>CAUYUJ010015407.1:27500-77500 GCA_963575745.1 Prorocentrum cordatum
GGCACCCCCGCCGTCCCAGTCGCCCGCGCATGCTCGAGATTCCGAGAAAACATAAATTTTGCTTTGTTTCTCGACCGGGGGATGGCTGGCTTGCGCGCAACAAGCAATTTGAAGGCCCCCCCGCCGTCCGTCTCAAAAACTAAAGTGGCCGCGGAGCGCCCACGCATGCTGCAAATTTGGAGGCAGTGTGTAAACAACATTGTTTTTTGAAAAAGATGGTTGGGGGGTCGTCATGGGCACGGGTTGGCTGCCGGTCGCTTGGGGTAGGGGATGGCGTTATACATATATACATACATGCATGCATACATACATACATACATAGGTACATACATACATACATACATACATACATACATACATACATACATACATACATACATACATACATACATACATACATACATACATACATATAAGAGAGGATATATGAAGGCGGTGGGGAAGAAAAGGAAGACCTGAGAAAGATTGCAAAAGCGGCGTATGATGAAACAACAAATCACGAGAAAGAAACACTTGGGAGAGGAAGAAACGGAAAGAAAGAAAATCGTCCCGGCGGGCGGCACTATGAAAGCCCGGCGGGACCGCCGGAACGCCAGAAGACTCACGCATCGTAGTTGCAGGAATGGACGAAGCGACGCATGTATTCCAATACTTGTTTTGTCTGGTTCTTCCACCATTGTGGGCGTTGGGCAATTCCCTCCATGTGGCGTCGTTGTGGAAAACAACCAAGACACGCAGAAAGAACGAATGCCGTCAGCCAACACTTGTTCTGTCCAACGTGTCTGCGAAAGGCTTGGCGCAAGTCAAGTAAGCTTAGACCCCAACTCGCACTTAGTCGTGTCCATTTGTCGTGACTGCGGTTGGCGATGCGTGCTGCGAGAGTCCATTTTCGCTTGAAAAAATCGTCCGTCCGAATCGTCGACTCGTGCTCGTCTGGCGTGCGCCAGTGCGGTGGAGCACTAATCCGTACGAAACGAACCCAAGATTACGATCCGTCGTTCTTGTCGCCGTCGCTTTGGCCGCGTGGTCCGGGGCTGTTGTCGGTGCCAGTGTCGGTGCTGGAATCGTTACCGTTGATGTCAGTGTCGGTACCGTTGTTGTTGGTGTTGTCGGCATGCGTTCTCCGTCTGCCCTGTTCTGGCACATTCCGTCTCCTCGGCGCATTCTGAGCATTTACCGTTGCGTCGGTTGTAATGTGGGTAACATACAACTGGTGATTGCCGACGAAGAACACCCGTTCATGACGCGTGGCGTGATCGTGCCGCTGACGAGCCGGAATCTGCTGTGCACTCGTTGGCAACTTCGCCCCGCAGTTGGTGAAATTTAGACCTTCAGCTGGTGGAACTTAGCTGGTGAAACTTAGACCTTGCTCGTACTCATGGAAACCGTGGAACGATACCTTTTCTGTCCAAGGATATCGTATGTGGCTCGTTGGGTAAAAGATCTTCACGCGCATCGTATAAAATGATGTGCGCGATTGTTTCGACAGCCCTCCCGCTGACGTTGTTCAGAACACTTGTCTGATCTGGGTGGAATGGAAATTCGCAAAGTGATGCCGGTTTATTTACGAACAGAATACGCAACAATAATGTCACTTGGCGAAGGAAGGTTCGGGGCGCACAACAAAACTTCGCCTGCGGAGCGTCGGTCCGTGTGCTTACGTCTTGAAGGAGACCGAACTTGGTTTGGTTTGTCGTGAAATCTGTTCCAACAGCGCGTCGGACAGGAATGAACTGAGCGGAATTGCCTGCTTCGCACCCCGCTGTACTTTAAACTTCGGCTGGAGTCTGTGCGGAAAGGGGCCGTCTGCTTGTTGCACATGTGCGTCAGTGCGGACAAGGGCCGTTTGCTTCTTGCACGTGTGCTGCAGGAGAAAAGTAGACGTTTCGGGAATATGCAACGGTCATGAAGCATCCAACAAGCGCTTGTGGTCCGCGCAAACGAACGCCATTTTGAAGTCGACCGCTGCGGCCCGCGATGGTAAAGGCCAGCAAGGCGAACGCTCGAACAGAGGAGAAAGAAAGAGGGGAAGGAGGTACTGAAGGTGGGGGGAGGCTGACGACAAATCGAATCGAGCTCTGTCGCGTGATCTCGGCGCGCCTTTTCGTCTGCTCCAAATCCGCCACCGTGCCATCAGCGCGTAGTTGAATGCCCGAAGTCGCATACAATTTTGACTGTTGAAGGTGTGGATTTCGTGAGGGTCCTGAACAACAAATTCCCATAATCATCGGGATTCACGTGGCTTCCCTAATTTTCCCTGTCTGTGTGTCGCGTGAACACTCCTGAAGCTGAAGGACGCCCAACGCGACCACGATCCCCCATGTCGCCCCCAAAAAGCGCCGAAAAAGGCACAGGAGGCCCTCGGGAACTTCCACGAAACCCCAATGGACACAGGAGGCCCACGGGAGTCTCCAAGCCTTGCTTCAAATTGCGCCACAGGGCCCAAGACATCCCGAATTGTCACAATTACGCAGGGCCCCCCCCTAACCCGACGCAAGGGCACCTAACCTGACGCCACCGCAAACGGCAATGGACCCGGCGTTTTTGATCGCAACCTGACGCCAGGTGGTTAACCTAACGCCTTTCCACAGGCACCCCCCCAGCACGCGTAGACGTGGACGCCACCTGCCTTACAAACACTAGCCGCGTCGGCGCAGAAAATTACAGGACCAATCGCGTTTCGGGCCCCGCCGCAAGCCTAGGGGCCCGGTCCACCTGCTCTGCCTTATCATCAGCCTTGTCGAAGACGGCGCAAGACGCTTGGACACGCGTTGCGCCACAGTTTCACCATCTGATGCGCCATAAACTGCGCCGTACGGCCGTAGGGCGCGCCCTAGGTTGCGCCGCGCTTTACGGCGCAAGTGCACCATTGGTTGCGCTATCACTTACACCAGTAGTCCATAGGTTGCGCCATGAATGTCGCACTAGATGCACCAACAAAGTATCTGGCTGGCGGTCGTGCCACGATCCATGATGCATCGCCTGTTGCGCGGGGCTGAGTGGTGGATAGCGCGTCGCCTCGGAGGTCCGATGATCATGCGAAGCATGCGTTGTGGTGGCCGTTCGAGGTTCTGTCGAAGAGATCTTGCGAGCGTCCACGCCTCTGCGCCGCGTTGTGCTGTCGGGGCCGCTGTGCTGCTGAAAAGCCGTTGACGGTGGGCGATACGGTGGCACTTGCTGGCCAGATCCTGCCGTCGAGGAGTGGGCGCCGCCTGCGCTGCTATCGCGCGGCGGCGGATGTTCGCGCCCATCGGGCCGCCAGAGCTGATCGATTGACCGACGTATTTGAAACTGCCTCTGCGAGGACAAATCTCGACGTCCACGCCCTGGAAAAATGCCGCTCGCGGGCTTGCCATGCCCGCGCGTCGCGCAGCGCTGCTCGCGAATGCGCGCGCTGATGGGCGCAGTTCACCCCCGCGCTGCCCCGACTCCCTCGCGACGTCGCCAGCATCGCGCGGAGCCGCGGGAGAGCGAGGAAGGGGGGGAAGAGGAAGAAAATGAGAAACACCCCCTGGACAATCCTCGTTAACCGAGGATGGTTGCAAAATCCAGTTGCGGGGGCCGCGCGCGGCTTCGCAAACCACCCACGCGCGGAAGGTATGATTGTCAATGCTCGTGGACGCGCTTCTATGCGCAGCGGCTCCTATCCATGCTTTTCGACGTCCTCGGCGCGAGGTTTGCGCTGCAACAGAACAAGAACCGCTGCGCAACAGTGGCAGGCGCAATCGCAACGCAGAGGCCAGAGGGCGCAACGGCGGCGGTGGCGATGGGACAAGGAAGAAAATACCCCCATCCTGCCCACCGCCTCAATTAGTGCGTCGCAGACGAAACAGGCAGATGGGGCTGCGCCGATTTGAACCCAGGCGGCGGCGGGCCAAGCAAGCCGCACACGCATCGCCCCCCCCCCCCCCCCCCCCCGGATCGCCCCTGCAAACTCGACGATGGGGGGGGCGGGGGCGAAGCTTGCCTGCCAGCACCTCGGCGCACAAGTCAAGGAAGCGCTGCGCGGCGCGAAAGGATCAGCGGCAGGCAACCCCAGCCGCTGAAGCATTGCATATCAAAGTGAGATCGGCAGCTGCAAATTTCAACCTCCTACACAACGCATCAAAAATGCGCGTGGAATCAAGGTCGCGCTTCCGCAAATCCAACACCTCGGCACCAGAATGCGTCGGGCGGAGGCGATCTGAATTACGCAGGTCGAGCAGGACGGACCAGAGTCGGCCCTGCAAGCCCAAAGGACGACCGATGAGGGCTGGCCCCGATTCGGCGCGACTGAGATTGAGTGCGGTTGAATTCTGCGACAAGGGGGCGCGAGGGCGGAAACGCGCCAGCAGTCAGCGGTCGCGGGTCCGCAAAAGCTCGGCATCGGGCCAGCAAGAGCACTCCCTCTCTTGATGCGCAGCGCGGCTGCATACGCGTAACCCGACAGACCTCCGGGGCCCATTAAGGCGCGTGAGCAGCCGCGGCGACCAGTGTTCGGCGATGGGAGGGTTGCAGCCTCGACGCGGAGCATGAGGCTTTGGCTGCACCTCATGCTTGTCGCTCTGATAACCGGCCAAAACTTGAAGATGTAGGTTCGGGCAAGCAGTGCGCGGGGCGCGACCGCTCGCTGTTATATCTCGGGCGCCACACCACTGAGCGCTGCGATCATCGCCCGAAAGATCTGCGCGCCGAGCCAGCACTAATTGCCGGGGGACCTCGGACACAGAGCCCACCGCACCGCAATCGCGGAGGCGCTTGAAATGAGCAGGGTTCAATGGCCCCTTAATGAGCTAAATGCAAGGCAACATTCGCCCAAGCTGCGGGCGGCAGCAAGTGCCTCGGCAGCGCGGCTGGTCCAAACCTGAAGGCGATGAGTTTCGCGAAGGCTGCCGACGCCGCGCGCAACTTCCCCCATGCTGCCCGGCGCTCGCGCACCCGCGATGCAGCAGGCGAGCCCTCGAAAGCCGCCGCCCTTAGCCTCGTCGTCTTCTTCGCCGGTGGGCCCCCCGTGCCCGGCGCCGCCGCGCTGGCCCACGGTCTCGCCGGGGGCCCTGACTCGGCGGGCGATCTCACTCGGCGATTGCAACGGCGCGCGGGCAAAGGGCCAAGGCGCTCACGCGCCTCACCTGCACGATGGCAGGCCCCCGAGCACGCTGAAGAGAAATCACGCACACCAGAATCCAGAACTCAGCAAGAGTAGGATGCGCGAGAGCTCGCCGAAGACTGACATCCATGTCAACGATAATTGCGCAAGCCTTTGAATCTGGAGAAACTCCGACAAGAACAGAGTGAACAACGAAGCGAGGCTGCTTGATGCAATCGTCTCCGCAACCGCGCGCTCGTTCTCATTCTTGGTATATCGCACAACACAGTTCGCGCACGTGCGCTTGTCGAATTTGCACTTACCGCACATCTGCCAGGCATATTTAAAGGGGCCCTGTCTCTCCCTTTTGTTTTATATGTTCTACGTGTTCGTTGTCCCCCTCATTGTACATATGTTCCCATGTTTTCATGGGAATTGCAAATGAGTTGTGTCCGTTTGTTGTTCCCCTCCTGCAGATTGGTCGTGGTCGCGCAGAATTTCAACGCATACTGACATCGCCAACATGTGTAACAATGAGAAGAAGGCCCCTGGCGGCCGCAAACTCGGGGTCGCATGACATGGACTCGAGATCGCTGATATCCGTGGTCAAATCAAAGAAAAACCATAAGGACCACCGTCGGATCCACGGCGCAAGCACCAGGCTCGAGGCATTTCATGCAGCGCCGTGAATCATCACAACCCTCGAAGCCAGGTAACGCACGCAGTAGTGAAGGACTGCCTGGAGGCAATGCCGAACGCACGGCGCATTCCCACTCGCCCGCGGCGCCGGCCAGGTTTCTACATGCAAGGTCCTGGAGGAAACCCCACTTGCATCGAGACTGGCGGCGCGCCGCTTGATGACGCCACGAAGTGCAAGGCCAAGTCGCGCGAGTTCCTTCCTCGCCCCTAGTCTTCAGGAACGCCAACTTGCCCCTTGCGCCCCCCCCCCCCCCCCCCCCAAGAGCGCCCGTCGGACGACGCGCCGTGCTTCGCGCCCGTCGGACGACGCGCCGTGCTTCGCGAACTGGCTTCTTCATAAGTCGCTTCCATCTGCGTTTATGTTCCTCGTGTCCTAGAAATAACCATTGCGCCTGTTGTTCTTTCGTGGGATACGCATGCATATCGGGGTAGTCAAAGCCAGTAGCCCCGTCGTCCGAAGACGCGTCGGCGCCAGCACCAGAGTCGAAGTCGGACTCAGCAGGTTGCCCCGCTGAGCCCATAAGGGCTGCGGCTTGCGCAGGGGCCACCGCGTCGGGCGGCCCCCGGAATCTGGCCCAGGAGTCTTGCGACCCCGATGCCGAACCACCATCCTGAGCCAGTAGTGGTGGTCTCTGTTGGTTGCGGATCGCCATTCCAAACGTTATTAGCAGGTTGCGCTGCGCTTGCCTCAGCGTGGAAGGCCTCGGCTTGGTGACCGTGACTGGAAACGCCACAAATATTGCCTGGAGTTCTCTCAGCAATGTGAGCACATGGCCTCGCGCGTTCAAGTAGAGAATCAAACTGTTACTGGTCCCTCGGCACGTGGTGGTTTAGTGGCTGCAGTAGTTGCTGTGCGCGCGACGCCCCCACTCCAAGGGCCCCGAATAGAATATTTGTTACAATTTGGAAGCTGGAGATGTTAAAGCCTGCCGTTTCAGCTTCGTAGCGGGCTATCTCGAAGCGTGCCAAAATCTGGTCGATCCGATCTCCCGCATGGACACGGAAGTCAATGAGAGCTGTGCCAGAGTTGAGTTGGCGTTCCTTTTCTAGGTTCTCGAACTTCGTACCTAAGAGGAACATGGTGTAGGTGACGCCATCGGTATGGTGGCCACCTATGTAAACGCCGAAATTGATAACTGATGGGGGGAACTCTCATGGCTATGGTCCGCGCGAGGCCCCCGAAGCCTCGCTGCAGGGCTGCAGCTTGTCGGGAGGGCGTCATGTTGCCTGTGGTCACGTTGATCCACGCAAGCACCTCGCGGACGAATTCGCGGAAAGGTACTTGACCGGACGGGTCCCAATGGGGGCCGGTCGTTCTTGTATCGTCTCCGCCACGCACATTTCCTACCGCGCACCCGATAGCGACCCATGTAAGCCCAAAGATAGTAATACTTAATCCAAATGGCCTCGCAGGTCGTAGTCGGATGTAAGTGGTTGGGGTTTGCGGTATGTGGTCGTAAGCTTGCGTGGGGTGGAGGCGGCACAATGTCGTATCGCATGTTTCCATGCATTATGTCTTCGAAACGCGTCCAATTGGAGAAGGTGGGTGGACTTCAGGAGTGTAGTAGCGCAGGGATGTAGGACGTGAGTAAAGAGGCCTCTGCGTAGGCAGAGGTGTCACTGCAAGTATCCATGCTATGTTGCATAGTTATATACATTCCTCCGCGCAAACCCACTGCACCCTGATGTTCCACCACGTCAGTAGTCAACCAGACTGTGCCGTGGATGGTGAAGAGTAGAGCAAGAGCTGACCACCATAGGCCAGCTCCGCTACCAAGTTTGAGAAAGGCTGGGCGGCCCAATCAGCAGTTTCGCCTCAGGCGGAGCCCAACTCCCGCTCTGCTGTACCGTAGTAGCGATAGTCCCAGTAGTAGGGAGCGAGCCATC
Source organism: Prorocentrum cordatum (assembly GCA_963575745.1). NCBI lineage: Eukaryota > Dinophyceae > Prorocentrales > Prorocentraceae > Prorocentrum > Prorocentrum cordatum. The sequence continues at coordinate 35,152 of CAUYUJ010015407.1, forward strand.
TCAAGCAGTTTTGGTATCGATGTCAAATGGTACACCTCGCGATGAAGAATAGTCAGATCTGGGCGGCCGGCCGCTTTGAGCCAAGCAGCCGCGGATGCACGCTCGTTCCCACACACATGCAACACCCAGCTCACGTTAGAGTCCCAGACGTTCCGAGACGGCTCAGGAAGTCCCAAGAATTGCAAAAAAAGGCCCCGAGAAGACGTCCAAGACGCCCTGAAGAGGCCCCGAAGAAGCTTTCAACAGATCACCCAGAGGCCCCAAGAGATCCCAAGAAGGGGCCTATGGTCCACGACCCAGGCACGGTGGAGGGATTCCGCCTTGCCAGACTTCGTATTCTCGGCCCTTCAGGCAAAATCCCGGTGAGCTCTGGCCTCATGCGCTGGCCACCCCGAGCTGGGGCAAACTGCCTTTTGCTTAAACCTCACCTGCACAGACTGAGGACTGAGAGCCACGAGTCTGTTGCCTTTCCACGGAGGGAAGGCGTGGCGGTGACTTGCCGGGGGGCGAATTCGATTCTTTGCCAGGCTCAATCATGGCCCACAGCAGCGGGCGGAGCCTCCATGGCCGGGGCGGTCGCGTACTGGACGCCCGGTGATGTCACGTAGGTCACAGGCGCGGCCGCCTGGACAGTATGCGGCGCCACCGAGCGCTGTGCCTCTTCTTCCTCCTCCTCCTCCTCCTCCTCCTCCTCCTCCTCCTCCTCCTCCTCCTCATCATCATCATCATCATCATCATCATCATCATCATCATCATCATCATCATCATCATCATCATCATCATCATCATAATCATCATCATCATCATCATCATCATCATCATCATCATCATCATCATCATCATCATCATCATCATCATCATCATCATCATCATCGTCATCGTCATCATCATCATCAGCATCAGCATCAGCATCAGCATCAGCATCAGCATCATCATCATCATAATAATCGTCATCGTCATCATCATCATCATCATCATCATCATCATCAACATCATCATCATCAGTATCATCATCATCATCATCAGCAGCAGCAGCATCATCATCAACATCATCATCATCAGCAGCATCAGCATCAGCATCAGCAGCATCATCATCATCATCATCATCATCGTCACCATCATCAGCATCATCATTCTCAGCAGCAGCATTAGCATACGCATCATCATCGCCATCGCCATCGTCATCAATGTCAATAGCATCACCATCATCACCACCATGATCATCAGCATCATCAGCAGCATCAGCACCAGCATCAGCACCAGCATCAGCATCATCAGCATCATCACCATCATCATCAGCAGCAGCATCATCATGAGGAGGAAGAGGATGAGGACAAGGAGGAGGGGAGGACGACAGCAACGGCGGTAGCAGCCAGGGCGAAGTGAACCAGGGGTAAAAGTGGAGGGCCCCCGAAGGTGGTCCGGCTGGCCAAACTCCAGAAGTACTCCAGGGAGGTTTCAAAACCCCGCGCCACCCCTGGCAGTACCTCCCTGCTGGGGAGGGACGTTCCGCGCCCGAGGGGGTTGAGACCTTCGGGTGAAGGAGACGGATCCTGGAGGAAGCGGGTCGTGGAAAAACCAGGGGGGCTTATCTCTGGGACCAGCTCTTCAACCTCAGTCGTTTTTGGACGCTCCTGGGACCCGGCGAGGGCCCCCAGGAGCCCACAACGGCGAAGCCCGTTCCAGACGGCTCTGGGGGCCTGTTGATGAGGCCAGCCGAAACCACCTCAGGGGAATGTCTATGCGCAACCCCGAGCCTCGCCACGGAGAGAGAGGCAACGGGTCGGTGGACGGGAGGCGGACACAGGGGGGGGCCCAAACAAACAAGGCAAGAGCAGAAGGGCATGGAAGGCATACAAACAAGCAAAGACCATGCATCCAGAAGGTCCCGTCGGCAGACTCGAGGTGCAGCCATTGGAAGCCGAGTGGAAATATGATGGCATATGTCGGGAATCTGGCTTAACGAATACAGTGGAAGCCAGTCCACACGCAACCTCCAACAAGAAACCCAACCCTGACGTCCATGGATTTTTGGTGCGGGAACGTGCCTCTCCATCGCAGAACTTTCGAAACCCAAGAAACCCAGGGCACCCTGGAGGCAAGCAGGGTGTGTTTTGGCATGGGTCTCCACTGTAGGAGGAGGAGGAGGAAGAGGAGGAGGAGGAGGAGGAGGAGGAGCAGCAGCAGTAGCAGCAGCAGCAGCAAAAAGGAGGAAGAGGGGAGATGATTTGGAATCAAAACCCGCTGTGTGCTCCGAGGTGAATCAGATGCCCACTGTTGTTGGGGCCGACCACGACAACGACGAACTGTCCAATGTGTGTGCGTATCGCTGTGATGAGTTGCAATTTCCGTCAACGGCTGATTCTCACATGTCGCAACTGTGGCCGTAGAAAGCACATTGCCTGTCAGAAAGAATGTATCCTGCGCTGTACTCGGAACCTCCACGTTGCTGAGTGCGGGATGCCAAGAAACAAGCGCACACATTTGTTGTGAAAATAATATCGTTTTTGTCTGTTTTGAGCAGCCACAAAGAATCCGACAAGCAGTTCGGCTGACCACGCAATTTACAGAGATGTAAGATGCCCCGTTTAGAATGTGAAACCACCGGCGTTGCATGTGTTGCAAATGCCGAAAGGTTTGTCCAATGTTCGAAATCGTTAATTTCCAACTTTGCCGTCGCACGATACAAAGCCCCCAAATAGATGGCGCCCTTCGCGGTCTTGATCGGTTCGCCGGTGGGCCTCTTGCATTCCCCAAGAAATATACGCTTATTTGCTCGATTTACCCGAATCTAATTATCAAAATGAGGGGGCTGAACCGAACGGTCATTCACTGTCCCTGGGTGCGTGGCTGGGGTGGAATTCTGCGATGCGGGTTATTATTATTATTATTATTATTAGTAGTAGTAGTAGTAGTAGTATTAGTAGTAGTAGTATTATTATTAATATTATTATTACTACTACTACTATTAGTATTATTATTATCACTACTATTATCACTATGATTATTATTAGTATTATCATTAGTATTATTCTTCGTAGTATTATCATTAATATTAGTAGTAGTATTATTCTTATGATTATTATTATTATTATTATTATCATTATTATTATTGTTATTATTATTATTAATATTAATATTATTATTCTTATTATTATTATTAGTAGTATTATTATTATTAGTAGTAGTAGTAGTACTAGTACTAGTAGTAGTAGTAGTAGTAGTAGTAGTAGTAGTAGTAGTAGTGGTGGTGGTGGTGGTGGTGGTGGTGGTGGTGGTGGTGGTGGTGGTGGTTGGTGGTGGTGGTGGTGGTGGTGGTGGTGGTGGTGGTGGTGGTGGTGGTGGTGGTAGTAGTAGTAGTAGTAGTAGTAGCAGTAGTAGTAGTAGTAGTAGTAGTGGTAGTAGTAGTAGTAGTAGTAGTAGTGGTGGTGGTGGTGTGGTGGTGTGGTGGTGGTGGTGGTGGGTGGTGGTGGTGGTGGTGGTGGTGGTAGTAGTAGTAGTAGTAGCAGTAGTAGTAGTAGTAGTAGTAGTAGTAGTAGTAGTGGTAGTAGTAGTAGTAGTAGTAGTAGTAGTAGTAGTAGTAGTAGTAGTAGTAGTAGTAGTAGTAGTAGTAGTAGTAGTAGTAGTAGTAGTAGTAGTAGTAGTAGTAGTAGTAGTAGTAGTAGTAGTAGTAGTAGTAGTAGTAGTAGTAGTAGTAGTAGTAGTAGTAGTAGTAGTAGTAGTAGTAGTAGTAGTAGTAGTAGTAGTAGTAGTAGTAGTAAAAGGAGTAGTAGTAGTGGTAGTAGTATTCTTGGCATTCTTAATATTATTGTTGTTGTTGTTGTTGTTGTGATTGTTATGTGCTGCTGTTTGTTGTGTGTTGTCGTCGTCCCACCCGCGACCCACCCGCGACCCACCCCGCGACCCAACCCCGCGACCCAACCGCGACCCACCCGCGACCCAACCGCGACCCACCCCGCGACCCGCCCGCGACCCACCCCGAGACCCACCGGCGACCCACCCGCGACCCACCCGCGACTCCACCCCCGCGCGACCCACCCCGCGACCCACCCGCGACCCACTCCACGTTCACGTGAAACAAGCCAAAAGTTCAGAGCCTGCGGCGGGTTTCTCCTGCATTCGTTCCAGGTGGAGAACCTGCGACCCAAACCGCGTTCAGTGTACAAATCAAAATGTTCGGCGCCTGCGGCGGGCTGTTTTTGAATTCCTTCCAGGTGGAGGTGGAGATCCCGCGATCCACTCGCGACCCAAACTACGTTCACTGAACAAGCCAAAACTTCAGAGCCTGCGGCGGGTTTCTCCTGCATTCGTTCCAGGTGGAGAACCTGCGACCCAAACCGCGTTCAGTGTACAAATCAAAATGTTCGGCGCCTGCGGCGGGCTGTTTTTGAATTCCTTCCAGGTGGAGGTGGAGATCCCGCGATCCACTCGCGACCCAAACTACGTTCACTGAACAAGCCAAAACTTCGGCGCCTGCGGCGGGTTGTTTTTGCATCCGTTCCGGGTAGCCTACCAGCGACCGCCCCCCGCGCTGAACTTGCCAGAGCACGACGACGACGACGATGAGGACGAGGACGCGGACGAGGAAGAGGAGGAGGAGACGAGCGTAGGGGGGGCGCGCGTCTTCCCACCTACTGTGGCGTGGGCAAGAGCTAAATCGGAGGGGCGCCAGGTGCGTCCTCCGCGCCCAGCGCCAGGTCGATGGCCGCGCCCAGCGCAGCCGATGTTATATCGCGCGGGGAGCTGTGAGCGACGGCGGTGGTGGGAGACGAGGCCAGGGCGGAGGAGCGAGGAGCGAGCGGGGAGCAGGCAGCGGGCAAAGCAGGAAAGTTCGACAGGAGCGAAGGACAGGGGGAGGAACAACCGAGAATGTCGGGAACGCCAGATGAATGAAAATAAACGCATGGTGGATGAGCAGGCGGGGAGCACGCATCGGCACGAGCAGGCCTCAGGAGCGAAGGACGGGGGGGGAGGGCCCCTGCCGCCCGCAAGGGCACACAATATGGCTCGGGGCACGGGCAACGAGGGGGGAAGCGGGCGGGGGGCAAAAATAAGACGCAGATGGCACAGGGGATGCGGAGAAAATAATTCTAGACAAAAGCGTGCGAGCAGGGAAAAAAGAGGATCCCAGCGGGAAGAGGTGAAGAGACAGGAGGGGATCCTACTCCTCAGGAAGTCGGCCACGCCACAGATCCACTGGGCGAGGTCGCCGCCGACGGAGCAATCGGCGCGCGCGCAGCCAATGGCGTCGGCAAGTCAATCGGCCCGCGCGTCGCCACCGAAGTCGACGGGCAGACGCCAGAAACTTCAGCGCGCGGCGACGCGACGCCGAGGCATCCGCAAAGTGGCGGCGGCGAGCACGAACACGACAACGGGACTTGCGTTCTAACGCCCACCGCGGGAGACACCACGGCGAACCCAGCAGGGGAAGGCGGCGGTGAGCCCGAACACGCCAACGGGACTTGCGACCTAACGCCCACGCAAGCGCCCGACGAGGAAAGCGGCTTGCATCCAGCAAGTGGCGAGGGTGAGCCCGACACCAACGACGGGGTTCGCGCTCTAACTGAGCACGTCGGCGCAGGGGTTGGAACGTGACTTTGACTCCTGCAGGGTTCTGAACACGGCAAACTGAGGGCGCCCCCAGCTCCTGGCCCGCTCGGCAACGACATCGGCGGCGACCTTGCCGTAGTTGGTGACAAGCAAACCGACGAGGACGAACCCGCAGACGCCCCCCCCCCCCCCCTGGCCCTCAGCAGGAACTGGACGGGACCACTCCCTGGGCCCGAGGAACTGGAGTCGGATGTCGCGCTGGAGTCGGACGTAGAAGAAATATCAGGGATGCGAGCGGAGCCAATGAGCACCCTCGGCGGCGGGCCCCACTTTTGCAGCGCCTGCGCAGGACGCGAACAACGCAGAGACCGCGCAGCAGCCGCCGCGAGCGAGGAAAGAGACCTTGGGACTAAGGTATCACCACGCCCCCTGGTCATGTTGAAGAGCTGGCAGGCAACGAGCATCTCCTCAGACATTTCCGGCTTGGGTCCCACGAGGCCCAAACGTGCTGGAAGCGCGAGAGGAAGGTCTCGACCCAACGCTCGACCCGTGGCGCGACGGACCCGCGGCCGCACAAGGCAGCGCGCAAGCCGGACAGGTTGGCGGCATCCGCAGCGACAACGCAGTAGACCGTCGGGGTGTACAATGCGGGCTGACGTCAGCCAACCCTTGGCCCACGCCCCGATTGCCGCCATGGCCCAGCTCTGCGGGGGGAGGCGCATGAGCTCGCGAATCCCCCCCCCCCCCCAGTGGACGCAATCCAGGAAGGGCTTGTTGCCGCGCGGAACTCTGCTCAGGCAACGCTCGATGGCATGGCTCAGCGCGCGCTCAGCTGCGAGAAGGCCCGAAAGAGTGGCTGCGACAGCACGTTGAGACCGAGGGCATTGGTCAGCGCAGGACAGCTCGTAGAAGAGGGTGGATCGAGCGGCAACCATCCAGCCGTCGGAGGAGAGATAGAGCACGCCGTCGAGGTTCTCAACGAACGCAGGCGCCTTCCAGAAACTGGGGTACATGCGCGTCCGCACGGTGGCGGACGTCGGCAACTTCCCGTCGGCAACCCTCCGTCGGCCACACGTGTCATCAAAATCTCCGTCGGCAACTTCCCGTCGCCAGCCTATCGCCTCGGCTTTCATCGTGTCGAGGTATGCCGGGAAGCCGCGGAAGGTGATGGCAGCAGCTCGAAGTAGTGCAGCAGCAGCATGAGCGGCCCACGAGGGCAGCCGAGGCCCGCCCCACTCCTGAAGTTCAGGGACAGCTTCATTGCTGATCATGCCGATCGGGCACCTCAGGATCTGCGAGATGACGCCTCTCTCGGACGCAAGGAAGGTGGGCAGCAGCGAAACAAATTGGGAAACATGGGAAAGAAGAGAATGAACTCAGGTACAGCGCAGAATGGAATTGACGCTACTTGACGCACCGGCGCGGCTGCGCATGCGACTTCCTGCGCAAACTCTGGCGAGGGGGCCACGCCAGCACCGTTCAAAGGTGGCGCTTGGTCCGAGCCAGATGCCAAGATGCAGCATGCATCCGTCAATGACGAACTCAGCCCATTCAGGAACATAGCGGCCCGGGAGATCCTGAACTTCGCCTCGGAGAGCCTCAGATCGAGCCCGCAAAAGGAACCACAGTGTATTTACTAATATTGATATAGAGCCCCGCAATCAGCTCCATGGTCAGGAGGACCTCAAAGACAATCTGGATAAAAGCAAACTCGAACAAGACCACTCCCAAATCGCCAGCATCGCCCAAGCCCTGCACCGACGCCCAAGGTTCGATGCCAGGCCCTGGAGCACCGGGGCAGAGGCAAGAGCACGCAAGGAGACCGAGAGGCCACATCCTTGAATGATCCTAGATCTCAACCAGAAAACTTCCAGAGCGCCCCCGCCCGCAGCAACCCCTCGGGCAGCTTCGCAAAGGAAACCGACAAAAGAGAGGAGCGCCTCGCAGAGCCCCGGGGCGCCCAGGAGCTGCATGAGGAAGGACTGGGAGAGGCTGGGGAAGGCCTGGCCGCAGTCAAAACCGAGCAGACGGAGACTTGTTTCGCGCGGGTGGGCGCTGAGAGGCCGCGCGGCCCAGGGCGCCCAGCTCAATGATATTACATCCAAAGATGCGCCCATATACGAGGCCGCGCTGGGAAGGCGGGGCCACTAAGTCCACGACTGGCTTCAGAATGATTTTCACGACTGAACTCGAAATCCTCATGCACATACTGCGAAGGCCCAATACCCAAACCCGATCAGGAGACACCTCGCAGGCCCCACCCGCTGTGTCGGAGGCATTGGAACCCTTGGGGAGAAAGACCTACAGGGTGACGCTGGCAGCGTCGATTGCCCTTGACATAGCCAGCTGAACATAGAGGCAAGCACGCGGGGGCCGGAATCTACCGCAGCCCATGCGGCATACGGCAACCCGCCCACGCCAGGGGTCGAGTGCTTTGCCCTCTTGGCGGCTTTCTTGGATAGCGGGGCCAGCGGAGCGGCAACCTGGAGACCCTGCGTAGATTTCAGAAAGCGATCGAGGCACGCTTGCGTCGCCGACTCAGCAGGGGGCTTCACCGAGAAGACGGGCCCCCAGTAGTCCCACAATGTTCGCCGCCGGCCTTCAGAGGGCGAGACGGGCCCGTTCGGGCCAGCAACAGACGCGAGCACCAGGCGCTTCGAGAAAAGGGCCCAGATTGCAGCCTTTCTTTCCATGGCACGGAACAGCGATGACGAGCAGGCACCCCTGGGGGCAGACGCAGAGGATGACGAGGCAGCCGCAGCAGCAGCGATCTCTTTTTTCCAGGACAGCTCCGTGCACTCCTCCAGCCCAATGCTGAAAGGTGGGCGCGCGTCGAAGCGCCACAGAACAACCTTCGACCAATAGAGCGTCTTGCGCGTTCACTGAGGTGTCGAACCGTCGCAGAGCGAGCCCAACATCTTGTCGCCAGACCGCTCTCGAATTACTGCGGGCAATAAGCTGGAGTGTCCCCGCCTCGCCCGAAGCCTGGAGGAAGAACGTCGCGGGCCCCCCTTGCAGCCCCTTTCAACATTAGCTTATAGTGCTAGCTCGAAACAGGAAGGCCCCACGTAAGGATATCGACGCCGTCATCGCCGTCGCCCAGCATGCCCACGAAGCGCTTCTTGAGGACAGGGCCCTGGAAGATGTGCCCCTGGATGGGAAGCTCCGTCGGTGGCCGCGCAGCACGTTGTCGCAGCGCGACGCGGGCAGCGGCACGGTCAGTCACCAGCTTGGAGCTCAAATCCTCTGGCGAGCCGATCGCCCCAGCCGCGACCGCCAACTGGCACGTCACCCAGCCCGCGGCCGAGCAGAAGAAGCGATCGATTGAGCTCACAGAGTCGGCGCGTCGACAGAAGTGAGCGGGCGGGCCCGAACAAACCCCCATCAGGTCACCCAGCGCCCCGGCCCAGGTCGGAGCATGGACTTCGTGATCCTCAGCGGCCTAGTCATTGGAGGCCACAAGCCTGTGAAAAAATCCGCGCCCCGCCGACGCTGAAATTGCAGTCGCCAAGGCAGCGACGAAGAACGAGAGGGGGGAATGGCGAGCCCGGCAGCCGGCGCACCCGATCTGTTCACAGACTGCGGCGACCTCCATCCTGGACAAGCCGCGGCGATGAATGTTGACACTCACCATCTGCACCTCGCCGAGCACCACGTCCACGCGCAGCGCACGTCCAGGAGTCAGCCCCAACGCCGAGCCGGAGACTCTATCCGAGGCAAGAGGCGGCAAAAGGATGGCGACACCACCAGCTCCTCGACCCCGCGAACACAGATCACAGAAGCTGCAGTGGACAATCACAGCAGATCGGGCCTCGCGCACAAAGTCAATAAATTGGGGACGGTCGCCGCGCACGTCTTGCAGCCCCACAATTCTGTTTCCAGTAACATAGCGTCTAAGGCAACCCAGCTTCCTCCAGCCCTCGGCCCCGCCGCACGGCAGCAGAGCCCTGGCATGCCAGGTAGCGAAATACAAAACCGCGCCGCCAGCGGTCGCAGGCAGCGAGAAGAGGTCCGCGAAGCCGTCAAAGACACCACTGCGCCTGGGCCGCGGGAGCGGAAAGAGATGAGATGGCCTCGGCGAGAGGACGACGCTCAAGACCGAGCGCCGCGATGCCCACGTCGCTCCAATGAACCGCGGAGGGCCCGTCGCCAGGGCGGGCCTCAACCTTGAGGGCGTCGGCGAAATCAGCCTTGAGGGCGCCCCTATCGCGGTCGACGAACACTTGCTTATGGGGAAAGGCGCCGCCGAAGACGCCGCGGATCTCGCTAAGGAGTAGATCCGCGCGGACTTGCTTGGGACTCGTGCCGGGGCCGAGGTGCACACGGGCAGAGTCGGTCGGCCCCTTGGACTGCGCAACGGGATTCCCTCCACTGGCCAACCTTCCGCGGGCACCCCAGGACACGCTGGACTTTGCGGGAGGCTGCGCCCACGGCCCCCTTGAACGCGATCGAGGACTTCTTGGCAGGGAGGGGGGCGGGAGCGTGGATGTCGCAGCCATCTTCGAGGAAGTTGAGCTCAGCGAGGAAGGCGCCAATCTCGCCGGGCACGCCCTGGAGCCAAACCAACTTCGTAGCCACCACAATCACTTGGGACGGATCAGTCTCACGATCGAAGCCAGGGGGGACGAAGGGCTTCGCAGGGTACGCTTTGTCGAGCTCAACTTGCTTGCGGATGTCTGGAATTTCTTTGCATGGCGATGATCTGCCGCTCGTGCTCACCCCGGGTATGTTCCGACTCAGACACGCGTTTGGTGAGAGCATCTTGCTGCATATGGAATATCCTGGCGAACTGGTCGAGCTGGGGGCGAATCGCGGACATGATCTCCTGGACGTGCCCCGAAACCTGCCGGCGCAGCACATCCAAGGTCTTGAAGATCGGGTCACTGGCGGCCTGCAGGGACGAAGTGACCGCAGCCTTGACCATGTCATCGAAGCTGCCGCGCGGGGAGGCGAAACGTGCTTCGATGTCAGCACGATAATAGTGGATGTTGAAGTCGGGAGAGTCACCCACGTCGTCGTCCGCGTCAACGTGGTACACCTGAGGTTCAGCACGATCAGGTTGTTCAGCGCGAGCATGGGCATCGCCACGAGGAAGAAGCCTAGCAGCAGCTTGTGCCCAAGGGCCGGGAGGGCTGCCATCAACTCCATCTGGGAGGGTGGGGAAGAGGGCCTCTGCCTGCAGGATGCTGGCCTGCTGGTTGTCGGAAAGGGACTGGCCCCCAGCAGGAGCCGCCATCCAGGTAGCAGGGGCGCCAGGGTCCAACCCACGATGAGAAGCAGGAGCAGGCGGACGACGATCTGCTTCAAGACGAGCATCCCAGCCACTGGAACGCTTAGGTCTTCCCGAGCGTTGAGGCTCCCCCGCCTTGGGGCGGAAGCGGCCACGCCGCTCCGCGTCCACTGCACTGTTGTCGCTGCGACAGATAGAGCGAGCAGGCGAAGCGCTGCGACTGCCATCGGACACCTGGGAAGCAGGACTCTGGAAGGACGGTGGGGCACTGGATGCGAGGGACGTCGAGGGCAAGCGCTCTGGCACTGCCGCGGACTAGCGGTATCCGTTTGTCTCCCAGGGGGAAACTGCATCTTGAGCCAAAATGGCTACGGAAGGAAGAGGAGGAGGTGGAGGAGGAGGAGGAGGAGGAGGAGGAGCAGGAGCAGGAGGAGGAGGGCGCCATCGACAGGGAAGGTGAGGGCCACGAGGTCCGCCAGCTCGACGCCCGCGTCGCCCGCGCCAGCCCCCTCACTCTTATCCGCAATTACGGGGTGTTACGTACAGCATACGTCTGCCCCTCTGCCACAATAGCTTCCAACATGAGTTACCAAATCATCGGGTGTTGCGAAACCAAAGAATCTGCTCGGCAGACAATATAATTTAGGCGACAAGAGACTCTGGCTCTTGCAGAATTAATCTGGCCAACGCGACGTTCAGCATTCGGAATGTGTGAGACGCTTTTCCGTTTCAGCCGTCGTCGTGGTCGTCGTGGTCGTCGTGGTCGTCGTGGTCGTCGTCGTCGTCGTCGTCGTCGTCGTCGTCGTCGTCGTCGTCGTCGTCGTCGTCGTCGTCGTCGTCGTCGTCGTCGTCGTCGTCGTCGTCATCGTCATCGTGGTCGTCGTCGTCAGTCCCAAGAAAATTGAAACACAAGGAAAAAGAACGTCGCACATGACAAATTCCGTTCCCTATAATGATCCCTTCCCTGCCGGAGGGGGGAGGGGGCGGAGGGCGGGGGTGGAGGAGGGTTCAGGGTCAGAATACCACCCCCTCCAGGCTCCCGGCGGGCCCCAAGGGGGGGGGGGCCGGGTCAGAGTACCGCTCCCCTCCCCAGGGTCCCACCTTCAGGGTCGGCGGTACTGAACGCAGGGTCTTCGCAATACCTCTGCGTAGGTCCACTGTACCGTTTTACAATGGTGTATATATATATATATAGATGTGCACCACGACACCGCGAAATACATACGGAAGGCACGATACCCGCGAACTACATCTTTCGCGCACCCCCCCTATATCGACCCAGACAACCGAAGGTGTGACTTGTTCAATCCGCGGGATCCAGAATTCTCGACCCCTTCCCAGGGGATAACCTGATGGGACATGAACGGGAATCACCGTTTTAGCCTAATGGGCGTATTGGGCGAAGAAGAATAGGAAGGCGAGGGAAACGAGGAGTCGATGATGAGGACGACGTGGCGAACGTGAATATAGCGAGGGGGAGATGAGGACAACGAGGAGGAAGATAAGCACGAGGACGAGAATGAAGAGAACGAGGGCGAGTACGAGGAGGAACGCAGAGGGCGATAACGACGACGACGACGACGACGACGACGACGACGACGACGACGACAGAGAGCAGTAAGAGGCAATCGGAGAAGGACGTCGCTCCTGGCGCCGCGCGGGGTTGTCTTGGGGCCTGTTGGCGACTTCTTGGGGGCCTCTTGGGTCCTCTTGTGGGTTTCTGGGGTCTTCTTGGGCTGTCTGGGCCGTCGTGGGATTTCGTGGGAGCTTTCCTAGGCCGACTCGGAGCCATCTTGGGCCGACTTGGGGATTTCTTGGGCCGTTTGGAGGCCTCCTGGGGCGCTCCCGGGAGTCTCTTGGGTCCTTCTTGGCCTGTCTTGGGCCGTCTTGGGGTTCTTGTGAGCTGTCTGGGTGCCTACTAGAGCGCCCTTGGGGGTCTCTTGGGGTCTTCTTGGGGCGCTCTTGGGCGCTCCTGGGCGCTCTTGGGCGCTCCTGGGGCCCTCCGGGGCGTCTTTTGGGCCTCCCTGGGGCCGTTGGAAAGCCCTCCTGGGATCCAGAAGTCTCGACCCGTTCCCAGGGGATAGTTCTCAGTCCTGGAACAGTGTTTGATAAACCCAGCGCCCGAAAAGTGCTCCTGCTAGCCAGCATCCGCCACCGTGCCTCTGGGCACTGAGTGGGCGTGTCCACAGGTCCTGTTTCTACTCCTCTAACCTTAATCCTCACTCCTGAGAAGTCTTTAGAGGCCCGGAGCCCAAATCGCCAAATCTACTGGGGCTTGGCGCGTGCGCTCTGGGCCCCGGCGCATCTCATCGCGCGTTTTTCCCACACCCAAGAGGACCCCAAGACGGGCCAAGAGGGCCCCGAGAGGGACCCGAGACGCCTCAAAATCGCCCCAAGACACCCAAGATGACCCCAACACGGCCCAAGAGGCCTCCGAGACGCCCCAAAAAGAGCCCCAAGAGCCTGCCCCGAGAGGCCAAAATCATTGATTTCCCATTCGATGTTCAATGGCTTTTGGGTTCTCGACTTTTCGAGCTCCCGACGGTCCACGACGGCCCAAGTTGCTCCCAGAACCGTCCAAGAGGCCCCCAGGAGGACCCCCACACGGCCGAAGAGGGCTCCAAGACGGCCCCAGAGGCGCCCAAGACGGCCCAAGAGGGCCAAAAGACAGACCCAAGAAGGGCCCGAGAGGGGGAGCGCGATATAAAAATGTGATAGTTCTTAGAAATCTCCAAGCGTCCCAAAAGAGGCCCTAAGAAGTCCCGATGACGCCCCAAGAGGCACGAAAACGGCCCCAAAGAGGCTTCAAGACGGCCCCCAGAAGGCCCCCGACAGGCCTCCCGCGACATCCCAACGAACATCTGTAAGACCTATGACCCGCAACACAGGCACGGTGGCGGGATGGGCCGAAGGCCATTAAGGCACCCACATTGAAACAATCGCGAAGTCGGAGGTCTGGGTATGTCACGCCCCCCTCACATCTGAAGTAGACATGCTCCTGCCACCCCCAGACGCGTCGGTAGGGCGTGCTGGCCGTTTCGCCTGAGACTGCCTCAGCATGAATGATCCTGAAGCTTGGAATGTGCAGCAGTTTCACAGATAGAGGGAGGGTCGTGTTCAAAATGTGGATCTCGCCTCAACGCCGCGAACAGTCGTCTTAAAAGTTCGCAGCAGTTGCACTTATTGGGGGGGGGCACAGATGGAGGGGGGAGAGGCATTTTCAATATGTGACTCTCGCCTTAGACCCACGCACATTCGCCTAAAGTTTGCAACAGGCTCACCGTTGGAGGGGGGGTCAACATGTGGCTCTCGCCTTAGCACCGCGCACATTCATCTAAAGTCACAGATGGAGGGGAGGTCGTTTTCAAAATGTGGCTCTCCCTACAAGGCCGCGCGCATTCGCTTTAAAAGCTTAAAACAGTTTCACAGATGGACGGGGGGCGCTTTCACAAAGAGGCTCGCGACTCAACGCCGCGCGCATTCGCTTTAGAAGTTCACAACAGTTTCACGGATGGTGGGGGGGCGCTTTCAAAATGTAACTCTCGCCTTGGCTGGCGCCGCGCATCTTGGCCTTAAAATATTGTAGCAATTTCACCGTTGGAGGGTGGGTAGTTCTCAAAATGTGGTTTTCCCCTTAACGAGGTTCACATTCGTTCTAAAAGCTTGGAACAGTTTCACGGATGGAGGGGTGCATTTTCACAATATGGCTCTCGCCTAAGCGCCGCGCGTATTCGTATTGAAGTTCGCAACAGTTTCACGGATGGAGGGGGTCCACTTCAAACTGTGGCTCTCGCCTCAGAGCCGCTTCGTGTTATGAGTTCGCAGCGGATTCACCAGAGCCTCCCTCACGATGCCCAGGACCGCAAAGCTGGGGGCACCTGGGGCACGGGTCACCTTTGGCCACGCCCGAAATGTGGGCGTGGCCTCGTTCTGTCCTTCCGCGGGAACGGTGGATCAGTCCATCTTCGGGGATCTTCTGACCCGGGTCAATCCAGACCCGGGTCAGCAGGAGACCAAAAACTGCAGTGCAGGAAAAAAAAAAAATGCAACGCAGATCTTCGCAAACCCGGGTCAGCCAATAGGCGCGGCCGCCTCGCGGCCACGAGCGGCTCGCTGACCCGGGTCAGCCAGAAGGGGTCTTCGCAGGATCCTGCAGGATCTGGCGCCCTGGCTGACCCCCGTTTGCATTGACCCGCTCGAACGGGAGCGTTCCCAAGGGTCCGACAACCCGCACCCATGCCCATAGCCAGTCCTCCTCCCAACGACCCCCCTATGGGTATGGGTGTGTGTTGTTCGTTCGTGAAATGGATCAATCCATCTGCTTCTGGGGTCGAAACCCGGCCGCGAGCCAAGGGCGCCCCGCCGTGTAGGTCATCGTCGGCGCCGCGGCATACGTGACGGTGGGCGCGAGCGTGGCGGTCGGGAGCGAGGCCTCCCGTTCTCCTCATGCTTCTGCTCCTCCTCCTCCTCCTCCTCCTCCCCTGAATCCTCCACCACCAAGTCATCATCAACACCACCATCACCACCACCACCACCATCATCATCATCATCATCATCATCATCATCATCATCATCATCATCATCATCATCATCATCAGCATCATCATCATCATCATCAGCAGCAGCATCATCATTATCATCATCGTCATCGTCGTCGTCATCGTCATCATCATCACCATCATCATCATCATCATCATCATCATCATCATCATCATCATCATCATCATCGTTGTCGTCGTCATCATCACCATCACCCTCATCATCACCCTCACCATCATCTTCACAACCATCGCTATCGCTGTCACCACCATCATCAGCATCAGCATCACCAAGATCACCCTCACTATCACAATCAACACCATCATCATCATCATCATCATCATCATCCTCATCATCATCATCAACAGCAGCATCATCATCAGTATCATCATGAGCCGCATCATCATCATCATCATCAGCAGCAGCAGCAGCAACAGCATCACCATCACCATCACCATCACCATCACCATCACCATCACCATCACCATCATCATCATCATCATCATCAGCATCATCATCATCATCATCATCATCATCATCATCATCATCATATCATCATATCATCATCCTCATCATCAGCATCATCATCAGCATCATCATTACAACGACCCTGGTCATCCTCGTCCACGGTTTCTTCGTGGTCGTCGTCATCATCGTCATCACGGCCACCAACACCATCGGCATTATCATCTTCATTATCATTGTCATCATCATTGTCATCAGCATCATAGCCTCGTCGTCATCGTGGTCGCCATCATAATAATCGTCATCACCATCATCATCTTAATCCTAAGCGTCATCATCATGTTCAGCATCGTCAACGTCGTCATCATCGTCATCATCGCCATCGTGATTGTAAAAAGCATCATCATCACCAGCATAATCACCAGCAGAAGCATCATCGTGATCAACAGCAACATCATCAGCAGCACCAGCATCACCGTCACCATCACCATGATGATGAGCATCATCATCAACAACATCGTCATGGGCACCAGCATAATCATGAGCAGAATAGCCATAATCAGTACCGTCATCATCATCACCACCACCAGCATAACCATCACCATCATCACCATCACCATCTCCATCACCATCATCATAAGAGACTCATCCTCATCGTTGCAACCACCCTTATCATCAGTAGTATCATCCTCGTCGTCCTCGTCCACTGTGTCTTCGTCGACGTCGTCGTCGTCATCATCGTCATCACCACCACAACCACCATCGTCATCATCATCTGCTTAATTTCATCACCATCATCATCATAGCCTCGTCGTCGTCATCGCTGCCCTCATCATCATCACCACTATCTTCATCATCATAGTCATCATCACCACCATCATCATCATCAGCATCGTCATCATCGTCATCGTCGTCATCGTCGTCATCGTCGTGTTAACAAACATCATCATCACCACCAGGGTAATCACCAGCAGAAGCATCATCACCATCATCAGCAGCATCATCATCACCGTCACCATCACCATCATCATCATCCTCATCATCAGCATCAACATCACCAACATCATCACCATCGTCAGCATGAACAACCTCGCCCTAATCACTATCGTCATCATCACCACCACCACCATCATCACCATCATCACCATCATCAACACAATCAGCAGCATCATCATCACCATCACCATCACCATCATCATCATCATCGTCATCAGATCATCCTCATATCATCAGCATCATCATCGTCACCATCATCAGAATCATAGTCATAATCACCATCATCACCACCTCCATCATCATCATCATCATCATCATCATCATCATCACCATCATCCTAATAATAATCATCGGGCATAAAGGTCTTGAAATGTAGCAGGTGAGCCTGCTATCCTCCTACACTGCCATCATGTCATTGCGGTTGCTTCTCCCCTCCTCCTCTCCGCGGCCCTTTCGGCTATTCTCCAGGAAGGCCCCCCTCGTTCGGCACAAGTGCTCGGAAGTCTGAACTGGCAGGTCCGACGGCGCCACAACGGACGAGGCTCTATTACCACAACACTGGTGGGAAGAACATCGAGCTGATCGATCGCAATTTCCTGACTGGCAAGCATCCCCCGCGCTCCTCTCCTCCCAGGCAGGCTCCATCCTCCCCGCCTCCGTCCGCTACCAGCATTACTCAAGATAAGCACTACGGTCCTCTCTTTCCCACGACTACGTCCAAGAAGTGTCCTGCCCTCTCCTTGTCCTGTTCCTTACACACAGGATTCCAGTATTTGGTTTTCTCCCGGTTCTTGTAATCCGAAAGATCTCGGTTTTCCAACCTGGTGTTCCCGCTGAAGCGTTGGCCTCATGTCGGGATCGGCGCTTAGCCCGCCATTCAGAATGGCGTTCTCGCCCCAGCAAGAGCAACACTTCTCGATCCGAGTTTCCTCTGCGTTGTCGCCCCCCTCCCTTCTCCTTCCCCGCCTTCCCCTGGGCCTCCTCCTCCTGATCCTGCTGCTGCTGATCCTCCACGTCACTATCCTTCCTCGTCCCCCATCTTCCCCCTCCTCATCCTTCTTCTCATCCACCAACTCCTCCATTGTACACGCGCGTCCGGGGCGAGCCCAGGCTGGCAGCAGTCCGTCCCCCGTGCTGAGCTCCTTGCGGTGCTGATGACCCTGCAGAGCGGCCTCTTGCAGCTGCACGTGTCCACTGACTGCATGACGGTAGCCGATGGGATCAGGAACGGACGGGCCCGGTGCGAGCACCCTCGTCGGCAGAATCGCGACCCGTGGGTTCAGCTGTCGCACGTGCTCTCCGCCCACGGCGGGCCCTTCCGACCTCCTCACGACGGCAAGAAGGGCACCGACTGGGCGGACATCGCCGCCGAGCGCGGGCCCGCGCATCGACCTGCACCAAGCCCTCCTCGAGCGCGTCCGCCAAGTAGGCGCCTGGAGCGCGAGCTCGCAGGAGATCATCGCCATCAAGGGCGTCGTCGGCCGCCACTTGCCGCTGCCGCGCCGCCAGCGTGCCCAGAGTGCCAGTGCGCAGCGCTGCCTGGGAGGCGCCCGACCGCGGGCCCCCGTGCTCGCCGCGCGGTGCCCCGAGGCCCGCGCCGGGGTCGGGATGAGCAGCAGCCCCGGCCGGCCTGGCATCGCATGGGCGGCGCCTCTTGTGTCCGAGCCTCGCGCGCAGCCGCCGTGGCCCCACCACGATGCGAGCCGAGCCGCGTGCCGTGCGGCTGCTCGACAGGTCGAGGTCCCCTCCCCCGATGCTCGAAGCATCGGCCGGGCCGACGCCGCACCACCAGCGGGAGGTCCTTCACGAGTCGAGCAGCCGCCTGCCCTTGAGCCCCCTGGCCAATTCTGCGTTCCTGCGCAGTGTGAGGACGTTGCCGAGTCCAGATTGAACGGCAAACGGGTTCTCTGCGTCTCGCATCTGCATATCGCCACGTGGCACGGCGATACATCGCAAGCCGCTGGTGCTCCCCCGTCGTTGCCCTCCCCTCTTTTGCCGCCTGCCCATCCCGCCAGTTGCAGAAGATCCGCTCCTCTGATATATCGGAGGGCCGAACCGCCGTGGGATGTCTCCTCTTCGCTACTCCGTCTTTTCTGCTGACCTGATCTCCACATCCTCGATCTTCCAACTCAGCGCTTCAGGGTACTCTGCGAGCACCGCCGGGCAAAGAGTCGTCCCGAGTGCTTCTACAGGCGCCCCCCACTACGGGCAGGCCCTCCTCCCCGCAGATTTGCCACAGCACGTTCTGGCTTTTGGAGGCCTGGAAATTGGCACCAACACCAGCACAAGAGGTTGCCTCCACATGGGGAAACTGATCCTAGATTTCGGTGTTGGTGGTGATATTTCGGTCACCTTGGAAACCAAAATATGACCACCATCACCGGGATTGGGATCGTCCGCCCTCGGTGGAGGCACACCGCCGATCTTGGTGTTGGTGTCAACCTCTAGGCCTGCGATGCTTGTCCCCAGCATTCGCTGCTGTGATGCACGCGTCCTCTGGCAGCCGAGGCCTGTCCTCGGCCCGCGGTCCGCTGCCCTCTGCATACTGCTCCAGGCAGACGCCCTCTGCTGCCGGCCCTCCCTCGCGCGGGCGCTCTGCCAGCTCGGCCTGCCGCCCGTCGCCTTCCCACCAGGTCCGCGGAGACTAAAATCATCTGTTCTTCGGCCCCCCTGCTGCTCCCTCGGCATTCAGTCCTGAGTCGGTGCACTTCGCCGTGGCTGCTGGCTTCGAGCGCTTGCCATATTGATCAGACCAGCTTCGCTCTTTCCGTATTGCCCGTCTCTTCTCCGATGTCTTAGGACTGCCGCTGTTCCTGCCAAGTCTTCATAGATACCTTCGCATTCCTGCTGTGACCAGGCCTCGACCATGCCCGTTCTCCCTCATCTCTCGCCTCCTTCCCAGGTTCGAGTCGTTCTCTTTCTCTCTCTCTCTCTCTCTATCCCCCTCTCTCCTTCTCTTTTTTCTCCCTCTCTCCCTCTCTCTCTTTCTCTCTCTCTCTCTCTCTCTCTCTCTTTCTTTCTTTTTTTTGTTATCTCTCTCTCTCTCTCCATATATATAGGTCTCTCTCTCTCTTTCAAAAAGGAAGCGGCCAGGTCGTCACAAGTTTTCCACTTCGGGAAGGTATCCTGCATTGCCAGTCTCGCTGCATCCCCCCACCTTCTCCAAGCGCTACCTGTATAACTTCTGATAATATGTGTTCACAATTTTCCCTTCGGTTTCCAGAATCATCTCCTCGAATCCGCAAAAAAAACTCGGTGCGCATCCCGACGCTCCCGATGAAGTCCGTGAACATTTCCCTGTCTACCCCTCCCTCCTGGCTCCTGGTCGTCCTGAGTAGGGGTCTCTGCTTCGGTCCCACGTCCAGCACGATCCCTGTTGGAATGTGACTCCTACGCCCTTTTTTATCACCTGTAGCCTCTTCGCTGCAGAAGCAAGGGTAACGCATATCCAAGCCACCTGTAATGCAGCCACCAGGATTGCAACGTGGTCGATACTGTGGCTTTTCCTTTCGTGCTGTAGTAGATTTGTCCGCAGTCGTAATGCATCGTCGCAATCGCAAACTCGTTCTGTACGCACAACCTCCAGCAATTCCTAGACCTGTGGTCTTAGATTTCCTTCACCCAAGGTCCGGTCACGTGTGACCTTCTTCTCTCTAGACCTTCTTCTCATAATCTGTGAAGCCCTAGCTGATTGTTGATGCCACATCCGACTATGAACATAGATCTGCATGCTACCAAGAGTATCTGTGATTTGTGTCCGTATTGGCGGTAGTCGGTCGACAGTAGGTAGGCAGCAAATGGTCCAGTTCGTCGCTAGCCAGTCGATCTCTTGCAGCCCTTCCCTGCCTTGTTCCTGGCGGTATGTGAATGTGCCTGGGCGCTTTCGTGTTTATTTATCGTGCCACCAGATATTTGCCTCCACATGCTTTGAGAATCCATTTCCATCTCATCCCTCCAGATTGTATCCCAAACGGTGCCTCAGGTACGTCGTCTATGGTGGTTATGGTCCAGCCTATGTGCACCTGTCAGAACGACCACGTCCCATCCTCTCGGTTCCTGACTGATGTCCTCCAGTCTCTCGTTCGAGTTGGCGGCCAGAGGGTTCCAAAAAGCAATATTCCTAGTCGCTGTAAGGGAGAAACAACGAATGAACATCCTACTGCCATCTGTTCGCGCCCCCTGCTCCTTCCCTGGCCTGTGCGAGCGCTAGGGCGGAATTATTGAGAGAGTATGTTCGGTACGCTTCCTTCATGATCGGTTGTCTCGTCTCGAGTGCCGACGGCCAATGAGATGAGGAGAAAGAGAAGGAGGAAGGAGGAAGGAGAAGAGTAAGGGCGAAGCACGGATAACGTATGAGGAGGAGAAGAAGGGAAGAAGAGGGCGGGAGAACAAGGAAGAAGGGGGCGGAAGGAGCAGGAAGGAAGAAGGGGAAGGAGGAGGAGGAGGATGAGGAGAGAGGAGAAGGAAGGAGGAACGAGGAGGGACGAGGGAGGAAGGAGGCAACGAGAAGGGAGGAAGAGAGCGAGCGCCCGCCCCAGCTGCCGTGACGGGTTGCTGCTGGATGAAGTTGCCGACGGCTGCTGCGCCGCGCGGATGGTCGTCGTCATCGGGGCGACGTCGTCGGGGCGGCATCGTCGTCACTTTCGCCGTCGTCGTCGTCCTGTTCCCCGTCCTCTTCTTCCTTTCCAACTCCACCTCCACATCCACATCATCATCATCATCATCATCATCATCATCATCATCATCATCACCATCATCATCATCATCATCATCATCATCATCATCATCATCATCATCATCATCATCATCATCATCATCATCATCATCATCATCATCATCATCATCATCATCATCATCAGCATCATCATCATCATCATCATCATCATCATCATCATCATCATGATCATCATCATCATCATCATCATCATCAACAGCAGCATCATCATCATCATCATCATGATCATCATCATCAGCATCATCAGCATCATCAGCATCATCATCATTAGCAGCATCATCCTGATCAGCATCATCATCAGCAGCAGCATCACCACCACCACCACATCATCATCACCACCACCACAACCGCCACCACCAAACCCATCATCATCACCACCATCATCATCAACAACAACACCATCCTCATCGTCATCCTCATCATTATCATCACATTCGTCATCGTCATCATCAGCATCATCATAATCATCGTCAGTATCACCATCATCATCAGCAGCATCAACATCAGCATCATCATCACCATCATCATCGTCAGCGTCATCAGCGTCATCAGCATCAGCATCACCATCACCATCAATATCATCATCATCACCATCATCATCATCACCATCACCACCATCATCATCATCATCACCACCACCACCACCATCATCATCATCATCATCATCATAAGCAGCAGCAGCAGCATCATCATCATCATTATCATCATCACCATCATCATCATCATCATCATCATCATCATCATCATCATCATCATCATCATCATCATCATCTTCAGCATCTTCATCATCTTCATCATCTTCATCATCGTCATGTCGTTGTCGGGGTGTTCACCGTCATCATCGTCATGAGTCTCCTCCTCATCCTCATCCTCTTCCACCTCCACCTCCACCACATTACCATCAACATCACCACCACCATCATCAGTATCATCATCACCACAATCATCATCATCACCACCATCATCACCACAACCATCATCATCACCGCCGTCATCATCAGTATCATCGTCATCATCATCATAATCGGTGACATCATCATCATCATCATCAGCAGCAGCATCATCATTATCGTCATCATCATCAGCGTCATCATCAATGTCATGTTCATCATCACCATCACCACACCACCACCACCATCATCATCATCATCATCATCACCACCATCATCATCACCACAATCATCATCATCATCATCATCCCCGCCGTCATCTTCATGATCATCATCACCATCATCACCGTCATCATCATCATCATCATCATAATCGGTGACATCATCATCATCAGCATCATCATTATCGTCATCATCATCATCATCATCATCATCATCATCATCATCATCATTATCATCATCATCATCATCATCATCATCATCAGCGTTATCATCATTATCATCATCATCAATATCATGTTCATCATCACGATCACCACCACCATCATCATCATCATCATCATCATCATCATCATCATCATCATCATCATCTGCCTCCTCCTCCTCCTCCACCTCCTCCTCTGCATACTCCTTCCGCTCCTCCTCAGGCGGTGTGTTAGATGGGGGGTGGCCGGGGCAGGAGCCGTTCGATCTCCTTGCATCCCAGGCTGTGGCGGCCTCCTGGGGTGGGCGTCGGTCCGCAAACAACAGCAAAAAAACGCGAGCGAGAGCGACAGCGAGAGCGAGAAGCAAACCTGAGCACACCTGGCCCAGTGGCCACGACTGCGGGGGGCGAGGGGCCGGCGCGCACACGGCCACGCACGCAGTGCCAGGGCGAGGCGGACACGCGCGGACGAAGGGCGCCCGCAGGCGCCGCGGAACTGCGGCCAGCGCGCACGACGAGGATGCGCGGCGAGGATGCAAGAGCCCCATGGGCGTCCAGGTTAAGGCAAGGCCTGGAGAGGGCGGCGCACGGCCCGGCCATCAACCCCCGCCATCAACCCCGAGGAGCCGTGCCAGCGAGACTGGCCAAGGATGAGCCGACGAGGCGAGAGCTACCAGGGCTCCCTTGGGAAAGTCACGCACTCGTCCTTACCATGCGCGCTGGTTTAGGAACCTACGTGCAAACCCTGCCCCTGCGGGCCAGGCTTCTGAAGCGCCTGCTGGGGTTCAGAGTGGGGGGGTCCGACACCGAGGAGTCGACCGGAACCGCAGGAGGTTAGGGTTCGCAGGCGGTCGCAGATTGGCTGCAACCCCAATCAAGTTAAGACAATCAAGCTGGACGATCAAAACACGTCGGCGCAGCTTGTTGTCACCATCGGGCTAACGTTTCGTCCCTTGTGGGACCATGAGCCAAGCTGACTACCGACGATGTGCATGCAAAAGGTCATGGGGGCATTCCTCAGGAGTCCCAAAACCATGTGGTGACGGACCACGCAGTGACCTGGAAACCCCCCGAGACCT
Source organism: Prorocentrum cordatum (assembly GCA_963575745.1). Lineage (NCBI taxonomy): Eukaryota > Dinophyceae > Prorocentrales > Prorocentraceae > Prorocentrum > Prorocentrum cordatum. The sequence continues at coordinate 59,060 of CAUYUJ010015407.1, forward strand.
CACCGCGCGGTCCGTCACCGCACGGTCTTGGGACCTCGCGACCGGGGCCCTCGGAAAACAGCCCGACTCCCAAAACCGCGCGGCGACCCCGCATCCCCACTGACCCACCAAACGGTCTGGTCACCACTCCGTCTGCACGGTGACAGGAAGGTGCCGATACCGCTACTCCCCATACCTCTCCCGGGGCGCACTCTGACCAAAATTGGCCCTTGCCTCCCTCGGGGGGTCAGCTCTGTCCTCGGCTGGCCTCGGGCAGAGCCGCCACCGCCTGAGGGCGAGAGGTCAGACCTGCAACTCCTGAAGACCAGGCCTTTCTTTCTGGCACGCCCGAGATTGGTTGGCGGCGTGCACAAGGTGGTAGGGGGAGGGGGGAAGGCTTCTTAGAAGGAGGCTGCTTCTTAGAAGGCGCTGGCCTTACATCTGTAGATGAGGCCCGCGCCTTCTAAGATGCAGGGGTGCTTCAAAGATGCCTTCCCCCCTCCCCCTACCTCCCTTTGCGCGTGGCCTAATTGGGGCAGAAAGGGTGGGACGATGCCCCACGGCGAATGTTGCCCAAAGCTGACAGCGGCCGCTGCCAGGCAGGCGGCGCCCGTCCCAAAAGGGGCAGCGTCCGCGGCGGCTCCCGCAGCGAGTCTCTCTGCAAGTGGGCAGGAACTGCTGCTGACCTTCGCTCCAACCCGTTCTGCCCCAGAGGTCCATTCACCCGGTTCAATCCAAACCTGGGTCACGCATTGCGCAGGATTCTGCACCCAGACCCAGGTCAGTGCAGCCCTGGCCCTGCAAGATTCTGCAAGATCTGGCGCTCTGGCTGACCCCCCGTTTGCACTGACCCCCGTCCCTGGATCCCGTTCTGCCCCCAGTTTCGATCGCACCGATTCTCAGAGCGACCCTCCACGGCCCAACGTCCGCTCCCAGGTCAGACCGCGCCGCGGCTCGGCGGGGCGGCGCCGAACTCTTCCCGCGTAATGACCCCGTCGTGGTTCCTGTCGATGGCGTCGAAGGCAGCAGCGGCAGACATGGCGGCTATGGGCTGCTCTGCGGCGGGGGGGCACGAGCGAGGGGGGAGGACGAGGGAGGGGGAGAGACGAGTGAGGACTCCTGGCTCCTCCCTCCTACCCTCTCGTCCTCCTCCCTCGTCCTCCCCCCTCGTCCTCTCCTCCTCCTCCCTTCCCCTCCTCCTCCTCCTCATCCTCCGCCTCCGCCTCCGCCTCCGCCTCCGCCTCCGCCTCCGCCTCCGCCTCCGCCTCCGCCTCCGCCTCCGCCTCCGCCTCCGCCTCCGCCTCCGCCTCCGCCTCCGCCTCCGCCTCCGCCTCCGCCTCCGCCTCCGCCTCCGCCTCCGCCTCCGCCTCCGCCTCCGCCTCCGCCTCCGCCTCCGCCTCCGCCTCCGCCTCCGCCTCCGCCTCCCTCCGCCTCCGCTCCTCCTCCTCCTCCTCCTCCTCCTCCTCCTCCCTCCTCCTCCTCCCTCCTCCTCCTCCTCCTCCTCCTCCTCCTCCTCCTCCCTCCTCCTCCTCCTCCTCCTCCTCCTCCTCCTCCTCCTCCTCCTCCTCCTCCTCCTCCTCCTCCTCCTCCTCCTCCTCCTCCTCCTCCTCCTCCTCCTCCTCCTCCTCCTCCTCCTCCCTCCTCCACCATTCCCCTCCACTCCCTCCTCATTGGCGAGGTGCAGAAGGGGGAAGGGAAGAGAAGAGCGAGAGGGAGGAATGGGAAGAGGAGGGGGAAGAGGGCGGGGAGGGCGTAGAGGGAGCCCGCCCTCTCCTCCCACTCCTCCCTCCCTGCGTTCCGTTCCTGGGAGGGAGCGGAGGCAGGAGGGAGGACGAAAGAAGGAGAAGGGAATCAGAGAAGCAGAGGAGGAAGCGGAGGCAGCTGAGGCAACACCGCCCCAGCGCCCGAAGCCCCGCGATCGAAATCAAGACAAAAAACTCTGCAGCGAGACCTCGATCACTCCATCCTCACTCATCCACGTCGTCGTCGCCGCCGCCGCCGTCGTCGTCGTCGTCGGGAGCGTCGGCACTAGAAGAAAAATAAAGAACATACCGCCACTCACCGGACCTCTCACATGGCGCGCTCTGACCACGACCCCGAATCCAGCCGTGGCGACGAGGGCGTCCCAGGAGGCCCCAAAAAAGCGAAAACGGCAGGAGGGCATTGGAACCTGTTCTCTGTCCGCGCATCGAGACCCCAAATGACGCGATGCCAACGTCGGAGATGCAACCATGGCGTCGGCAGGCCGGCCTGCCGCGGGACGGTCGTCGCCCCTGCCTGGACGCCGGAAACCGCAGGTTTCGGCATGGCGGAGACGGGCCTCCGCAGAGGCGGGTCCTCGACGCTGGGGCCTCCCCCGGGGCCCGCGTTCCGTCCCGAGCCGTTGTCGGACGGCCCGGGGGGCCCGGGCAGGGGCCCAGAGGCCCAAGGACGGCGAAAAACTGAACGAGAGAGGGGGGCCAGGCAGACACGAACAAAGAGGCACGCGAGGTCCCATATGTTCCCGTGTGTTCCTGGGGGAATCGACCTCTGTTTTGTGTCTTTGTACACTGCTCCCTCCTGGTTTCTGACGGCCCTGGGGACCGGGAAGGGCTCCAGAGGCCAGAACGGCGAAAGGACGCACGACCCCCTCAGGGCATCGTTCCTTCGTGGCGAATACTTTTCTCGTCTGACGTCTGGCCGGTCGCCGGGAGGCTATAAGCGCATCAGAACATGCTCGCCCGCACCCCATAGCCCGTTCAGAACCTGCCCCCTGGACCCCTGCCAGGGTCCGTCCTGGTCAGGTTTCCACCCTGGAACAACTTCCAGCGGGCCCTCGGGCTGAAATCATGATCTGATGATTTGTTCATTTGATGATTCGTACTCGCTAACTGCTGCTGAGGACGGATGTGAAGCCAATGTGACACGGAGAAAATGCTCGGCGAGCAGTTGCCTACACCCGCTCTGATCTCGTTGAACGAGCCTCATCGGCCTGAAGCGTGAGCCCCCAGACGCCCACACATCGACAAATCCGCCGACCCAATCGCCGTGCAACAGGGGCTGTTCCGTCGCCATTGCCGTCGCTGCCGCCGTCGCGGCGCCGCCGCCGTCATGTCCCCTCCTTCCCCTGAGTCCGTCGCCGTTCCCCCCCTTTTTTCATGGGACCCTCGTCCTCAAGCACGCCAGCCAAAGCAAAATACGCCAGCCCATCCACAGCGAACTTAGACAACGCTGTCATTGAGTCGAAGGACCGCCCCTTCCCTTTTATCCTCTGCCCGCGGAGGGGAAGGGGGGGGGTCCCGGGGGTGCTCCAACGGGGGAGGGAGGGGAGGGACGGGAGGGAGGGGAGGGAGGGGAGGGAAGGGGAGGGCAGGGAGGGGTCCCGGGAGGTGGTCCCGGGGGAGGCCCCCGGGGGTGGTCCCGGGTCAGAATGCCACCCTCCCGGTGCGTGACAGCAAGGCCGAGGCCTGCAGGGTCGGCGGCACCGGCCGTGAGGCCTTCGCAGCCTCCTTCCTCGAATTCGGCGGCGTCCTAGATGGGCTCCAATTACATGGGGTCGGACCCCAGCTGTGCGAGGCGGGGATGTATCAAGACTTATCACCTAAGGAACCGACGTCCTGGGACCCCAGCGGACGGTGGATGTGTATACATATAAATATATATGTATATATATATATATATATATATATACACACAAACAGATCGGCCCCAGCAGACGCGAATACCGCGGGTTCGTGTAAGATCGACCCTGGCGCTGTTTCCTGACACCGCGAGAACCGTTCAACCTTGAACACCTGCGGAGGGTCGCCGCTGGTCGACCCGACGCGACCCGACCGTATATCCATATCCATAGCCTACCGAGGTCCCCGAAGACGGATTCCCCAGGCCGCGGCTTTACGGATCAATCCCCACCTCGGAATCTAGGCGAACAAAAAGTGACATAAACATAAAAACTCGGAGGTCCGCGCGGATTTCTCGGATCGGAGCTGGGCCCCCCGGCGGCGCCTCCGGCGCCGCCCCTGGCGCGCTCCGCGCGCCAGGGAGGGGGATCTAGCGCCGATCCGAGAAATCCGCGCGGACCTCCGAGTTTTTATGTTTACGCCACTTTCTGTTCCCCTAGAATCGGGGAGCCCTTGAGAACTCCGCCTGGCCGGCCGCTGGGAAGCCGAGACGGGGGGGGGGCGGCCTGTCCAGGGCGGGGGCGCGCGGAGGACTGGCGCGGCTGTGCGGCTGCTCGGGCCGCGGCGCGCGGTGCGCGGCGCGGCGGTGCGGCGGCGACGACAGACACCCAGCCAATAAATCGTCACGCCCAGACCAGCGACGACGACGACGACGACGACGACGAGGACGACGACGACAACGACGACGACGACGACGACGACGGCGACAACGACGTGGGCGACGACGGCAAGGTCCGGAGAGTGGTGTGATGATTTTTGTTTTTCTTCTGGTGCCGACGCTCCCGACGACGACGAAAACGACGACGACGACGACGAAGACGAGGGCGACAACAACGACGAGGGCGACGACGACGAGGACGGCGGCGGCGGGGGTTAATGGGCACCCGCAGAGCGAGGGGCGAAAACGTGGAGGATGGGGAGGGACAGGACGCGGAAAGTCAGAGAGGGAGAGAAAGCAAGCTAAGTGCGCAAGCGCCATATCCGACATCCGATCCCTCCCTCGCAGCCTATGCTCGACTTGCGTTGATGCATCTATAAGTGTATATATATATATATATATATATATATATATATATATATGTGTGTGTGTACATCCGCCGGCCCCCTTGTGGGGCCACCAGGCTGTAGGGCGAAGGTTCGCAGTTTCCTGTACCTGTTGCAGCTTCCGGTTTCCACTGTTACAGTTCTGCTTCTTGCTGCTTGCTGTTCCTTGTTGATGGACCGCGCGAGAGGTGGAGGCCCAAACGGCCAGATTTAGCACGCCCTGAGCGTGTGCTCTGAATTGCTGGGGTAGGTAAAAATTTAAACCCCTCGCGCAGATCGGCGGGGTCAGGGTCCACAAACACAAAGAATTGGCACATCTCTGACATTCGGTGGCACCCCTCACGCAGATCGGCGGGGTCAGGGTCACAAAAACACAGGATTCGCCACATTTCTCAAATTCGGTGGCACCCTTCACGCAGATCGGCGGGGTCAGGGTCCAAAAACAAAAGGGATTTGCCACATTTCTGACGTTCGGTGGCACCCCTTATGCAGATCAGCGGGGTCAGGGCCCAAAAACATACAGAATTCGCCACATGTGGTAAATGGTGGCACCCCTCACACAGATCGGCGGGGTCAGGAACCAGCAACACATAGGATTTGCCACATTTCTGACATTCAAAAGCACCCCTCATGCAGATCGGCGGGGTCAGGGTCCAAAAACAGAATTTGCTCGCACCCCTCACGCAGATCGGCGGGGTCAGGGTCCAAAAAACTAAGGGATGCTCAACATTTCTGACATGCGTGGCACCCCTCACGCGGATCGACAGGGTCAGGGTCCACAAACACACCGGATTCGCCACATGTTTTAAGATTCGGTGGCACCCATCAGACAGATCGGCGGGGTCAGGAACCAAAAACACTGGGGATTTGCCACAATTCTGAAATGCGGTGGCACCCCTCACGCAGATCGGCGGGGTCAGGGTCCAAAACACACGGGAGTTGCCACATTTTTGACATTCTGGGGCACCCCTCACGCACTTCCGCGCGGTCAGGACACAAGAGACTTCCAATATTTTCAAATTCGGGGAGAAGATTTGGGCACAGCATACGCGAGCAAGTGGAAAATACAACAGCGAGTACAACAATAGACTCGCAATCTCCATTCGTCTTGCCAATTACCCATCGTCTTCGCATGAAGTTCCGACGCTGCTTCACGGTGAAGCTAAAGCCTCATGATTTCGCTCTTCCATGGCCCATTATCCAAGAGAGGGGGCCGAAGGCAGGGGGCGAAGCCCTTTACGGATACATCTATATATCTATCTATATATAACTATATATGTATAGAACTATATAACTATATGGCTACATAAATATACACATATCTAATTATGTAACGATATAACTATATAACTATATAACTAGGTGAATATATGTATATATAACTATATAACTATATAAATACATAACGATATAGCTGTACAACTATATAACTATATAGCTATATATATATGACAAAAAAAATTCGGACGCGTGTCGTGGCCGATTTGGAACCCCAGCAAAATTACAATATTTATGCTTAATCGGGAAAGGAGAAACTGCGTACGTAAGAAATGGCGGGTGAGCAGGAGAACGAGAATGAGGACAGGGAAAAGCAGGATGAAGGAAGACGAGGACAGACAGCAGCAGCAGGAGCTGGGGCGGAAAGAATGAGAGGAGCAAGAGGACCAAGGGAAGGCGAGGGCGGGAAAAGAGGAGCGACTAGGATGAAAGGACTCGGGTCCAGAAAAGTGGACCGCGCTGGGGCGAGAGCGCCATTGTGAACGACGGGAACAAAGCGCCGATCCGAAAACGAAGCCTACGGTGCAGCAGGAGCGCCCTCTCGAAACACAGAAAACACTCGGATTACAAAAAACTAAAAAAGAAACCAATGCTTGAAACTGAATGCGCATTTTCTCGCCACGGCCCAAATCGGCACCTCGAGCCAAAGCGTCAGCGGGGCTGCATGTTCAAGCAGCCAACATGGCTGGGACCTGCATACCTGGCCCAACGCACCATCAACACACATAGCAGCCCCTCGGCCGCTCCGGCCCATCAGGGTCGGCCGCGAGCCTCGCGGATGCACCGGGCCTTGCCCTGAACTCCATCTTCTGCTGAGCGTGACGACCCACCTCACGGCACGCCCCTCCTCCCAGCGCGGCTCGCAACGCCAGACGGCTCCGACATGTGCGACTCTCGAACTGCAGGGCCACCGAGAACCTCGCGATCAGGGCGGCCTCGGCACGCTTCGCGCCCACGTCCGCAGCGCAATTTTTGCCGTCGGCTTTGCGAACACACTCTGCTCTCTGGGGCCACCAGATGGGCATGTAAGTGAACTCGTCCGACCCACGCCTTTCATGGCGCCTGCGTCGCAAAACAACGCCGCCTGCACGACCTTGACGCCGTTGTCGGCTAGGAGAGTCTCGATGCCCAAACTCATCGAACCTCCCTACATGAACGCGTGGAACTCGCTTTCACCCGTGCACAGCCCCTGGAACTGCCGCGTCGCACCCGACGATCATATCCAATGGCTCCCACAGGTCAACGCGACACCCGATGTAGCTTTGCCGGTGGACGCGCGCCAGGCCAAGTCACTGTCCGCCCAGACCCGCGGCGAAGACCGCGCGGCTGCTTCGCGCGCGTCGCCACCAGCATGGGAACTCCTGCCAGATAGCGCCCTAGTCGCTCGAGCGCCACCCATCCTCCACGAGTGGGGTTCTGTTTCAATCGGGCGGCCCCCTTACTCGCACACTGGATGCCTGGTCGGCATCGGACGAGATTGGCGACCCCCATGGGACTCATTCGTTGGGCTGCCCTCTCGTCTCCGCCAAGATTCGACCCACCGCGGTCGCGCCTCCTGATTCCCCGGTTGGAAGCCGGCTTTGCTCCCTCACCTCGAAGACCGGGCTGGCGCGGAAAGAACCCCACTAATCCGGGGCCAGCCTCGCGCTCGACGCGTTATTGATTTGCCCCGTCGCTGCTGCGCCACCCGGCGATCAGGTTGGGCACCGCTATCTCGCTGGGGCCCCGTCTCCACGGGCCAGGCCCTAGTGCGCCCCGTGCCTTCACGGACAGCTTCTCGCCCAGCCGCCCCGCGAACTCCGCAGGCCCCCTGCGGTCTCCCAGCGCGACGAAATCGCCGCCGTGCCGCCGCGCATAGAGCGAGCCCTCCCGGTCGACGCAAGTGCCGAGCTCCCCTCGCATCGCGCTCCGAGGTCCCTCATGATCCGCTCCGCCGCCATGTCGAATGCGGCCCTGGCATCCGCGGTTCCGCACATCGCCTTCCTGGGTCGCCAGCGCCACCCAGGCTCGCACTTCGAATCCCCCCGCGGCGCGCCCGAGAGCACCTCCCGTCTCAGCCGAGCGCAGGCGCGCCTGGCCGACGCCCATGGACACCAGCACCCCGCGCGATCGACTGCTCGTCGCCAGGCTGAGCAGCAGCCCGAGACCTCTAGCGGAGGGGTCGCCGCAGACGCGGCCGCGGCGTCGCCCAGGCCGAGCTTGGATAGCCTCTTCGTTTCATTGGCAAACAGCCTTCGCTTGATCTCAGGCCAGCCCAAGTCGCTCAGGCCCACAACCACCCAGCCGCCCAGCGGCAACTTCGAGACAGGAGCCCGCTCGCAGACGCCCAGCATCTCCACGCAGTCCATCTCTTCTCGGCGCCCCTTTCTCGCGGCCCCCGCGTCGAACTTCGCGCCCGCGACGCCATCGCAATATACTCCGCGGCCTCGGCCTCCGCGACGCTGCCCAGCGTCGCCGGCCCCTCACAGCCGCCGCGCCGATCGAGGGCTCGTTGAGGCGCTGGCCGACGCAGAGCTCGTCACTGATCCCGTTCAGGATCTCCATCACTGGCTCCACGAGCGCTCGAACTCGCCTCCATGACAGGGCGCCCGAGGGATTCCCATGAAACACGCTGCGCCCCGCCATGGACCGCGGCGCGTACGGCGCCGTCGTGAAGTCCGCGAACACCCTGGCCTCGGGCAGCGCGCCCTAGTACTTCCGTCGACCCTCGTCCTCGCTCAGCGCCACCAGCTGGCTGGACAGGCCGCGGGCCGTCAAGCGCACTGCGCGCGCTGGCTCTCCGAGCACCACGCGCCCCTCGCGGGCCCCCCACGCGGCCCGCTGCCCTGGCTGCCCGCCCTCAGATCCATCGCGACCCTTGGCCTCAGGTCGAAGACTGGCATGAACTCGCCCGGGTTGAACACCTCGGCGACGTCGCCCTCGGCGTCCTTCAGCTTGCCCCCGAGGCCCCCGAGCTGGTCCAGCAGCGCCTCCTTGGCCGTCACCGTGGACGACTCCATCTGGATGCCCCCTGCTGGATTACGTCCGCCTCCAAGTTTCTGAGCACCGGGGGCCGACGACGAGCTTCCGCCGTCGGCCGCTTCAGCTGGCCTGACCTCGCCCATGGGAGGCCGCGGCCCTCGAAAGTTCGCCTCCCCGAACATGTTTCTTCGAGATCTCATCCAAGATCTCCCGCGGCTTCCACCCCCCCCCTCGATGCCTCCGGACCCCAACCATCAGCGCCTCGCCCTTCAAGGCCTCGGCGACCCTCGCGCCGCCGGCGACCGCGAGCACCGCGGCCGTCGCGCACCGCGCCCAGGCAGCCCCGGCAGCCCTCGGCAAAGCCGCACCTCTGCGGCTCGACCTCCCAGCGGACGCAGATCCCACTCGGCTGCGTCTCTTCCCATCTCCGTTGCGGCAGCTGTGGTGAACGCGCATCTGGCACCACCGCGTCCGCCACGATAATTGCGCCAGCCAGAGGCACCTGCCCCGTCATCGGCGATCGCCCCCCTGCATAGGACCTCGCACCCCTCCTGCCCCGTCGGCTCGCTCGGCGCCCTCCGCAACGCCCCTCTCGGTCTGGCCCCCAGCCCCCCCCTTGGCCTTGATGGGCGGGGCACTTCAGCCCCTCCAGCAACTGCACCGCCTGCTCGGGCAGCTTGCTTTGTAGCATCTCGCGCAGCGAGCTCCGACTCCACCGCGTCGAGCTCTCCGCCGCCCCGGCGGGCCTCGCCCCCCTCGACCTCCACGCCCAAATCGATGGGGCGCTCTGGCGGTCAGACGCCGACGCGCTCCCCGAAGCAAGTGGCACCTCTCTACCGTTAACTCGACGACACCGTTCACCCTCGTGACCTCGCACCACTCACCCGCGCTAAAACCTGGGCAATAGGACCCCCCCGGTCCGCTGCTTCGACGCCGGCGCAACATGGCACGCCATGCCCTTCGGGACCTGAAACCCGCCCGTACTCGACCCTTGACCATGAACGTGCGCGCACCCTGGTGTGGCACCCACCCGCTGTCCGCCGACCTGTAGCATTCGCCCTTGCTGCTCATCTTTTTTCCTCTACCACGCAGTCCTGGCACTGGTCGGGATGACCGACGAAACTTCTTCGCTATCACCACCGAACATCACGCCAGTACTTGCCTCAACCGACGCCAAGCCTCGAACTCGAGCTACGACCTCAATGTCGCCACGATGCTCGGTGGAAAACCGGACCATCTTCATCACCCCACCAGCCCACTGGGCGCAGGTGGTCTTGGGCGCTTCCTTGCCCAACCTCCTTCTTTTCCCTGCTTGGGAGATTTACCCCCCCCTCCATGCGTTTGGACGGGGGGGGGCCCGACCCATAGCAGCGTCCAAGATGGCCCAAGATGTCCCCAAGAGGGCCTCAGAGAGCACAAGATGGCCTCCAAGATGGCCCAAGATAGCGGTAGATGGGTCAAGATACCCTCGGCCCCAAGACGGTTTCAAGTGCTGTCCGAAGCCTCCGAAGACCCCCCCCAGAGGCAAAGTCCTTCAAAACCCTAAGGGGAACCTTTGTGTGTTTGCCTTCTCGCTTTTTCGCCTTCGATGGGCTCTTGAGGCCTCAAGATGGCCCCAAGATGGTCAAAGATAGCCCCAAGACGGGCCCAAAGGGCACCAAGACGGCCCCAAGAACGCCCAAGAGCGCTCCAAAAGCGGGCCAAGAGGGCCCCAGGACGGCACTCTTGAGCCTCCGATGGGGAGGTCCGAATGAAGGCCCCTCCTGTTTTTTTGTTTGCGAAAGTGTCCAAGACGGCCCCAAGAGGCCCCTCCGGCCTCCCAAAGGAGCCCCGAAAAAGCTCCCAGACCCTCCAAAAGAGCCCCAAGAGGGCCCCAAGACGCCCCAAAAGAGCCCCAAGAGGGTTCCAAGAAGGCCCTGAGGACCTCAAGAGAGCTCCAAGAAAGAGCTCCAGGAGGGCCCCAAGAGCACCCCGAGAGAGCCACAAGATGGCTCCAAGTTTCGAAGCGCACGCGAGTTTAAGATACAAACCAGTGCAACAGCCATTACGAGTCATCGAAACACCCCCCACTCCTCATCGAGACACCATCGTAGTTTGCACCGATGTCCATCTTAAGTTTCAACGCGGGAAGCTATAATGTGATCCTTGTTTTCCCGAAGACGGCTGCGCAACTGCATGCGTCCTGCCGCCCCGGATTCACCAACTCCCCTGCTGATCGTTTCTGGATGGGCAGGTGGGGATATTTTTTTTCGTTCGCGAGCGTCGCGGTCCAACCGCGTGCCGTCGGGAAACGAGGCAGCCGCGCCAAGCTCAAAATTAGGCACTAAGCACGCAGGAGCGAACTACGCTGCGGCTCAGGGGGCGAGAAAGCCGATGAAGGACAGGTCGAAAACGCCGAAGCCGTCGGGGACCAGGAGGTAGAACTCAGCTGGTGGGGATACGCGAGCGTTAAGAATCTCCTTGGCCGCGTCCTCCTGCGAGAGCGCTGCCAGGAACAGACCACGCAGTGGCTGCCCAGACCCTGGCTCTCCAGCAGATTAGCTCGCCAGGTGTTCGCATTCCTGCCCTGGGCCTTGGGGCACTCCGCGCGTCTGCGACCTGATTCGCCATATCTCCAGCACGTCGGACCGCTGCCTGCGGCAACCCCACCTTTGGGACCACCCCTGCTTTTGATCGAGCCCCTTGCCTTGACCGTTCTTGCCTTCGTGGCCCTTCGAGTTACCGGTCTGCTTGCGCAAGCATTCCTTGGCGGTGTGCCATTTCCAGTGGCAGATCGCGCAGTCTCTGTTCTTGCCGTCGCCCTTCGGACCCTTCGGGCGCCCATTCTTGCCGAGCGAGCCCAGGCTCCATCGGCGAGGGTGCTCCGGGGGAGGCCCGAAACGCCAGCTGCGCCCTCCGCACGTTCAGCGTCTCCTCGCGAAACCCAGCCCAAACCTGCACACTTTCCGCGGTCATGACGACGCGCTGCCAAAGAAGACCTAAGGTGTTTCAATATTTCCGCTCCAGAGACCAATCGGGGCCTTGATTTCTTGTTGGCCTGGAGGCTCTGATCTTCTCATGTATTTCCTTGTGGTTCGGTTGAATTCCATGCTTTTGTTGGTTTTGCTGGCCTCTCACGCCAAGCTGGGGCGTCTCGCTGGGGTGGGGGAGGTGGAGGCGTCAAAAAGAACATCAATTCGCAAGCAGCCACGAAAGAGATCAACTTGTAATACGCAGCGGGCCGAAGGAATCAAGATGTAAACCGCCACAAAAGGAATCAATGTGTGATCCGCCACAAATGGAATTATGTTGCAATCCGCCGCAATTGGGAATACGGTTGCGCCAGGGATAGGAAGGATATGGAACTATGAAAACAATCTAGAACATAACAGCAACATGCAGAATAAAAATGAAGGGTGGGGTACCAAGGGTGGTGCTGCCATACATAAAAAATATGAATAGAGAGAGAGAGAGAGAGAAAAAAAAAAAAAAAACAAAAAAAAAAAAAAGAAGAAAAAAAACGATGACGGTACCGAGGGGTCAATCACGACCGAAGCGCGCAAGCAGGACATCGGCGAGACACTGCTCACAGCGCGCCGGAGCCTGGGACGCGGCGAGACCACCTCCAGCAAAGAGGCTTACACCTCTTGCCCTCGGGGGGCGGACGGCCAGGAAACAGGATGGGAAGAGAGCCCCTCTTCCCACCCCGTTCCCTCGCTGACTACCTGCCAGACCACCCCAACCCAACCCGAAGACCCGAATTTCGGGTTGGGGGGGTACGGGCTTCAGATGTGTTTTTGTTCCATGTTCCCCGACCCCCCCACACTGGAAATGGAGGGCAAATTCGGGCCTTCGGGTTGGGTTGGGGTGGTTTGGTGGGCGGGGACTCGCTGTTTCCTGGGAGGGAGGAGGGGCGCCCCCGCGGCGTCTGATCGTTTGTGTTGAACTCATTGGAGGTGACGCGTGTTACCCAGGGGCGGCGGGGGGGTAACGGTAATGGCGGCCGCGGCGTGCACCCGCCAGGGTGAGCCCGAGCCACCAGCACATCGAGCGCCTGCGTGCACCAGTCCCTGTGCACACGACAATGCCCAACGCCTCCGTACCAGTCCATGTGTATACGACAATGCCCAACGCCTGCGTGCAACACAGCGCCGCCTGCGTCCACCACAGTGCCTCCGTACACCACAGCAGCCGCGCGCACCACAGCACCACATCGCCTGTGTACACCGCATTGCCTGTGTACACTGCAGAAGCCGCGTGCGCAACAGCGCCTGTGTACACCACGGTGCCTGCGTGCACCAGCGTGCTTGTGTACACCACAGCGCCTGTGTACACCACAGCAACCATGTGTACCAGTGCCTGTGCACACCGCAAAGCCTCCGTGCACCTCAACGCCTGCGGATACACCCCAACGCCAAACGTGCCAGCGGGCGCATTAGTAGCTTGCGAGCACCACGTTGCGCTTGTGAGCGCCACAGTGCTCCGGGGGCCTGCTACGAACCAATTGCGCGACCAAGGCGCGAGGAACGCTTTACCATGATGAACTATGGCTCCCTCCCCCTTCCCACCTCTTGTTCCCTCTCCGCTTCCTCCTCATCGTCCTGCCACTCCTCCTCTGATATCATCCTGCTGCACCGCAACGCTTGCGTACACCACAACGCCTGTGTACACCACAGCAGCCGCGTGCACCACAGCGCCTATGTACACCATAGTGTTTCCGTGCATCACAACGCCTGTGAACACCGCAGCGCCTGTGCACACTACCAGTAGCTATGTGCACCGCAGCGTACGCATACGCCAGTGCCTGCGTGCACCACAGCGCCAATGTACACCGGCACTGGTCCTGCGTGCGCGTCGATGCCTGCGTACGCTAGACGGCCTGTGTACTCCTTACAATGTCCTTTGGAAACTGCAGAGATTCACGCTTGTGCACAGCTTGCAAGCGCTACCGTTACCCAGAAGGGGGTCTAGGAGGGTAACACGCGCTACCCCCCAGAATATGAAAACAACCATCACCTCCTTTTGGGGCTGCCGATCCGCGCCGGCGACCCGGCGCCGTCCGAGCCGCCGGCGCATCCGATGCTGTGAGGTCGGCCCCCGGCGCGGCCCGCCGCGGCTGGCCGTCCGCCCGATCCGCCGGCAGGGCTGGCGGAGGCAGCGGTGGCACGGCGCCCTCGGCGGCCTCGGGCTGGGAGGGCGCCGGCCGCACACGCAGAGGGCCTGGCCTCGGAGCCGCCCGGCGCCACGCGGCGGCGCAGGAGGCGGCCGCGCTCGCCACCGCCGCTGCCGCTCGGAGGGCCGCGGTGGCCTGGCAGATGCCGCTCGCGGGGCGCGCCGCACGGGGGGGGGGGCTCGGCAAGGGAGCCGCCTGCGCTCTGCTCTGCGCAGGGGGCTCGGCCCAGGCGGAGGTCATGTGTTCCCTGCTTGCTGCTTGCCCTTCCTTCTGGCTCGTGTGCTTGCTCGCCGTTTCTCGCCAATTACCCTGGGCTCGAGCCCGATCGACCCGAACTTACCGTCACTTACCGACCAGTCGGTGATTCACCGCTGCGGTGGGGGAGCAAGTCATCTTCTATGTCTGGCTCCGACGAAGTTCTGGTTCGATGCGATGCGGTGCGAGCGCGGCCGACAATCCGCCGGCCGCTCTGTGGTGGGCAGCGCCCTGAGCCTGGCTTCTAACACTCGCGATAACGCCCGTGACCGGCCCCGCCGCCCCCCCTGGCCACGTCACGATTCGCGCCGTCCGGGAACTAGCCATTCGTAAGAACTCCCATACGGCGCCGGCGCGAATCGTGACGTGACTGGCCCCCTCCTGCCCCCGCCTCCCCCCCCCTGGCCACGCCCGTTTTCGCCAGGTGATCAGAACGCTCTCAAGCGGGGGAAGGCACGACGCGCAATCAGCGTCGGCAGGCGGACGAGCGGGCGCGCCCGCCGCGGCCCAGGTAGGGGCAGCGAGCGCCCGCGCGGCCCGCGGGCCACCAGAAGTCCGGTCTCGGGAGGTGTCCAGGGACCCGTTTGCGTGGGCGTTGATTGGCCTACCGAGGTACCTTGGCGAGGCTGTCGACGTCACCAGTCCCTGGCCGGGTCCCTCCTCCTCCTCCTCCTCCTCCCTCCTCCTCCTCCTCCTCCTCCTCCTCCTCCTCCTCCTCCTCCTCCTCCTCCTCCTTTTTGGGGCGTCCAATAGGGGGCTTCCAAGAGGGGGGGGTCGCAGATCGCGGCCCGAGGCACGTTCGCGGCCCAGGGGGGGCGGCCAGGGGACCTATCGAAGTCAGAAGAGGCGCCATGAACTCTAGAAAGGAATCATGGCCTGGGCCATGATACCCACCCCCCATAATCACCACACCCCTGTAGAGGGACAGGCCCGACTTAATCCTAACTGGCCCCCTCCCCCTCCAAGACGGGGGGGCCATGATACCCACCCCCCATAATCACCACACCCCTCTTGGCCGCCCCCGAATCTCTTCTACCGCCCTCTAATCACCTCCAGGGAGGGGTGATCCGTGCGTCTGATTGCCAGACGCCCCCTCCCCCACTCGACCAGGCGCCCCCATCCCTGCCAAAAGGCCATACAGCATGCACGCGGCAGCAAAATCAGGAGCACGAGCGAGCGATCCACGACCACTTTGCATTGCCTGTTGACGAGGATGGCGGGGAGGATCATATTTCTCCGACGAGCGCTGGCCCTCCAGCCGTATTAAAAGTACATGACAACATACATCAAATTCCGCCGCCATGTTGCATCGATTTCGACAGGGATGATAAGTGGTGGCACTGCCCAGTGTGTGCTGTCACGCGCACTGGAGCACCTGCCGCCGCCTGGCGAACCTTGCGTGCGTCGCGCACATGGCGTGCCCGGCGCGGCTGGCGCACAAGGCACGCTTGGCGCACGTGGCGCACCTGGCGCACCAGGCGCAGGGGAACGATAAATCCGCCGATCTGGCGTGTGAGTTTCAAAGACCCTCAGATATAGCCTGAGCCTCAGTTCTTGAGCTTCAGCTCTGCTGGGGGGTGGGTGCCTGGGTGGCTCTGCTGGGGTAGGGAGGGGGGGGGGTCCGAGTCAACTTTGGTGGCAAATTCGGAGATCCAGCTCACTCCGGGCCGGCCCCTCGCCCCAGAGAGCTCGAACGCGGGCTCACAAAAAACCCAGCGGCCGCCCAGACGGCCCAAGAGGGCCCCGAGTGGCCGAAACATCGCTCCAAGACACCCAATATGTTCCTCAGACGGCTCCAGAAGCCTCCAACGTGCCCTCCCGACACCTCGCAAGAGTGCCCAAAGACGAAAATTCTGTCTTATTCCCTTAGGAAACCGTATATGTTTTGCACTTTCGCTTCTTCGGCCTTCGCAGTGTCCAACACGGCCCAAGAGACCCCCAAACAGGCCCAGAGGATCTCAATAGGGCCCAAGTCGGCCCAAGAAGGGCCCAAGACGGCCCGGGAGGCCCCCAAGACAGCCAAAGCAGCCCCAAGACGGGCCCAAGAAGCGCGCAAGAGCTCCATGACGGCCCCAGAAGGGCCCAAGACGGCCCAAGATGCGCCAGGGAGGCACCGAAATTGCCCTGGGAGTCCCCCAGAAACCCCGAGAGGCTCCAAGTAGCCCTCAAGAGGCCCCCACAAGTCGCCCAAAAGCGCCCCCGAAGGCTTAAAAATTACCTCCTACACACCCCCAGGAGGCCTCCAGGGTGCCTCCCGCATGCCCCCCAAGAAGCCCAAAAGGCCCCCAAGAGGTTCAACAATCATCTCCAAGACGCCCCCCCAAGAGGCCTCGATAAGGATGCGGAAAGACTCGGACCCAGATTTGTTGACTGCCTACGAAACAGAAGCGCAGCGCGGAGAAGGGAAAAGATCACCCCGCGCTGGGGCGAAAGCGTCCTTCTGACAGCGGGATCTTCCCGGATCGGCGGCACCTGCCGGAGGCCTCTACAATACTCGGAGGTCCGCACGGATTTCTCGGATCGGCGCTGGACCCCCCTCCCTGGCGCGCAGAGCGCGCCAGGTGCGGCGCCGGACCTCCGAGAAGCCCGCGCGGACTTCCGAGATTGTATGTTTGTGTCATTGTGCGTTCCACTGGGTAAGTTCGCTTGGGCCCCTCCTCCTCCTCCTCCTCCTCCTCCTCCTCCTCCTCCTCCTCCTCCTCCTCCCTCCTCCTCGTCCTCGTCCTTCTCCTCCTCCTCCTCCTCCTCCTCCTCCTCCTCCTCCTCCTCGTCCTCCTCCTCCTCCTCCTCGTCCTCCTCCTCCTTCTCCTCCTCCTCCTCCTCCTCCTCCTCATCGTGCGAGACAGCTTGTGGCATGCCCGTTGGAACCTTCACCCCTCCCCCAACCCCGTCCCCTGCGTCTGGGCGGGTGGCCGCGGAACCTCAAGAGGATACCGTCGGGGCGCTGGCCTAAGGAACCCTAATAAGGAACGAGGCCCCTTTTTCCCACAAGTTCAACCTCAATTTCCCATGGAAAACCCAAGAAAACCCGAGGCAAACTTTAAAACAATCGAGGAACACCGAGCCCCTCCCCAGCGAAAAGGGTTCCTTCTTCAGCGCCCCGACTGCATCCTCGAAATGCCAAAACCCTTCCAACCAGAGAGGTTGCTCCATGCGATTTGTCAAATTGCCTCTGCGCTTCCCGTGGGCTCCTCGGGCCTCACGACGGCTTCAAGACCGACCAAGAGAGCTGAGGGCCCACACGAAGTCTAAGATGGCCCCAAGAGGATCCAACAGCGTCCACAGCGTGCCCACAAGGGCCTTCGGGGAGCGATTGGCGGGCTCCGAAGGGGGGGTGGGGAGGCTAGTTAAGAAGCCCACCCTTGGGTGATGGGTGATGGACGTCATGCGAGATGGCCCGAAGAGGACCCCGAAGGTCCCCAAGAGTCAAGAGGGCCCGAAGGGGGATCCGAGAGGGCGTCAAAAAGCTCTCAAAATGGCCCCGAAGGAAAAACCATACATGGCTCCAACAGGCCTCCAAGAGGCCCCCATGGTTGAGTCCTGTCTTCGGCGTCGTCGCCGTTTTTCCTCATCCTTTTCCCCTTCCTTCTCCCCCTCCTCCTCCTCCTCCTCCTCCTCCTCCTCCTCCTCATCATCATCCTTCCCCTACTCCTCTTCCCCGTCTTCCTTCTCCTCCTCCTCCTCCACCTATCCTCCGCCTCCTCCTCATCCTCCTGCAACGTTAAGATTTACACACAGTTGAGGGGCAACGTGTTCTGCCAAATTCCTAGTCCGCATATTCGTCGTACATTCTACTTTGCCTGATCCTCCTCCTCATCATCATCAACATCATCATCCGCAAGTCCTGTCCGCGAAGACCCCATAGTCCTATAATCCATGAGGCGGCCGCGCGCCCCCCTTGCCTCACAGCTCCTCCTCCTCGCACTCATGCTCCTCCTTCTCCTCCTCATCCTCTACTACTACTACTACTACTACTACTACTACTACTACTACTACTACTACTACTACTATTACTGCTGCTACTACTACTACTACTACTACTACTACTACTACTACTACTACTACGACTGCTACTACTACTACTACTACTACTACTACGACGACTACTACTAC
>CAUYUJ010015407.1:85000-132500 GCA_963575745.1 Prorocentrum cordatum
CACCCTGCCCTGACCCATGGTAAGCAGAAGAAGGGTGTCCCTGGGAAAGCCGTCAGATGATCCGGGCAAGTACCCAGAAGGTCTTCGACGGACGAACTGCGGGTTCAAACCTATCAAATGCGAACTCCCCCGGATCTGGCCCCCGCTTCTGCTCCTTCCTGCTCCAGTCGAGTTCGACTGGAGAGGACACGCGACAGGAGCGCACCTTGCCCCGGGCACGCAGAGGACAGGGGACGCGGGACAAAGGATACCACGGCACACCATTGATCCGGAAGGGTCGACCTACTGATCACGTTCGGCCGTGTTCGTCCTGGTCCCGCTCCCCCGCCGAGTCCCCAACTGAGGGGCAACGACAAGGGGGGGCTAGCTCAGGGGGGTGGGCGAACGTCGACCTGGAGTCGGCGATACATCGACGATAGATCGACGATAGGCCCCGGATGGCGAATCCGCATGTTCCTGGTTGGGGGGGCTGTCAGACCCCTGTCGGCGATCAATGGGCGACCCTCCCCTCCCCTTGCCCCCGAAAGTCCCCACCACCATCAGCAGCCAGGCCTGGCTCGTTGTAGCTGCACGTGGACGCAGCTGCGCCCCACGCCTCCGCGGAGAAGCCGTACGCCTCGGGGGAAATCAAAGGGTACCGATACCGCTTCTCCTGGACCTCTCCCGTGGTGCGTCCTGACAAAGAACTTCAAGGCGAATCTGGCAGTGGCGACGAGGGCCTCCCAGGAGGCCGAGAAAAGCGAACACGAAGCAAGGGTAGCGGTATTGAAGGGGTCCTGGGACACACAAATAAATACACACAAATAACCGGATTCACCATATTTTCCTATATTTTCTAGGGTCTTGTCTTCCCCCCCCACTTCCCATATTTTCCCATCTTTTCATGGGAATCGACGATTAAGTGTGTCTGTGTGTTTTTGCCCCCCCTGAGGTATGGGTACCCTCTCCTCCTCGGAGCCTCGCAATCAGTCGGGGCCCTGGCCCTCCGCCTCCGCCCCCGCGGCGCCCTCCAGCTGGGCCCGCAGCGCGCCCAGGCGCCCCAGGAACGGGCCCAGCTGCGCGTGCGCCCGCTGCTGCGCGACGTGGCGGCGGTGCTCCTGGAGCATCTCCTCGGAGCACCGCTGCACTCCGACGCCCGTCCCCGCCGAGTGTGGCCTCGGCCACGCCGGCCGAGTCGCCCCCCCCCCCCACGCCTGATCGGGCCTCGGGGGGCCCGTCCCCAGCCGGGGGGGCGGGACGGCGGGGCCGAGATGCCGCGGCCCAGCGGGGATGGGGACGGGTCTGCATACGGCTCCTCCAGCTCGCCCGGACGCCTCTCCATGCACTCGCGCAGCGACGCCTCGTACTCCTCCGCGTACACCGCCCGGGAGACGGCGCGCTGCACCGGGGAGCGCGCGAAGGCCTCGAGGGCGCCCGGCTCGGCCGCTAGGTGCCTCGCCGTGAGCCCGCAGTCGCCGCTCCCGTTCACCGCCTCGCCGTCGACCCAGACGGTGAAGCACAGCCGCTCCGCTGACGACGGGCGCACCTGGGCATCGTTTCCCCACTGGCGTGGCCTGTTTTTGTTTTGACATCGAGGCGCCTGCCAAGAAACTCTTCAGGGTGGTCGGCACCACCACCCTGAGTGAAGACCAGCACTCACGACAGCTGCTGGCCAAGAAACTCTGGGGCGCTCTGAGACCGAGCGAAAACCAGCGCCGGCCAGAGAAGCGACGGAGGCGCCGCGGCTGCTAAGCTCAGCTGCGCGGCATTGGCCCCGCTGGCCGACTTGCCCACACAGCTGGGGAGATGTGCCGTTTCCTTCGGGCTTCGTGGGGCCTACGCCCACCTGGGAGGGTGGACTGGTGAGGCTGGGATACCATGGCCCAGTGGGGATGGGGACAGATTAGACGATGCTAGGCACCCGGTGCAGGACGCGGTCACTGCGGAAGAGCGCGGCGCGGCCCATCAGCGGCGGGACCAGGACCTAGAGGAACAAGTGATGGCAAAAGCATGGAAAACCCGAATCTGTGCGCGCGGCCCCTGGCGCGCTCCGCGCGCCACGGAGGGAGGCCCGGCGCCGATCCAAGAAATCCGCGCGGACCTCCGGAAGTTCATGTTCATTCGGCCGTTCCCTCTTCGATCCTCCTCCTTTGCCTCTTCCTCCTCCTCTTCCTCCTCCTCCTCCTCCACATCCGCCTCCTCCTCCTCGCTCCTCCTCGCTCCTCCTCCGCCTCCTCCTCCTCCTCCTCCTCCTCCTCCTCCTCCTCCTCCTCCTCCTCATCCTCCTCCTCCTCCTGCTCCTCCTGCTCCTCGTCCTCATCCTCCTCCTCCTCCTCCTCCTCCTCCTCCTCTTCCTCCTCCTCCATTCCCTCCATTCCTTCTCCTTATAGATAACTCTTTCCTGTCGCACCCCCTGGCCAGTTCTCAGGGTGGGCCGAGCGTTTCGCCTGAGACTTCCTGACACTTCTGACTCTGAAGCTGAAAAAGTGACAACAGCTTCACAGATGGAGGGCGGGTCGCTTTCAAAATGTGGCTCGCGCTTTAGCGCCGCGCACATTCGGCTTCACGGGTTGAAAGCGGTTCTTTATCAAAATGTGGTTATCGCCTTAGCACCGCGCATATTCGTTTTAAAATTGCAAGAGCTTCACGGAGTGAGGGCGGTTCTTTTTCAAAATGTGGCTCTCGCCTTAGCGCCGCGCACATTCGTTTTTTAAGATAGCAGGAGTTTCACGGATTCCCATGATCAACGTACCAGACATTGTGTGTTGGAAGGATTCACGATTATGCGGGCGCAACAGTTATGTTGATTCACTGTGTTGAAATCCCACAAATGGCGTTTTGGCACGAATCTGGATCGTCAAGACGCAACAGTCAGGTTGATACGTGGCTTTGAAATCCCGAGAACAATGTTTTGGCACGCTTGAGGATATTCAAACTGTAGTCCTCCAACGAGGCAATTCCCTCAATGAAAATGAACCGTTGGAGAGAGGGTTAATTCCAACATCGTTGATGACTCTTGGGTTTCCAGTGGTCCTCCTCCTATTCCTGCTCTTCCTCCTCCTCCTCCTCCCCTCCTCCTCCTCCATTCCTTCTCCTTGTAGATAACTCTTTCCTGTCGCACCCCGAGGCCAGTTTTTCAGGCGGGCCGGGCGTTTCGCATGAAACTTCCTCATCACTTATGACCCCGAAGGTTAAACAATTACAAAAGCTTCACAGATGGAGGGTGGGTCGCTTTCAAAATGCGGCTCTCGCTTTAGCGCCGCGCACATTCGTTTTAAATAATTACAAGAGCTTCACGGATTGAGGGCGGGTGGTTTTCAAAATGTGGCTCTCGCCATAGCGCCGCGCACATTCATTGTTAAAAATTACCAGAGCTTCACGGATTGAGGGCGTTTTTTCAAAATGAGGCTCTCGCCTTAGCGCCGCGCACACTCTTTCTAAAAATGTGCAAGAGCTTCCACAGATTGAAGGCTGTTCCTTTTGAAAATGTGGCACTAGCCATGGCGCCGCGCACATTCGTTTCAAAAAATGCCAGAACTTCACGGATTGAGGGCGGGTGGTTTTCAAAATGTGGCTCTCGCCTTAGCGCCAAGCACATTCGTTGTAAAAAGCTGCAAGAAGCTTCACGAATTGAGGGCGGGTGGTTTTCAACATGTGGCTCTCGCCTTAGCGCCGCGCACATTCGTTTTGAAAAATACAAGAGCTTCACGGATTGAGGGCGGCTCTTTTTCAAAATGTGGCTCTCGCCTGAGCGCCGCCCACATTCGTTTTCTTTTACTGCCAGAGTTTCACGGTTTCCCATGATCAACGTATCAGAAATAGTGTTGTGGAAGGATTCAGGATTATGCGGGCGCAACAGTTGTGTTGATTCGTTGTGTTGAAGTCCCACAAATGGCGTTCTGGCACGATTCTGGATCGTCAAGACTCGGGAGCGGCCAAGACGGGGGTGTCCAAGAAGGGGGGGGTGCAAATCATGACCGGCGGCATGTGCGCGGCCCAGCGGGGGGCCAGGGACGTAATGAAACGAGAAGAGGCGCCATGAAATCTGGGGAATATCATGGCCCCCGCCATGATATCCACCCCCCCTAGTCATCACCCCCCTCCCGCCCGCGAAAGACTCAGCAGTCAGGTTGATACGTGGCGTTGAAATCCCGAGAACAATGTTTTGGCACGCTTCAGAGTCTTCAAACTGTTGTCCTCCAACGAGGCAAGTCCCTCGATGGAAAACGAATCGTTGGAGGGAGGGTTGATTCAAACATCGTTGATGTCTCTTGGGTTTCCACTGGTCCTCCTCCTCCTCCTCTTCCTCCTCCTCTTTCTTCTCCTCCTCCTCCTCCTCCTCCCCCTCCTCCTCCTCCTCCTCGTGTGTTGTGCACTTGTTCCTCTTCCAAGACCGCAGGCCGCAGGAACGGCCGCAGCTCGAGTTCCCCGCCGTCGCCGGGGCGCCAGCCGGGGTTCATGTTCGGGGGCGACGATCGGGGCGAACAGACCAGGGAGAGCAATACACATGTACCCAGGGGCACCAATGGTCCATGCCTTCGGCGAGGCTCCTGGGCGAATGCGTATAATGGCCGCCCCTGGGATATTCGCCCCTATCGTCGCCTCCGAATGTAGACGACGCAGGTCAGCGCCCTCCTGCTCGGCGGGCCAGCGTTGTCGTAGTGCAGGGGGAAGCAGCCCCCAGCCCCAGCGTTGTGCTGGAGCTTGACCGACCTTGCGCCCCCCTCCTGCTCCTCCTACCTACTGCCCCCGCCCAAAACGAAGCCAGGACAGGGACAAAATCGGACGAGGATACGGCTGATTCGCGTCGCGATGTCGCGGGCGTTGGCTTCTGACGTGGATCGTCCAACTATGAAAGATCGCGGCTTTCCGACAGAGCAGATCGCTCGACATCGGCCGATACTGGACCACTGGCGGCGCTCAACCTTGAACGCCAGCGCTGGGGTCGCCGCCGCGTCAACGCGGCGCAAACCTACCGTAGATCGGGGATTTCTAAGATCCGCGGTCCCGGAAAATGTGTCGGGCGCCGGGCGCCGCAGCCTTCTCAGAGCATTCTGAATCGCTCTGAGAACGGTCTGGAACGCTCTGGAACGAGTCATTCCTGTCCTAGCCCCGCCCGACCGCCCCTCGGGGTCGGCTCCAGTTGACTCCCAGACCTGGGCCCCGACTCCTCCCTCTCCCCTGCTGAGGAGGAGGAGGAGGAGGAGGAGGGTGAGGAGAAAGAGAAGCAGGTTGTGGTAGAAGAGGAGGCTGACGAGGAAGAGGAGAACGACGAAGAGGTGGCGGAAGGAGGAAGAGGAGGAGGAGGAGAAAGGTAGAGGAGGATGAGGAGGAAGAGGAGAAGAGAGGTAAGGAGAGAGAGAGAGAGAGAGGGAGGAGAAAGAGGAGGGAGGGAGGGGAGGGAGAGAGGGAGCTCCCCCCCCTCCCCCCTCCAGCGCTCGGCGACTCCGGAGGGTGCGGTTTTGCAACGGGCGCGGGTTTCACCCTGGAGGGGCGGGCGAGGACCTCGACGGAGCTCTCCGCCGCGCCCCGACGAGGGCCACGCGGCGCCCCCCCCCCAGCCCCCACGACTGGGCAAGCGCGCTCCACTGCTCGCAGAGGCACCGCTGGCAAGTGGCCTGGATCCGCCGAGGGGGGCTTGCGATCCGCTGCATCCGGGCGGACGCCTGCTCTCTCGGGACCCCCTGCGAGGAAAGGAACACCCACTGTGGCCGCTGGACGGCCGTGCCGCAGCCCCGAGAGGAGGTGGAGGAAAGGAGGAGGAGGGGGAGGAGGAGGAGGATCGATCGTGCCATTCCGTTTTTCTTGAACCCACATCTGTTGAAAATCTCGAAGGCGAGCTGGTCGGCCATTATATTCCAGGGACGTGCAAGGCGAAGCCCAGAGTACACAGCCCACTTGCGTGGTGCCAGGGTGAGAAGCGCAGATCGTTATTTTAGAGGGCCCTCGGGGTTGACCTCGGAGGGCCCTTGGAGACACCAAAAACTTGGGGGAGCCACTTTAAAGAGGGTGGTGGTGGGGCCTGTGGACGGTGAGAGAAAAGCTGCGGAGCGAACAACTCATTTCTACTCTCGAATCCCATGCAGAGCAAACCCATCGATCGTGCCATTCCGTTTTTCTTGAACCCACATCTGTTGAAAATCTCGAAGGCGAGCTGGTCGGCCATGAAATTCCAGGGACGTGCAAGGCGAAGCCCAGAGTACACAGCCCGAAATTCGCAAACTCCGTATGCGGTTCACGATCACGAAGCCTGTCTGAGTCTTTCGCTCACCCATGGCACCACTGGAAAATAAGATTGCTTTGATTCCTGCAACAGCTTGGTGAAACCGGTGTCGAGAAAGAGGCCGGCCAAGACGGATGCAAACCGAGGAGGGTATGCAGCTGCCCGCTTTGTCCAGCGGACCCCTGTGGGGTCTGGTCCCGATAGCACGATATGAGGTTTCGCCGAGAATATACAGGGTTGACAACCAAAACTGGGGCACTTGTGCACCATCTTGTACATGTTCTCCACACCCCAGGACCACAATGTCGTAAGTTTTTTCCACCGCGCTCCGAAACCACAGAGGTGAGTCGTGAGCGACTGCTGTTTGGCAAGATTACGAAGGCTGCGAAACTCGACAGTGTGCCAGATCAGACTTGTCTGAGGATTCTCAATCACCCAAGGAACTCCACACTTCACAGCGAGCCTGCAGAGCTGGGCCGTCAGTCAGGAAAAAAAAAGTACCTGCTGCGACCTGGGCCTGCTCCGACGGAGTGTTCGTCGGGGGGCCCTCGATGAATTCACGACTTCTGATCATCGGCCTCCGAGCGTTGCTGCACGTGGTGCACGGCGGCGCCAGGAGGATGCCCAAACAACGAGGATGAGCCAGAAGCCGTCGGATGCGTCGCTGCACTTGACGGCGGGTGACGTCCCCTGCGGCTCCCTGCAGGACGTCGAAGGGGAAGGCCTCCACCCCGCGGCGCCTAGCGGCTTTGGAGAAAGCCCCGCAGCCACTGAACACCTCGATCATGAAGAACCCACGCCTCTGATGCCCTTGACGCGGCCGCAGGCCCGAACGATCGCTGCCTCCAGCTCGCGGGCGCTCCTGTTGCAGTAGGCCTTGGACCTCTGGTCGAGCCCGTTGTAGACCTCCTGCACGAGCGCCCGCTTCTCGTAGCGTCGCACCGACGCTCCCGTCCGCCAGCGGCCCCGACGCTGCACCTCGGCGAGGTCCAGCCTGTTGGTCAGCCTGTCCAGGCTGGCGCCCGAGTGCCGGCCCATGTAGAGGACCGGCTTCAGGCTGCTGATGCCCGCGGGGATGCAGGCGGTGAGGAAGCTGGCGTTCAACTCCTTGAGCGCGAAGTCCCACAAGGGCCCCCGCTGGGGCCGGCTCGCTGCGTACTTGGTCAGGGCATCTGAGAGCCAGGTCCGGTTGATGATCAGACTCTTGTCGACGGCCCCGACCTTGCTGGGCATTCCCTTCTCGGCGGGATGCAGGAGGATCGCAGCTCGCTCCATGTGTTGTTGTGCGTTCCCTCGTAGGATCTGGCTTGTCTGGAGGTCGAGGCACTCGCCCGGTCGCATGTATGCGTCCACCATGAGAAGCCAACAGAGCGCCATCCCCAGGCCGTTGACCCGGAGGAGCCCCATCGCGATGGCGGTCACTACCTCCCAGGGCAAGGGCCGCCGAGTGCGGCGCGGCACCAGACGGCGCCAACCGCGCAGGGCCCTGGTCGCCCGTGGCAAGGTCATCATGCCCTTGGCGTTGTAGCTCGGCACTACGTACTGGATGGCCGCGACGAGCTTCTCCCCCGTGGATGGGGCCTTTCCCTCCAGAAAAAGGTTGTCGAAGTAGATCACGATCTGCGCGTCCAGGATGGCAGGATGCACACTCAGGTCCTGCATCCGCTGCCGCTCCTGAAAATCGTGAAGTAGTCGTTGATACTGATCTCGTGTCTTCTGCGTCAGCGAGGCCTCCTCGGTGATGCCCGGTCCCCTCGTCGTGTCCCGGAGCGGCCCGTGAACGTCCTGCCGACGTGCGGCACGACGCTCCCGCAGCTGCTGCCCCTTGTCGAGGCTCGCGCTCTTGGCCTCCAGCAAGCCCAGCATTGGATGCCCAGGAGGAGGCTGGTTGGCACGACGGAGGCTCTCCACGTCTGGCTCGGTCTTCTGCCGCTTGTCCGTCAGTGGATAGCCCGACCTCAACGGCACACGAGAGAGCGCCTGCACCACGTGGGAAGTCGTCGGTGCGGTCCGCCGATGGCTGGGGTGGCCCACTCGCCGGTCGCGTAGCTGGCGCCGATGGCTCTCTCTTGCGGGATGGTCCATCGGCTGGGTTCAACTCAGAGGGTAGCCATCTACATACAAATCTCGATTTGGTAGCTAGAGCCCACGCTGCTGCCTTACGATGAAGCATGAGTAAACGAGGATCTCGACACCGACCTTTCGAGAGCGAGAGGATGAGCCCCAAGTTGTCTCCCAACATCAGCCACGACTTGCCCCAATCACCAGGATCCCGAACCGCTTGGCGAATAGATCCCAAGAAGCCCCGCATTTCAGCAACATGAATTGGCTCACGAGTAAAAACCGGTTGATATCTTTCCAGCGTCCACCGAGTTGACTGCACAAGCTGGGGGGGGACGTCGGGGAATTCACGGTTTAGGTACACATCACTGTAATCGATCTCCTTGTTTGACATATCTTCCATATCTGTTTGTTTGTCATAAGATTGTCCCAGAGCGTGACCACGGGGATTTGTACGAGCGGGATCGTCTTCATTCTTATACCTCCAACGCTCGTGCCACTTCCCTACCTGCTGTACACCTCCCACCGTCCAGGCCCCCCTCACCGTGGCATGCCCAGACTCACACGCATCGTAGGCCAACACGTCCGAGGACCAGCGAGGATCCAAGTCCCTGGACGCAAAAATTAAAAGGCCCTGGATGGTTCTGAGCTCCTGGAGGACACTTTTCCACAGGCTCCGGGGCTTGGTAAAATCACCCCTGGAAAAATCGTAGCTGGCGCGCAACGTGCTAAGCAGCTCTCGCCGAATGAGAGCCACAAAAGTAAAGTGGCCAATCAGACGCTCAAGCTGACGGCTGCTCAGAGGAGGCTGCCTGCGCCGGATCCATTCCAGCGCCTGCCACAACCGCCAGTAGCGCTTCGCGGACACCTGCACACGACCTGGACAGCCGGTCTGCTCGACGCCCAGCATCTCCATGCTCGCCGCAGCGTCGGACTCGTCGTGAGTGGCGTAGCCCGCCTGCTGCAGCGCGGCGCATGCAGCCTCACGGAGTCGTGTCACCTCCGCTTGGTCGAACCCCTCGATCAGCACGTTATCCACATACACCGCGTGCACCGCCCCGTCCTCGACTCGAGGCGGAGGCCGAAAGTCGACCGCTCGGCGCCGCGGCCCCAGCTCGGGAACTCCATCGAGAACATGCTCGTGGATCCGCTGCACCATGAAGAGGGCCCACTTCCACCCCATCAGAACCACGTTCATCAGGGGGTACAGGATCTGGTCGCCCCGCACGGCCTGGCCGTCCAGCTCAGCAACGCCCAGCTCCGAGGCCCGGACGCAGTCGAAGCCGAAGTAGGGCTGCAGCCAGCACGGCAACTGGTGCTGGTAGAAGGCGTTCTGAACGTCACCCCCTGCGCACCACATCTGCTGGCGCGCCGAGACCTCGACCTCCCCGAAGCTGCTGCCCGAGAAGAGGTGGACCTTCGGCGCGGCTCGAAAGTGTTGGTTACTCCGTCGGCAATCGATAACGATCCGAATGCTAGAGTCCTTCTTCTTCACGAAAAAGACCTTGACGGCTTCCTTCCGACGGCGGCTCAGGCGGAAGATCCCCCGAGCAAGGCCATCCTTCACGAAGCCGATGTAGGCGTCGCGATTCTCCTTCAAAACTGTATCGCCGCACAGCGTCGGCAGGCCCTCAACCTGCCGGACCTGCGCCACCTCCTGCGGCTGCCGCAGCCACACATCTCGCTGGCCCTCTGTCATGTACCGGAGCAGGTCCGGTGGCGCGTTCGTCGGCAGCGGGACCGGGCGGTTGCCCCTCTTGGGCCAGCTCACCAACTCGCGCGAGTAGGGCCGAACTGGAGAGACCTCGTCGCCATCCATGTACGATGAGGGCGTGCTCCCGAGAAGCTCATGAAAGGCTTCCTGCGGACTGATCGAATTCACCGGCTCGGGGGCATGAGCCGCGTGAAGCGCCCGCACGTCGCTGTAGACCAGGGCGGAGGGGCCGGTCAGCTCCCCGACGGACTCCACCTCGGGCGTGTCAAAACCTGCCAGGCGATTGATGGCTCGAATCGTCTCGGCGGTCCTATCTTGGACCTTGAGCCGCCGCCGAACACGTTGCTCCGTGCCCCGCGACAGCGCAGTGCAGCCACCAGTGTAACACTCCTGCCGAGGACAGGCCAAAGGAAGAAGGCCATCCCCTTCACCAGCAGCAGCATCACGACGGTGAATTGACCCCTTGGCATTCGCACCACGACCGGGGTCCGCCGTGGTGCGCCCCTCTCTCAGGGGTGCTCCTGATCCTTCTTGCCGCCACCCTTGGAGGCCTTCTTGGCCGCCGCCGACTCCTCACGAGCCTTGCGGCGCTGCTTCATCACCTCCGTCTCCTTGCTCGTCTTGTCGGTCGCATAGTGCGCGAGCCCAGGGTTGAGCGCGACCCCACTGCGTAGGCCGCCTGTGGGGTCGCGGCCCACGTAGTGCTCCAGGCCCTCCAGCTGGAGGGTCCCGTTGGTCTCCCCCACCAGCTGGTACAGCCGCGCCAGCACCTCGACACTGGCAAGGTTGCCGCCATCGCACTGGTCATAGCACACAGAGAGATCCAGCGCCAGACCCACGAGATCGTGGATAAGGTAGGCGGTGGAGTCGATGGCGATCTTCTGCTCCGTGGCCCACTTGGTCTGGCGGGCGTCGAACGTGCCGCCGTGATCACGACCGTACTTGAAGAGCCACAGCGCCGACCTCTCGCCCTCAAGCGGGAAGTCCTCCATCGGCTCTGTGCTCATCTTGCTGACAGCGTTGGCAAAATCACACCAGCGTCGCCCGCCCGGGTCATAGGAGACGGGGGCGAGCACACGAGCGTCGCCGCCGTCAGCAGCCGAGCCTCCATCCACGACTTTGCTCAGGTAGTCGGGACGACACGCGGCGATCACCTCACCATTGGTCATGCGGTGGAGCGCCAGCTCGCCCAGCACCTTGTCACCCGTCTCGAGCTCCACAGGGTCGCCACGGCGCACGGAACCGATCGTGACGAGGGACACCCAGCGGCCTCCATCGTTCACCAGCTCCACATCCGCGTCGAGGACCTCGGGAGTGCGGGTGCCCCCTACGAGGAGGTCTCCGCCCTCTGGGGGCTCAAGAGGAGGCGGCAGAGCCGGTAGCGGGCGCCCGCGCGCACGCCGGTAGATGCCCTCGTGCAACTCCAACGGCTGCCTCTGCCCCATGGCGTCGGAGTACGCCGTCGGGCCCACGACCTCGCCGCCCTCGGACACGGCGAGCTGGTACCCCTCATTGATCAGGTCGAGGAGCCGCTGCTCGTCCGGGAAGTCACGGAACCTGTAGGTCTTGCCCCTGAGGAAGAACGGGAGGGTGCCGTCAGCAGGCAGGATGGCCGCGCGGCACGGACCCGAGTCGGGATCCCCAGCCATCACATTCTCTATGTACATGTCGCCGTCAGGGGTGTACACCACCCAGTGCTGGGCGTCGACCTGGAACAAAATTTGACGCTCATGCCACACATCATCTTCCGTGTAGAACACGGCCACGTAGCTACCCACGAGGAGCTCATTGCAGAACTCCTCCTCCACGGCGGCGTGCCCTGTCTCCAGGAGCAGGGCGGCCAGGCCCTGCCAGCGCGGCACGCCCGGGGGAGCCGAGGCCGTCGGGCGCGACTCCCGCAGGGGAGCTCGGCGGCGCCTGGGCTCGGACGCCATCTCGTCGACGACAGGCGCAAAGGCGGCCTCCCAACACCAGGACGATGTGGCCCACCGCGCCTCCCGCCAGGTGCCACAAGCCCTCCTTCACGTCACCGTCCGCCTCAGGTGGACACTCCGGCACCTTCGGGCACGAGCAGGTGCAGGCTGGCGCCTGTGGGCAGCTCACGCCCTCCAGCGGCCCGCTCCAGTTGGTCAGGGCCTCGCCCGCCGCTGCCGCCGCCGAGGCGGCCAAGCTGGCCGCGTCCGCGGCTGAGTAGGCGGCCTGGGCGGCCGCCTCGGCGCCGGCGTGGCCAGCGCCCTGCCAGAGCCCGGCCTGCTGCAGGAAGGTCTGATACACCAGGTCGGCGTGCCTGAGCAGGACTGCGCCCACCACGCCGGCTGCGGCGTGTCGCGGACGCAGCGCCAGGGCCATGCACAGCCCGGGCCCCAGGATGCCCCCCTCCTGTATGAGAGAAAAGCTGCGGAGCGAACAACTCACTTCTACTCTCGAATCCCATGCAGAGCAAACCCAGGAGGAGGAGGAGGAGGAGGAGGAGGAGGAGGAGGAGGAGGAGGAGGACCTCGCGATGCGAAACAAGCCCTTGCCGTGCCCCGAGACCTCGCCCCCGGGCCCGCCGCCAGCCGCAGCTCGGGCAGCCGCTCCGCCAGCGGCCCCGCGAGCGCCTCGCCGAGGAGCAGCTCCGCCAGCTCCGGCAGCTCCCGCTGCGCGGCCTCGTCGAACAGATCGGCCTCGACGCAGGAGCAAGAGGAGGAGGAGGAGGAGGAGGAGGAGGAGGAGGAGGAGGAGGAGGAGGAGGAGGAGGAGGGGGAGGAAGCGGAGGAGGAGGAGGAGGGGGCGGATCGCTCGATCGAGATAATGGGTACGAGAAGGGCGCCCACATCGGTACGAGACGGTCGTAGATGCAGGCCCGACCCCAGGGCGGTGCGGGGCACAGCCGTTCGGCTGTGAGGGCCGAAAAACTGCGCACCGTACCCTTCTTGGGTCGGAGATCGACGACGCCTCGGGAGAGTCCAACGCGGTACGGTGCGCACAAGTCGTCCGCGGATCTGTCCACCGCCCTGCAGCCGCCGCGCGTCACAAGGATGCGAGGCAAAGATGCAAGCCCCTTGGGCGTCTAAGCTGGCAGCCCGACGCAAGAGTAGCCTTTCGGTTGGCTGACGAAGTTAGCCAAATACAGTCCGAAAAGACGACGATCGAATGACAGCCGTGGGAAACAACCGCATCCTCATCATGGGCGGCGACTGTAGGTCTGCCTCTCAAGCGCTCTGCTCCTACGCTGGAAGTGTGCTTTGCAAGTCTAGACTTGCAGGCACTGGAAAGCCAAATCATACGACCTGCGGGTCAGATGCGCGTTCAACATTAGACCGCACGCGGACGGAGCCAGCGCCACAACAATCGATGGGGAGGCGTGGTGAGACAACACGGGTCCACACAACCCGATCCGTCCCATCTTTTCCTCCTCCTCCTCCTCCTCCTCCTCCTCCTGTTCCTTCTCCTCCTTCTAGTCCCCACGCCATCAATATTCTGAAGCATTCGTTCCTCATTTACGTTCTCCTCATCCTCCTCCTCCTCCTTCCCCTCCTCCTCCTCACCCCTCACCCTCCCCCCCTCCTCCCTCCTCCCTCCTCCGTCCTCTCTCCTCCCTCCTCCCTTTCCCTCCTCCCCTCTCCCTCCTCCTCCTCTTCCTCGTCCTCCTCAGAATCATCTGAATCGTCAGCGTCATAATCATCATCATCACCATCATCATCAGCAGCAGCATCATCACCATCGTCATCATCACCATCGTCATCATATTCAGAATGGTCATCATCATCCTCCTCATCAGCATCAGCATCAGCATCCACATCATCTTTTCCCTTTCGGATCCTCATGATTTCTCCTCATGTCTCCTCCTCTCCCCCCTATCTCTCTATTGTTCCTCTTCCTCCTCCTCCTTCTCCTCCTCCTCCCCGTCGTCCATCTTCTTCTCTTTCTTCATATAATTAGCCTCATCAGTGTCAATATTATGAATCGCCGTCCTCTTACTACTACACGTACAATCACTAGCATTACTCCTAATATTATTACTGCTAATACTAAGACTAGTACTGTTACTATTATTATATGTGCTTTATGACCCTATGCATTGCTATTCGTATTAGTACAGTCACATTCGTATTGATGGAGTTAACGGTATTGTCATGATTGTATGTTTTAGTATTACTACTCTTCTTGATAGTAAACTCATCATTATTGCTACTAGCATTGTGATTCGTACCGTTCAGGTGGCTAGCATTCGCAAAAATATGCGTATTGCATATATGGTGTTTCTGAAGATGATTCGCACTGCTATGTCATTATTAGTTACATTCCTATAATCAGCATGTATGTAAATTGATATGGCTCATGTTCTTTAATCGCTTCGCTCATTTCGCCGGCCCATATTGCCTCGCCGCCTCGGGGCCGTGGTCGGGCATCTCGGGGGCCCCTTGGAAGCAATTTTGACGCCTCTTAGGGGCCGTGTTGGGCCTCTTGGGGCCTCTTGGGGGCCTCTTGGGGGCCTATTCGGGCTTCTTGGGGTGCGTCTTGGGGGCCCCTTGGGGCATCTTTGGGGGTGGGCCTCTTGGGGCTGAAGGCCAAACTTGTCAGTTCCTGGTCCCGCTCTTGGGTCTCTCTTGTTGCCGTTTCGGGGCCCTCGTGGGCCATCTTGGACGCAACTTGGGGTGTCTTGGGGCCACCTTGGGGCGTCTTGGGGCCTTCTTGGAGGTTTTTGGGGCTGCCTTGGGGCGTTTTGGGGGGCCTCTTGGGCCTTTTTGGAACGTTGGAAATAAAAAATGAAAAACGTCGCGCATGTGAAAAATGTACGTTTTCCAACGGGAATGAGCCGATCTTGCTTGTCGGGGCCCTCTTGGAAGCCTCTTGAAGCTCTCTTGGGGCTTTTTCGCGGCCTCTGGGGCCATCTGGAGACCATCATGAACGTCTTGGAAAGATCTTTCGGCGACTCGGGCCCTCTTGGGCCGTGTAGAAGGCGCCCCGGCGCACTCTTGGCGCGATCCTGGAGCGCCCAAGGGAAGTCGGCCGGGCATCGGCCGGGCATCGCCCGGGGTACTTTTCGCCCCAGGGCCACGAGGGGCCGCCACGCGCGACCGAGCTAGAAATGTTGTTAACCTACGACCAGAGATCTAGCGCGCCTGGGCCGGCGAGTTACTACGTATAAATATTCCTCCTCCTCCTCCCTCCTTCTCCTCCTCCTTTTTTTCCTCCTCCTCCTCCTCCTCCTCCGTTTTTGTTCCTCCTCCTCCTCCTCCTCCTCCTCCTCCTCCTCCTCCCCCTCCTCCTCCTCCTCCTTTTCTTCTCATTCGCATTATTTTTCTTAGTGTTAGTATGATTATTAGTGTTATTAGTATTAGTATTAGTGTTATTATTATTATTATTAGTAGTAGTAGTATTAGTTTTATTATTAGTATTACTAGTATTAGTATTCTTATTATTAGCATTGTTATTATTATTATGTTTATTATTATTATTATTAGTAGTAGTAGTATTAGTATTATTAGTATTAGTAGTATGATCGTTATTATTATATTAGTAGTATGATTATTAGTATTAGTACTACTACTAGTATTATTAGTGTTAGTATTAGTATTATTACTATTACTAGTACTCTCATCATTATTAGTATTAGTATTAGTATTATTATTGTTTGCATTAGTATTTGTATTAGTATTAGTAGTAGTATTACTATTACTATTATTAGTAGTAGTATTAGTATTAGTACTCTTCGTGTTCGTCATAGTATTGATACTTGTCTTATTCTTATTCGTAAGAGTATTCGCCTTAATATGCTTATTATTATTAGTAGTAGTAGTAGTAGCATGATTAGCATTATTACTACTACTAGTATTACCATTAGTGTTAATAGTATGATTCGTAGTTTGAATATTCGCCACACTATTCGTATCATCATTCTCGCTAGTATTACCATTGCTCTTATCAGTATTATATGTAATATCGTATTGTTCGTATGTTGCTTTGTCTTCTTCATAGTAGTATTATTCGTCTTATCCTTACTATCATCATTAGTATTATTAGCATTATTATTAATACTATTATTATTAGCATTATTATTATTAGTGGTGTTATTTTTATTCCTCTTATTGCTAGTATTCCTCTTCCTCCTCCTCCTCCTCCTCCTCCTCCTCCTCTGCCTCCTCCGCCTGCTCCTCCTCCTCCTCCTCCTCCTCCTCCTCCTCCTCCTCCTCCTCCTCTCTTCCTCCTCCTCTCTTCTTCCTCCTCCTCCTCCTCCTCCTCCTCCTCCTCCTCCTCCTCTTCGTGTTATTATTACTCTTCTGATTCGTCTTCGTAATCGTCTTCTTATTAGTATTAGTAGTACGCTTCGTTTTCTTAGTCGTTGTATTCGTCTTATTAG
The DNA here is from genome assembly GCA_963575745.1 of Prorocentrum cordatum. Classification (NCBI taxonomy): domain Eukaryota; class Dinophyceae; order Prorocentrales; family Prorocentraceae; genus Prorocentrum; species Prorocentrum cordatum. The sequence goes on from CAUYUJ010015407.1 coordinate 101,324, forward strand.
TAGTGTTAATATTAATCGTATGCGTAACATTATTCTTGGTCGTCTTATAAGTATGATTAGTCATGTTCGTAGTACCCGTAATATGTTTAGTAGCTTTCTTATTAAAATTAAGACTTAGTATTACTATTGTTAGTATTTGTCTTATTAATGTTGGTATTAATAATATCATTCTTACGTTTGGCAATAATTACTTTACTCAAATTATTTATAACATCGGTAGTATCATTAGTAGTGTTATTAGTAGTGTCCGTAGTATTCTTAATACTCTTCTTATTACTATTCGTGGTTTCATTCATGTTCTCCGGATGTTGTTTAATATGCTTCGTTATCTCATTATTATTATTATTATTAGTATTATTATTATTATTATGGTTCTTCGTATTATTAGTCGTCGTTTTATTATTCTTAGTATTAGTATTACTTGTATCATTCTTCTTTTCTTACTATTCATTATCATTCTTACCATGTAACGCCCCTCACGGGGGTAGAAACCAATTGGACCAAGTGTATTTGCTGGGGCGTCACGCTGTCACCCTGCTCATCCTTTCCTCATCATGCTCGTCCTCCTCCTCATCCTTCTCCTCGTCCTCCTCCTCCTCCTTTTCCTTGTCCTCCTCCTCCTCCTTTTCCACGTCCTCCTCCTCCTCCGCCTCCCCCTCCCTACCTCGGGCGTGATGGACCATGGGACCTCATGGAACCTCCTGGTAATCCCGGGGGCCTCCTGGGATATCAACCTCTGGGGACTTCCTGCGGCCTCTTGAAACCTCCTGGGCTCTCCTAGGGTATCCTCAGCCCTCCAGGGGCGTCCGCAACGTTGTGGAACTTTTGGGTCGTTCAGGATACGCCCGGAGCGTGATGGGACCTCCTGGGGCCTTGCGGGACCTGACCTCGCGGGGCATCCTGGGACCTCCTGGAGCGTCCTGGAGCCTCCTTAGGATTCCCACTGCCTCCGGGACGTCCTGAAGCCTCCTGGAGCTTCCTGAAGCCTCCTGGAGCTTCCTGATGCCTGTTGACGGCTCTCTAAGAAGCCACGCGCGGGGCCTCAAAATTGGCGACAATTTCAAAGACGGGAGCCTTCCCATTGAGAAAAAGGGCGCGGTGGACGTTGAAAAATGACGACAGTTACACACTTGAGGCCCAAAACCGTGCCCGGCGCCCCCCCCGCCATTCCCGGTCCTGCATAGTACGGTGCGATTTGCCCCCTCCCCGCTGTCCCGCCGGTCCCCGGGAGGGCTAGTTTTCGCTGGTAAGAAACACTTCCCCCCCCTTCTCGGCGGTGACGCAGGCGGCGGGGGAGAGCGGGTTGGCAGGGTGGCTGGTTGGGCACGGATAGCAGGCGGAGGGGATCGGCTGGTTGGCGGGACGACGGGGTGGGCGGCTGGGCTGCTTGGCTGACGGGTTGGCTAGGTGGCGGGGTGGCTGGGTGGGCTGGCTGGCTGGTTGGACGGGTTGGCAGGTTGAGCTGGCTAGGGCAATTGGTTTCGATTCTTACTATTAGTACTATAAGTGTTAATAGTAATACTACTATTCGCATTCTTCTTAGTACTATGACTAATACTATTATTAGTAGTATCCTTTTTTTCCTTGATATTAGTTTATTATTAGTAGTAGTATTAGCATCCCTCTTCTTATCATTATTCGTATCATTATTATGACTAATGTTATTTGTGTTATTTTTATTTATTTATTTATTATTAGTAGTAGTATTACTATTAGTATTATCATTAGTAATAGTAATATCAATATTATTAGTATTAGTAGTATTATTCTTACTATTATTATTATCAGTATTAATAGTATTATTGTTATTAGTATTATCAGTATCATTAATATTATTATTATTCGTACTACTATTATTATTACTACTATTATTAGTGTTATTATTGTTATTACTACTTCTAGTATCGTTGATATTATTTTTATTAATATTATTGCTCCTCCTCCTCCTCCTCCACCTCCTCCTCCTCCTCCTCCTCCTCCTCCTCCCCCTCTTCCTCCTCCCCTTCCTCTTCCTTTTCCTCCTCCTCCTCCTCCTCCTCCCCCTCCTCCTCCTCCACCTCCTCCTCCTCATCCTTCTTCCTCCCAGGCTACAGAAAAGACAGGACAAAGGCGGACCAGCAGGCAGCAGCAGGGGGAGGGGTGATTCAGTCCGTGGGCCCCACATAACAATTCATTATACATCGCGGGCTCAAGCGGCCCGCGCCTGGCGCAGAGCCGCCGCGTCCTCGCGGCTGCCTGCGCTACTCCCGAACTGACTGGCCGCTGACTTGCGCAAGGCCACGGACAACTATGCGCCCCAACGCTGGCAGACAGCGCCGCAGACCGCCCCGGCCGTGTCCTCGTCGACACGCTTCGCTTGGTCGCGCGCCAATTGCCGGAGGTGGCGCAAGGCGGCCCTGCCGTGGCGCCCTCCTGCCTTGACGGCCAAGGGAAAAACCGGCCAAGGGCAACGGCCCTCGGGGTACTGCTGCCTCTTGTCCGCCTCCGCGGCGGCAGCCACTGCGCCGTCGCGGCCGGCGTCCGCGGTCAAGCCCGCCGCGTCTCCCGGCACGGCGTACCGGACTGTCACAGCCTCCTCCTCCTCCTCCTCCTCCTCCTCCTCCTCCTCCTCCTCCTCCTCCTCCTTCTCCTCGTCCTTTTTCCTCATTTTCCTCCTCCTCCTCCTCCTTCTCCTCCTCCTCCTCCTCCTCCTCCTCCTCCTCCTCCTCCTCCTCCCCCCTCCTCCTCCTCTTCTCGCCCCTCCCCTCGTCCATGCCCCTGCCCCTCATCCAGGCCGCTCTTCTCAGCCGCGGCGCACCAGTTGGGCAGCCAGGGCGGCGCGACGCGGCCTCGAAGATGCTTGGTTTCACGAACAGGGCGGTTCCAAATCTCGCGCGTGGCGGGCCCGGCGACGGAACGGGAAGAGGGCGAAAGAAAAAACGAGGAGTGTGGAAGAGGGGATGGGGACGAGGACGACGACAACGACGAAATGGGGAAGGCTCCTCCTCCACATCCCCACATATCCTCGTCCTCATCCACCTTATCCTGTCCATCTGTTCCTTTTTGTTGGTTTGTTTTGCTGACAGGGCTCAGATAAGGTCTGGTTTAACTTTTCGAATCACTCGAAAGGACTGGAGGACAAAATATTCCCAGTTTCGCTTGATGAGTTGTCTAAGGCACCTGGCTCGGCAGCAAATGCAGTACAGTCATGTGAATAAGAGCATCATGCACAAAATTAGCACAACTAGGCACTCCTGTCTGGGAAGACCCCATAGTCCTATGATCCATGAAACGGAACGGCCGCACGACCCCCTTGCCTCACAGCTCTTCCTTCTCCTCTTCATCCTCCTCCGCCTGCCCCTCATCACCACAAACACCATCACCAGCATCACCCCGCTGACCATCACCGATCATCACCATCATAAGACCAAAATCGTCGTCATGTTCATCGATGTACCCAGCAGGTAACGATCAGCACTTGCATCAGAATCATCATCCGCATCACCATCACCACCACCACCACCATCATCATCACCACCACCACCACCACCACCACCATCATCATCATCATCATCATCATCATCATCATCATCATCGTCATCATCATATTCATCATCGTCGTCAACATCACCATTATCATCATCGTCATCATCATCCTCGTTGTCATCATCATCACTATCATTGTCAGCATCGCCATCGCCATCGCCATCATCATCATGGTCATCACCCTCCTCCCCATCATCATCATCATCATCATCATCATCATCATCATCATCATCATCATCATCATCATCACCATCATCAGCATCGGCATAATAATCGTCATAATCAGCAACATCACAATCACCATATTCAACATCGTCCGCACAATCATCATCACCATCCACCATCATCAGACTCATCATCAGCATCATCAACATCTTAAGCCCCCCATCACCGTCACCATCATCACCATCATCGTCGTCGTCACCACCACCACCATCATCACCAGCAATAGCATCATCCTTACCGCCACCACCACCAGCACCACCACCATCTTTATCATCAGCAGCAGCGGCATTTGATGGAACCGATGGAAATAGCGCCATGGGGTTTGGACGCATCTTGTTTCGTCCCTAAGCCAGCCACATGGCCAGCGCAAAATTCTCGGGCAAATGCCATGGAAAGAAAACGGGCTGAACCCTCTCTCCCGCGGCGCGGCGTCGCGAACGCCACTCGCGGGGCGCGACCTCGAGGGCGCGCTGAGCGCGGCTTGGGGCGCAGGGCCGCGGGCCCTCCGGGCCCGGGGCAGAGAGGCCGCGGCTTCGGGCCCGGGGCTCGTGGGTTGGGGGGACCTCAGAGGGGCGACGGCGCGGGGCCCGGGACGGCGGGCCAACGGCTCATGGCCCGAGGGCACAGGGCCCGGGGCCGCGGGTCGACGGCAGAAGGCATCGGGCCAGAGTCCGTGGCCCGACGCCGCGAGCCGTCGGCCAGAACACGCAAAACCTGGCGCCGTTAGCGCCGAGCCACACCTTCTAATGCGCCTGCAATGCGCCCCGCGCCCAATACCCGAGCCACATTCCATCCGCCGCGGCCCCCGCGCCCAACGCCCCGAAGCGCCGCGCCGAGACCCCGCGCCCACTGCCTTCCAAACCCAAGCCAACCTCGAAGCCCGAATGCCAACGACCCCGATCTGAAACCGTACCCACGGCCCCACGCACCAAGCGCCATGCGCCCCATCCCAAGACTTCGCGAGCGAAGGCCCAAATGAAAACTGTCGACCCCGCCGCGCTCGACGCCCCATGTGCGCTGTCAGAAAACGCTAGTGACCAGCCACCCTGCGGGGCGCCTGGGAAGAGAACACATTGCAAAAAAACGACTCAGGGGCGCATGGGCGCCCCCGCCCCCCCTTTCCCCTCCCCCGACTCCGACATTTCCGCGTGCACCCCCCCTTCCTGCCATGGGCAAAAAGCTAACTTATCGATGGATGTTGATGGATGTTGATGGAAATTAATGGATTGATCCGCGTTGATGGACTGCGATGGATGCTGGTAGCCGGTGCTGATGGATTCTTGACAGACTCTGATGGACTTTGATGGAAAATGAAATCCTGGCACATCGCTCGACCTTCCGTGACAGATTTTGCCGGAAAATGACGGTTTCAATGGTCGGGTTTGATGGATGTTGGTGGAAATTGGTGAACGCTGATGGCGGTTGCTGGTTCCGGATGGACATCGATTGATTCGATTGCGTCGGATGTTGGTGGCGGGCTCGGTTTGCAAAGCCAGCGCCGCAATATCTTTGGACTGGAAAACGGAATTTGCGATGGCGGCCCACGCTTCATGATCGGGCACACCGATCGCGGCGACGCCGACCTCAACCGTGGGCTGCAAGCCCGAAGCCCTGAGCCCCCAGCTGTCGACCATCAGCCCCACGCCCTAAGCCCGCGGCCTCAAACACTGGGCCCTGAGCCCAGAACCCTGCGCCATCAACCATGGCCCCACGCCCCAAGCCCCAGCCCCAAGCCCTCAACCGCGAACGTTCTGCCCCGAGCCATTGGAAACCCCGGCCACGCGCCCCGAGCCCCGCCCCCGAAGCCCGGGGCCCTGCGCCCGACGCTGCGGGCCCCAGCAGCGCGCCCCAACCCGACGAGCCCGAAGCCCCCAGCGCCGCGCTCAGTCCGAAGCCCATAACGCCCAACGCCCCAAGGCCTAAGCTACACGCCCCAAGCCCGATGCCTCACGCCCCGCGCCCTTGCTGACCGATGAGCCGCGCCACTGGCCACGCGCTCCACGCCCGAAGTCCCCAGCCCTGGGCTGAGGTCCCAACGCCAAGAACTGTAAGCCTGACGGCGCCAACCCCAGGCCCCGCGCCCCCAACCCTTAGGAATCCGCGAGCCAGCAGTCCTAGGTCCTGAGCCATCAGCCCGCCATCGAGAGCTCTCAGCCCGAAGCCCTGAGCCCTGCGCCCTCAGCCTTACGCCGTCTGTCTTCAAGCCGCAGGCACCACGCCCTGACCCCACCACCACCACCACCACCAACACCACCACCAACACCACCACCACCACCCCACCCCACCCCACACGCCCCTCATGCATACGCCCTACGCCTTACGCCCTACGCCCGAAGCCCTGCACCCGAGGCCCTGGAGCCCATGGAATGAGCCCTAAATAACCAGCCCTACCCCGTACCCCGCATGCCCCCAAGCCTTGCGCACCGTGCCCTACGCTACGTCCGTAGCCATTGTGGCTCAAGTTCGAAACCTTGCCGCGAGGCTTCGAGCTTGTCCGCAGCCGCGCGGGAGGCTCGGACGGTTCTGGCGTGTGTGCTGCCCACCGAGCCGCACGGGCGCGACATGGGATATCTCGTCTGTCTCGTCTGTCGCGATGCTGGCAAGACTTCGTGGATCCCCGACACCAACCCCCGCCAGAAGTGTAAGTTCTGCAGTACTCCCTTTCCTGGCCGCTCCAAAGGACAGGTAAAGGACAGGCCCCAGGAAAGGACGGTCGCAAAGGCGACAAAGACGGCAAAGGCAGGAGCAAAGGCAGTGGCAGTGAGCGTGTCTTGTCTCCTCCCCGTGCTCGTTTCCATGATCGTCATGTTGTTGACGGTTCTGCCACTCCCCCAGTTCGGTCTTTGGATGAACGTCTTCAGGCCCCATTTGACGAGGAAGTGCAGGATAGATTCGGGTATGACTCTGGCGACGACAGTCTTGGCAGCGATCGTGGTTTTTGGGCTGACTACGTCGACGACGACGTTGATGGCGGCTGTGTCGACACCAATGGCAATGAGCTCTCGGTTACGCAGATTGATCAGATTATCAAGGCCCTTTTGGGCCAGCTGGATTCCCTTCGCCTGCTTCCGCCGACCAAGTATGTTTGTGATCAGGTCTCGGGTCTCCAGGATGAGGTGCAGCATCTCCGCGCACAGAAGTCCGACTTGCTTACCGTTCCCAGAAGCGTGCATTCTATAAGCAGCGCCATCACTGGGCGAGTAAGAAGTTCGACAAGACATCTAGCCAGATCCGTGAGTTCGATCGAAAGATCCTGGACCTTCAGAGCGAAAGGGACGCCCTTTGCTCACGTCAGGAGCGGGTCGCCCAGGACATGGCCATGTGGCAGTCTAAGTTGCAGGATCTTCCGTCGAGTGAGCCAGTCCCTGAGGGCTTCACGCCCCCAGATCTATCAGCCGTGGCGGACGTCTTCGCAGCTTCCCAGGCAGCGCAGAGAGACAAGAAGCTTGCTCAGGCGTTGCGGGACCTCCAGGGTATCGTTCTGTCTGGCTATGCTCCTGTTGGTGTTGCCAGTGAACCTCGGTCCCAGTCTGAGGGGCCCAGGATGTCTGTCGACCAGCAAGGTTCCCCAACACGTGTTGCCAGGGCTCCTCCCCGTTCCTCTTCCTCACTGCCGCCTGCGCCGAAACGTCCCGCTCATGCCCCTGATGCTGCAGTTGATCAGTCGGGACAGTCAGGAGGGTTTTCGCCGCCGGCTGCCGCCACCTCTGGCCCCGCCGATACCCCAGCAGTGGTGGAGGGCTCCAATCCCAAGGGCCCGTCTGACCTTTAACACATCGGAGACCCCGCCCGACAAGTCAGCCTTCGGACAGAAGCAGCGTCGGGACTGGGCCATCGTTACTGTGAATGTTACCTCCTGGTCCAATGCCGATATTTTCCTGGAGGTTTATTCTGATCGGTTTGATGCTGTTGGTTTTCAAGAACTCTGTCGTACGGAAGAGGCTATCGAGTTCGCAGTCAACCGTGCTCACAAGCATGGGTTCCATGCGCACCTCCACCCCTCAGTTAGTACTCAGAAAGGCGGCTTGAGTTCAGGAGTGGGCCTTGTCTCGCAGTATGCCAGGTCTTTCTCTGAAGTCGTGCTGGATCCTATTGTTCGTCATGCCCCCACCAGAGAGATTTATCCTGAAGCTATGGCATGGGGTCGTGGATTCAGGTACCCCTTGGGCCAATGTCTATTTGCATACGGGGGAAGGCGCCGAGGATCGCAATGCCCAGCTACTGATGCAGGTGGCAGCAGTCATGAAGACCATATCCACCCCCTTTGTTATATCAGGGGACTGGAACATGTCCCCCAAGGACTTGCAGAATACGGACTTCTTAACGCTCATGGGTGGGGTCATTGTCGCGCCAGATCGCCATGCCTATGAGTCCGCGGGTGCCCAGTCTTTGATTGACTACTTTGTGGTTCACCCCTTGCTCTCGGCAGCAGTTAAGTGTGAGGTCTGGGAGACCCCCCTGATCCCCAAGCATCAGCCTGTCGCTCTCACCCTTCGTGGAAATCTTCACTCTGATTTGGTATCGGTTTTTCGGCGTCCGCCGCACATCCCTGTTATTCGGCCAGTGGGGTGTTCAAATTGCCCGCCTTCCTGGGACGCCTTTCCTGATCCTGACGCAGTCAACTCTGTGGAAGATTTGGAGCGTCTTACCTCTTCTTGGCTGAAGACGTCTGCCCAGGAGTTGCTTGCCCTTTTCCAGTTGCCAGATCCGCAGGATTACACCAAGTGGGGTGAGCCCCCCTCGACTATCCAGATTTCGGTTTCCAGACTGTCTCCTGGAGGTGTACTTTCGTCATACGAAGGAAGGCTCTGGAGGTATCTCTCTAACCGTCTTGGAACTCTTCTATATCTTGCTGACAAGCAGCTGCGGCCCGCGTATCGGAGAGCCTGTCAAGCCCTGCGCCGATATCGTCCTTCGCAGCGTGATGGTGGTCCTCCCCCCGATTGGTCGTGGTGGAGGTATTATGCCCACAGGCTTGGTACCCTATATCTTGGTTCCATAGATTGGCTGCGGGGTGTCTTGGCTGAGTCCGCATCTGCTCTGGAACGTGCAGCATCGGCACAGAGGTACCAATCCTGGACATCATGGGCCATTCGATCTGTCCAGGAAGGGGGTCCTGCTGCGCACCGATTCGTCAAGGCATCTATGGATTGGGCTTCCTTCGACAAGACCACCCCGAACCCAGATGCCCCAGTCGGTACGCCGCAGCATCATCTTAAGGCGCGAGAAGGAGTTTGGCATGCTATATGGGAGCCCATGCAGGAGCACCCGGACGATCCTTGCCTAGCCCTGGATTTCCCGCCGTTTCCGCCCGAATGCCTTGCATCCTTGCCTCACCCGTCCCTGGACAAGTACAAGCAAATGTGTCGCAGGTACAAAGCTCGTACGTCGGTGGGATTGGACTCTATGCATCCACGTCACCATGCGCTGCTTTCCGACTCGTCTCTTCTTGCCCTGTTTGGTATCTGGCGCGCTGTCCTGCGATTGGGTAGATTTCCTCCCATTCTCGCTGTGTTCATCATGAATTTGATCCCGAAGGCTGACGGTGGCGAGCGTACGGTTGCCCTGTTCACGACGTGTGTGCGCACGTTCTCTCGGTTCTTCAGGCACACGTATGGTGCTATGTGGGCGCGATCGCATCCTCGTCCGTACGTGTATGGTGTGCGCGGTCATTCCTGCCAAGCATGTGTGTGGCGCATGGGCGTGCTCACGGAGTCAGCATATGCCAAAGGTCTGTCTGTGTTTGCACTCTTGCTCGACATCCAGAAGGCCTTTGAACAGGTTCGCCATAAACTTCTCATAAGACGTGCTAGTGAGTTTGGGTTTCATCCAGCACTCTTGAGGGTGTTCCTGTCTCTGTATCGTTCCCCACGCGTTGTCACGCTGCGGCGAATTGTTGGGGGGTGGGCCAGAGCTAGCAAGACTATTGTAGCAGGTTGTTCTTTTGCCGATCTGTTTATGCGTATTTTATTGATGCCCGAGCTGGATTCGTTTCGTCAGTCGTATCCAAATATGCACCTTGGCCTCGTCGCCGACGACGTCCAGGTCCTGGGGATAGGCTCGGAGAGGGAGTTGCTCAAAATCGGCCCCGATGCGTCGGACCTTTTGATGAGCAAGCTTACTTTCTCGGCAGGTTTACCGCTCTCCGGGAAGAAAGTCGTGCTCTTGGCTACTGACCCCCAGTTGGCTCAGAGCATTGCAGCTGAAACTCCACGTCTCGCTGGTGCAGTCAAGTTCTCGCGTCGAAACCTCGGGATTGACTACCAGTTACGTCAGGGGCGTCGTTCTTGTACTGTTCTTACTGGTCGATTGAAAAAGGCCAGGTTTAAGGCCCGACGCCCATTGAAGATAAAGAAGGCCGGTGCAAAGGTTGCAGGTATTGTAAACACTAACTTGCGACCCACTGTCATGTACGGCATTGACGTCGTCGGTCTATCTACTCACCAGATACGTCAGGTCCGTGCTATATACCACGCTGGTCTCGGCACAGGTAAGCGCAGGTCTGTCACGATGGATCTGGCGTTGCATGGTGTTACCGACCCTGCTATCGATGCACATGCTGAGGTTATTCGTCTCTGGACTGTCTCTAGATGGGATTCTCTTCTTCCTGTCGGAATGATAGACCAAGTTTTCCAGTTTGCCGACGCCAAGGCGACGCCAGATACCCCGTGGACGGGATTGCAGGGCCCAGGACAGATTTTGGTTGCCACTATGCGTAGAATTGGGTGGTCTGCGGCGTCGCCCACAATATGGCGAACTTCTCTTGGAACCGATGTTGATATTTCGTCTACTTCCCCTCGTGAGGTGGTGGCACTAGTGATTCGCGACGCGTCTGTTTGGTCCTGGAAACAGGCCTCTGAGCGTCATCCATCCTTCAGTCACCTGTCTGGACCCCCATTTCCCCCCCCCCCCCTCTGCTTTCCCTTCTGTCTAAGAAGACTGAAGGATGGGGTGTCCTCCAGCAACGTGCTCTGAGGACTTTTATATCTGGGGGCATCTACTTTAAACCTATGTGCCCCATCTGCCAGGTCGTCCCCTCTGACCCCGTGTTTCACACCCTGTATGAGCGCGATGGGCTTGTGGAGTTTCGTCGTTGGCCCGGCCCGACTCCAGCCCTCACCCGTTGCATAGAGCTGTACCGCGAGAACCCTGTCTGGACCACTGCCATGGTTCCCGACCCGCGCCATTGCTCCCTGCTTGCACCACCTTTCCCAGACCCTGTCTGGGAAGGAGCCACAGACGGCCCCTTCTTCTCGTCGCCTGCGTATGGAGACGGCTCGGGAACGCATGGCCCCTCGCCGCTCACTCTCCGTTGTGGATGGGGTGTCTGCTCATTTGCCCCGCGTAGTCGCAATGTTTTTGGTGAGCCCATCGCCAATGATCGGCTTCGGCTTACTGCTGGTGCATATGGCGTATATCCCTTTCTCACCCAGGATGTTTCAGGGGCTGAGCTTTATGCGTTTTTATTTTATCTAACCCATGCTGCCCCCTCCGACTGCTATGAGTTTGTCACTGATGCCCAATACGTCGTAGACGGTTGGGCATTGGGGTATGAAGCTACCACGCACGGATGGGCCACTCACGCATCCTTGTGGGTCCGTGTCCACCGTGCGGCTTCAGATATCGGGTATCACCTAATTAAGGTCACCAAGGTTCGTGGCCACTGTGCGCAATCTTGGTGTGTATATCGGTCATTGTATAGCATGGATTTTCAGACATGTGCACAAAAAGGCTTGGGCGGCGGATTCTGACGAGTCCCCTGCCCCCACGGCCCCATCCTTAGTCCTCCCTGGTGCCTCCTCTGGGGCCTTGCATGAGCACTTCTGGGACCCCTCAGCGGGTCGTTTTCGATGCGTGAATTGTTGGGCTAGTTCAGTCTCCAAGAGCTATTTATTGCGTTCGCAATGCTCTTCTCCCACTGGCGGTGGGCACGTGCTCAGGCGGCTAAATAATATCATAGTTTGTCGACGATGCGGCCGCTACTCGTGTAAGAAAGCAGTTGATTTAACTAAATCATGCACTGGGCCTCCTCGGGCCTCTGGCACCATCTCACGGCTTCGACGCATGTGCGATGGTCGTGACCCCCGCGCTGATCAACCAGTCGGTGAGGTCACTGCGGTTGACAATGTCAACGTTATATATGCCTTTCCTGCCCCTCACGATGTCTTTAATGTTCAGGCATTGTTTGATCCTGCATGGCTTTTAGAGGCCCCGTAGATTTCTCGGGGCATACTTCGGAGGTGGGGTGGATGCAACGGTGCCGGCGTGTGTGCTGCCCACCGAGCCGCACGGGCACGCCATGGGATATCTGGTCTGTCTCGTCTGTCTGATGCCGGCAGGGCTACTCGGATCCCCGACACCAGCCGCCAGAAGTGTTGTTCTGCAGTACTCCCTTTCCTGGCCGCTACAGAGGACAGCTTCCAGGAAGTAGGGTAGGCTTGGGATAAGTGGGCACAGAGGCGCTGAGAAGCAGGCACCCGTTCCGCCTGCGCCCACTTATCCCGTCTGTGCTTTTGGCATTCCTCCCCTGGCCAGGCTCGCAAAGAGAGAAGACTCTTGCCCGCCCGCCGCGCGGGGATATCCGCGCACGCCTCTCTGCATGTGCTTTCTCTCTGACAGTCGGACAGTCGGACAGTCGAAATGTCTTATGGCTACGCGCCAGGGACTAGTAGGCTGAGGATGAGTGGGCACAGAGGCGCTGAGAAGCAGGCGCCCGTTCCGCCTGCGCCCACTCATCCTCCTTCTGCGCTGCTTTTGTCCTTCCCCCCGCCCAGGCTCGCAAAGAGAAGCAAAGAAATTTCTCTTCGCTTCCTGCTGCGGGGGGCGGCATGCTTTCTGCCTCTCTAGCCTTGCTCTCTGTAGTGTCCTGTGCCGATTCGTCAGAGTTCTAGGCTAGGCTAAGGATGAGTGGGTACAGAGGCGCTGAGAAGCAGGCACCCGCACCGCCTGCGCCCATTCATCCTTTATGTGCTCCTTTTGTCCCCCACCAGCCCAGGCTCGCGAAGAGAGGAAGGGCTCTCCGCCGCCGTGCTGACTCTTTCTTGTTGTGTAATTCTGCTGCTGACCAGAGGTTGAGGCTGGAAGCCCATGAGCCAGGACGCGGGCTTCAAATTGTCTCACCAGTCTTGCCAGCATCGCTTGTCTGTTCGGGCCCTCGAATTTTCTCGTTGTCCCTGTTTGCTCGGGTCGGTCCCTCGCTCGGCTCTGTCGGGTCCTGGTCCGTCCCTCGTTTCTTTCGGCCCTTCCTCGGGCCCCTCGCTCGTCGTTTCGGCGCCACGGGCAGGAGTGTTCGGCAGACGATCACCCGCGCGCAAAAAAAAACCCTACGCCACGAGCCCCGATGCCGAATGCATCAGCCATCAAGCGCGCGCCCAACGCCATGAACCCTGAGCCATAGGCCAGCAGCCCTGAGCCGCAAGCCCCCAACCCTAAGCCCCAAACCAGAATCACCGATCAGTTTGCTTCGGCTGCTGCGCGCGCGGCATAAATAACTCCGTCAACAAGATGGCGTCGGCCGCGGGGCCGCGGATGCTGCATCGCCCATGCAGCGCCGCACCTGGTCAGACGCTCAAAGCAACATTTGTGAATTCACAAATCCGCCCCTGCGCCCCCGCCCCCTGCGCTGCCGCCGCTGCCGCTGCTGCTCACCGCGGTCGTCGTTGCTTCTACACGGCGCAACCACTGCCAGCACCGAGCCCGCCCATGGACGCAACGGAAATGCCCCGCGCATTGCCGATGACCATCTGATGCAGATGGCGTAAAATTACGGCCCAGGGCTTCGGAGAAGGGGGCGCGGGGCTTCGGGCGCATGGATTTGGACATGATGCATCGGGCCGGGGGTCTGCGGCTGTCGGCATAAGGCTTGAAGCAAGGGTCTGACAGGTGATGGCATAGGAGCATCGGAATTAAGCCTTCGGGCTCCGGCTTTTTAGAGCTTGCGGCACAAGGCGCATAAATCAGGTTTCGAAGCTCAGGGCCAAGGCCCCACGGCCCAGGGCGGAGGACACAGCGCGTCAACCATAAGGCACAAGGCCCAAGGAGAGCAAGGGAGCGCGCTGCCATCGGATCCGGGGATCGGGTCCTGAACAGGGCGGCGCGGCGGGGACTCGGCCCCAGGATCAAACAATAATTCCCCGCGGCCCCCAACTATTGTTCCCGGTGTCCTCCGCGACGGCGCCAGTGATGTGGTTGAGCAGGCGCCCGCTGCAAAACCCACTTTGCCCACGAGCGTTCCGAGCCCTGCAGACGATGCCACCACTTCTGAACCGAAGATCGGTGCAGAAATCCAATCGGAAATTTGAAGACGTTGCAAGCGCTGCTCTGCGTTGCGGGTCGCCCGTCTCGCCCGATCGATCCAAGACTCCAAGTCGACTTGAGTACTGCAACTGCTATGACTGCTCGAGGAACTATTGGTTGCGGCGGTCTCGCTGGATGCGTTCTGGTTCTCGTCTCACTTCAGCCTCCTCCAGGGTGCGCGGACGATCATTCGGAGCATCCGCCGCTGGGTTCGCCGCACCTTGTTTCCAGATGCTTGGTCATGACCCATGCTTCACAGCCGTGCAACATGGTCGAATATACTACGCTTTCAAAAAGCCGAAGAGGAGAATTGATGGAGCACTGATTGTTTGTAAACTCAGCCCAATGAAGGTTGAACTTTTTCCACGCCATGAACATGATGTGTTCGACGTCTCGTGCGTGCTGCTGAACGAAATCCGTCGTCCCAGAAAATTCCACGCACCCGAACATGGCATGATCTTGTTGTTCATGTCGTCGGCCTTCGGTGCAGCTGCTTTGGGACGCCCCGTGCACATGTAGTGTTGATCAGGATCTTCGTTCTGTCTGGGTGGAGCTCCAAACCTCTTTCTCGAGCTGCGTCGCGAATGTCTTGGAGCATGTTCCGGACCTGGTGTAAAGATGTGCCAATCAACAAGACGTCGTCCGCGAATGGTAAATTAGTAATCCAACGAGCTTGCCCAACATTGAACCCAATCCTTTGCGCTGCCACTTAGCTTTAACAACGCGCGTGGCATGTTCCAACGGACCGTTGAACAGCAGCGAGCTGAGAGGGTCGCCTCGTTTGGTGCCGCGCTGAATCGGGAACAACTTGCTCATTCTGTCGGTGCGTACTCTTGCAATCTGTCAAACATACGAGTTTGACAAGAAGCGCAAGTACCCGTCCGGCACACCTTGTCGTTGCAATTCTGACTGCAAGCTGTCCTGCTCGATGGAGTTGAACGCTTTGCGAAAATCTAAGGCGGCTATCCATAGCGGCAATTGAAACTCATAGAACTTCTCCTGCAACATCGTCACTGTGAATAGATGGTGCGCCGTGCTGAAATTGCCCCGGGACCCAAGTTGATCCTCACATTGATGTGTATCCAATATCGGGTACAGCTGGGCGCACAGCAGCTTGGCGAACAACTTGTACAAGGCAGGGATTATCGCGATAGGGCGACTGTTTTTGGCATCGGCCGCATGGCCAGACTTGCGAATGACAGTGAGAATCGATTATTTCCAGGCCTGTGGAAGCGTTCGTGGCTCACGTATGGCATACGTACGTTCGTGGTACGGCGCATCCCCGCCATGGTACGACACGGCACCACCACGGCGCGGCACGGCACGGCACCACGGCACGGCACGGCAACGAGGAACGACACGGCACCACCACATGAACCGCGCAACGGGGCGCGGCGTCGCGACACAGCACGGAGCAGCGGCACGGCACAGGGCGCGCGGCAGACCCAATTGTGAGATGGCCTCGCCTTGGCCCTGCAACACTGCACGGCACGCCGCGCGGGCGCGGGCAGGTCCATGGCCATCAGCTGAACACGATGACGGGTATATGAGAAACTTACCTCAGGCCCTTAGGAACGGGCGCCCGACCATGACGAACACACGTTCTGGGCGAAGGAGAGATTCCTACCAAAAACCATCAGGGGCCGCCAGTGCCCACATCCAAGAAACGGCGTCGTAAAGCAATAGTGCCATCATCGTCATCGTCACCATCATCAACAGCAACAGCCCTCTGCCAGGCAGGTCACTCGCGCGCGCGCGTCCTGAACTTATGCTCCGGCATGCGGCCCGACCGCGCGAAGCTCAGGGCCTCCTCGGCAGAGGGTGAAGGGTAGGGGCAACGGCAGGGTCGAGAGAAGACAAAGGGCATCACTTTTCAGCACAGCGGCCAGCGACCAGGAAAATCTCCGCTAAGGCGGCGGGGGGCCCAGGGTTGAACCTGACTCTGACCATTCGCTGGGCGCCCCGGCTGTGCCCAGGAGCGCGCGGACAGGGAAGGAAAGGAAGGTCGATCGGGGGGGAGGGGGGGCGGTGGCGGAGGGGGACGGGGGAACCAGCAGCGCGCAGAATGGGGCGGGAGGGGGGCTTTCCTCTGGGAAGGCAGGGGCCCTTCTCAGGAGGGATCGGTCGCTTCGAAACGATTCCCCCCCGCGGCGCACAGGGTGTGAGGGGGGGGCGCTCTCTTAGAGGGCCTGTTCCGTCCCGCTGCCCCCAGCTGCTGGCCGCCAAGAGAGGCGATCCCTCCAGTCTGGTGGCAACGCAAGAAGAGCACGACCGGCATCTTGAATTGATCCTTCTGTGGGGGTCCCCGCCGTCGGCGCCGAGGCGCATGCAGACGCGCTCTGTTTGTGACGAGCTTGCGTCGCGTTTTCCTGTGCGTCGCCCAGGGTCCACCTGGAAGAACACAGAGTCTTGCTGACCAGCCAACCGATTGCACGCAGCCCACGTGGCGCCATGCAAACCTATGCAAACATATGCACTGCAAGGAAAGAAGGCTGTGCCAAGCAGCGCAAAGCAAAGCGATGCAAAGCTGCTGCCAAATCATTGTTTTGACGGTAAAGGCTGAGACCACGAAGAGTGTCCAACAGATGCTCTGACCCTCCACCTGGCGACAAAATCGACGTCCGCAGCGATGCACACTCTGAACGCCGAGGAGGATGCCCTCGGAGAAATCGAACCCCGCCTCCCGAAGCGACCGTCCTGGCGCAATGCACTGCATCATGATCCGCTCTGGGGCCCACCTGCCGTGCCACTGGACCTGCCACAGGCGCACGACTGTTTTGATTTGCGGCGCCCTGGGTCCAAGTTGCAGTCGAGCTAGAGCAGGGCTGATGCTGAGCGAATGGGGCACAAAGACTGGCGCGCGACAGCCAACAACAACAGAACTCGTGGGCTAGGCCGCTGGGCCAGATGCTTGGAGCAGGACCCAGATCGATGCCCAGTGAGGATCCGAGGAGGAGCGGCGCCTCCAGCGCCGCCGCGGCCAAGGAGGAAGGGGACGGGGAAGGAAGGATAGAGGAGGAGGGCCGAGGAGGGGGAGGATCCCAGCGGGCCGAGCAGCAGGAGTGGATCGAGGAGGATCGAGGAGGGTGATGAGGGGAGGAGGATCGGGGGCCGAGGTGGGACGCCTTCCGCACCGCATCCAGCTTCCCTGCCGGCAGCAGCCCGTCCACGACCACGTAGCCGTCGGTCAGCAGCGCGGCTGCCTGGGCGCCCGCGGCCGCCAGACTCCCCCCCCCCCCGCGGCGGCGCCGGGCGGCGAGGCGAGGACCAGTCAGGGAGGGGGGGTCAGCGAGGAGGCGGGAGATCGAGGAAGGGTCGAGGACGGAGGAGAAGAGAGGTCGATCGAAGGGGGGATGGAGGAGGAGAGACGAGGAGTGAGTGAGTGAGTGAGTGAGTGAGTGAGTGAGTGAGTGAGTGAGTGAGTGAGTGAGTGAGTGAGTGAGTGAGTGAGTGAGTGAGTGGGTGAGTGGGTGAGTGGGTGAGTGAGTGAGTGAGTGAGTGAGTGAGTGAGTGAAGCGCTCCCCGAAGCGGATCCCTGGCCTGGCCAATGAGACTGCAAGCTCAGCGTGCTGGCACCTTACCTTTGCCTCCGAGGTGATACGGGAGGCGGAGGGAGAGAGAATGCAGGAGCGGGCAATCCGGAGCCTCCTGGGTCGAACATCTTCGCCCACCCAGTGTCCCAGCGAATCACCCTGCCCCTGGCACTACGTACGAGTAATACCACTGGCGACGCTGGCTCAATATCCAGTCAGCGCCCTGCTCAAGAGAACACTAATAAACCAATGAGTCCTGGTGACTCTGGAGGTGGGAGGGCCAGGAGAGGACAGACTGGAGGTAAACGCGGGACCTTTGAACCTTCAGAAGTCCTCTGATCCTACGCGCGCGCCTGGTGCAGAAAGCCCTAGTCTCCTCATGAGGGGAACTCGTAAAATTCTCAGCATCCACGCCAATATCTTTGCTTGTTGAGCATCCAGGAAGCCCACTGCAGCCTGAGTCGGTGCCGATGCAGCCAAACGCGATCGAATGATACCAACGGCGGTCGAGTCGAACTTTGCAATTCTACTGCTTAGCCGGATGATAGGGCTGCAAAGGAAGCGGCTGTTTTTCAAGAACACCTTTCGCATGCTCGCCCAGGTTCGCACGGATATCATCGGACCCACGAAGAGGAAGAGAAAGAGGAGGAGGAGGAGGAGGAAGGACCACATAGCTTGCTTCACATAAGTTAGTGATAGGTTGCACAACATAGCTTGCATCGCATACCTCACACATCTAGCCTGTAAGAATTACTGAGTGGGGTCCACGCTGGCAAACGTGTTGTACACATCGGGATCTCATGGCATGCACGTGGGTCCACGTGCCCGCACGTTGCTCTTTCAACCTCTTCCGCCCTGCGCAGCTCCTCGTAAGGCAGGGCATGCTCTTCAAGGCAGCGCTGGAGCTAGACGGAAGCAAGTGCCACCGAAGACTCAAAAGACGCGAATACAACAGAGCGCGGTTTGGAAACAAAATATGTTGGAGGCATCGTCACGTCTGAGTGGCCGTCCTCTCCCTCTGACGGCAGACCCTGCTCGCCCGAAACAGCTGACGGAAATGTTCCATAATTCCATGTCGATGGGGATATAAGGCCATGGTCAGACACTTGGGGCTGCACGCGGCAACACCAGCTTACAACGAAAGCTGGAAATGCTCCCCAAGCCACTTCGGCATCTCCCCCGGTGGCCCGGGATCTAGGAGGGGAGCAGGGGAGGCTGAAGTAGGAAGGAAGCGCGCGCTGGGCTCTAGCCTAATGCGAGGAGCCTTGAATACAACCGCAGGGGGACTCTGGTCTGGAGCTCTCGAAGCCGCGTGGGGCACACCAACGAGGAACTCAATATCAGCCAGCGCAGACTCCGAATTGATCAGAAGACTGGAATGAAGATGAGTGGGAAGGGAGTGAAGTAGGCTGGACAGGAGTAGACTGGACAAGACTGGGCCGGACTCTACTCCACTCCACTCTACTCTACTCTACTCTATCCTACTCTGCTCTACTCAGCTCTACTCTACCCTACTCTGCTCCACCCTACCCTGCTCTGCTCTACTCTGTTCCTACTCTGCTCTACTCCTACTCTGGTGTACTCTACTCTCTCTTCTCCACTGTGCTCTACTCCGCTTTACTCTGCGATCGTCTGCCCGAATTGAGTATACCACCGACCCTAGTCTACTCTACTCTGATCTATTCAACCCTACTCCACTCGACCCTATCCTACTCGAATCCTACTCTACTCTACTCTACTCTGCTCTATTCTACTCTAGTCTGCTCCTACTCGACTCGACTTTATGATACCCTGCTCTGCTCGTCTGCTCTGCTTTACTCTACTCTACAACGCTGTGCTCTACTCTACTCTACTCTGTTGAACCCGACTCTTCTCTACCATCTATTTTACTCTACTCTACTCTGCTCTGCTCTGCTCTACCCTAATCTACCATGCCCTACCCTACCCTATCCGATCCTACCCGTACGGACCTTAACATATTCTACTCGACCCTACCCTGGTCTAATATGCTCTACTCTACGCTGGTCTACCCGATTGTACAAAATTGTGTACCCTCCTCTATTCGATTCTACACTACCCTAGCCTAGCCGACCCTGCCATCGCCTAACAAAATATAGTATCCAATATACTGTACTCGACTCTTGTCTGCTCGTCTCTACTCTACTCGACCCTGCCCTGATATTATCCTACTCTACTCTGCTCCAGCTCTGGTCTACTTTCGCCTACTCTACTATCCTCGGAATTGCTCTACCATACTTCCTCGAATATCCCATAATACGCTCGATTGTGCTCGTATACTCTTCGCTGCTCTACTCTACTCGGCTCTGCTCTGCTCTACTCCACTCGAGTATGCTCTACTCTACTCGAGTATAGTTACTCGACCCTACCCGACCCTGAACTGTTCTACTTTACTCCACTCCTGCTCTACTCATTTCCTACTCCTACTCCTACTCCTACTTCTATTCCTACTCCTACTCCGACTCCCATTCCTACTCCTGTTTCCCTACTCCTACTTCTACTCCTACTCCTACTCCTACTCCTACTCCTATCCTTATTCCTTATTAGAATATACTCCTACTCCCCCCTCAGGCCGGCCATTAGGGGCCGCATCCGGGGGGTCCCATCCTAACCTGTAAAAAACAATACAAAATCAACATTTTTCTTATTTTTTCCTCTCGACATGGACGTCCTGTCGTCCACGGCGATAATCCATTGCAAAAAATACCACAAAGAGCACACGCGCGCGTTCATGTCAGAATCCTACCGAACACCGTGTGTTTGCAAGCATTTCAACATAAAAACATCAAAAACCCAATGTTTTTTCACAAAAATTGTACAAATTTCCCGCCCGGGCTCTCTTGCTGAAATCATAGGAAAACCATAGGAATCTTAAGAATTCGGTCAAATCCAGCGATTTCACGTCATCGCGCGGTGCACTCGCGATGCTCTGTCATGCACCCAGGCCGCGAATCCTGTGCAAAAAAAACACAAAGAGCACACTCGCGCGTTCATGTCAGAATCCTACCGAACACCGTGTGTTTGCAAGCATTTCAACATAAAAACATCAAAAACCCAATGTTTTTCACAAAAATGCTTTGGGGTGTCCTGTCAGACCGTCGGGCTTCCTCCGGCCACCTCTGGCTTCCTGCGGTGTACCGGGCCATTCTCGACTCGTCTGGCAATGCGTGCGCGGCATTCAACACGCGCTCGCCAGTTCCCGTCGGCAACCGCCATCGCGGCCGCATCAGCTGTACCAAACCGGCTGGCCGGTGTGACTTCGGCCCCCAGTTGTGCCAGCTTTGCTTCTTATGTTGTGGGAGGGCGGGTGGGACTGGGCATGCCATGCTTGACTCGCTCGAGCTGGCTAGCTTGACTCCTACTCCTACTCCTACTCTACTCGACTCTGTTCTGCCCCACTATGTTCGTCTACTGTGCTCTGCTCAACTGACCATCTGACGAGTGTTGGACGCTTGTTGGGACTTCATTGGAATAACCACAGGAAGCCACTGCAACAGCAGAGGAAGCCATTGCAATCGCTAGCGGGGAAATAGGGGGTGTAGTGAACCAGATATTTATCTCATTGAACCAAGACCTCCGATAGGCATGCCAAATAAGAGAAAATCGCCCCCCAAAAAAACAGAGCCCCATAGACTCTTGTGGACTACAATCGCGTGCAGAATTGGAATCATCTGGTATTTTCGAACTATCCAGGGCTGGGGACGGGCGGATGTTGAAAATAACTACGTAACCGGCGCAACCCCAATCAGTGGAAAGCCAAGGGAATAGCTGAGGCAGGCCGGGCTACGTTGCGCGCTGTTTGGGCGCATTGCTTGGCACTGTTTGGCACTGCTGCCGTTGCTTGGTATTGGTTTGCATTACGTTGCATTGTTTGGCACCGCTTGGCACCGCTTGAAATAAAATTGTTTCGCATGGTAGTGAGATGGCGAAGCTCAGCATGGCATTGCTTGACATTGCTTGGTTGTGCTTGGCATTGTTCGGCGTTGCTTGGCGATGCAAAGACCGGAGAACCTAAGGAACAAGACAAGGAAACCAGAGAAACAAGATCGGGGAACCGAGACACCAAGGCAAGAAACAAGACCAGGGAACCGACTAATGTCAAGCGAACCCAGGAAACAGTATCAGGAAACCTGGGCAAGGCAGCGAAGAGGCCAAATCCAAGAAACTGGGCAAGGTTGGGGCCCGCCCGAACACGGAGCGTACCCACCGCTCAAAACCAATAAGAAGCCCTCACGCAAAGCCAGTCGGCGAATGAATTGGGCAAGCGTGGAACGAAGGGGCTCGTGACGTTATTCTGGGAGTGTCTGAAGTATGTCACGGGGAAAGCTGAATTGCGACACGTCGGCCGCATTTCGCGGGGCGCCCCAGAAACGACAGAATCCACCTACTGGAGGAAGAAGGAGAGGGGGTAGGAGGAGAAAAACAATCACAGGAAACGACCAATTCCTGTTATGGAAAAAACGGGCGACCCTAACCCCTCAGGACCGCGGCCCGAAGACATCGAAGATGTCGAAATCCCTTCGAATAAAAGTGGTGGTTGCGGCGGGGGCCGCGCCGACGAGCAGCGCAGCAGCGGAAGCCGGCAACACCCTGAAGGTGCAGCGCAGGGCACGCGCCCTCGGTCGGGCGGCACTCGGCCACGGCCGCAAGGGGCGCGGCAAGCAGCCCGCCCCGCCAAGCATGTAAAGCAAGTCCTTGAACAGGCAGTGGCCCAGCACCTTCTCAGCTGCTGCGGAGGCCCCGCGACGACGCCTTCTCCCTCAGCAACTGCGCCGCCATGGCGCAGGCTATGGCTATGCCTCTGCGCAGAAGCACCTCACCCTCGGCCCTGCAGCCAGTCCGCAGCTGCGAGAGAGCAAGCCTTTGGCAGCGCGCAGCGAGGCCCGCGAGCCGCTGCAGACAGTCTGGGACCGACGCCCGCTCGAGCTCCAGCCATAGACCTCGGCCAGCACAGTGATGTATATCAAGCTCCGGGCGGCTTGCGACGGGCCCGCCCTCACGATGACGCCCAGCGTGGTGCCCCTGGCATCCAGCGTGCCAGGTTATGCGTCAATTTCAACCGATTCTCCAGATCGTCTGGCATGCTCACCCTTCCCTCCGGTAGGCTCTCCATCTCGTCCAGCACGCTCATCTTGGCCTCCGGCAGGCTTTCCATCTCGTCCGCCATGCTCATCTTGGCCTCCGGCAGGCTCTCCATCGTGTCCGTCATGCTCACCTTGGTCTCCAGCAAGCTCTCCATCTCGTCCAGCACGTTACCTCGACCTCCAGCGCTCCCCAACGCGTCCGTCTGTCCTGCTCACCTTGGCCTTCTGGAGGCCCCATCTCGTCCGATAGGCTCGGCTCGGCCTCCGACCAGCTCTCCATGTCGCCTGGCATGCTCACCGTGGCCGCGGGCAAAGTTCTCCATCTCGTCCGGCGGGTTCCCCTTGGCCTCCGGCTGGATTCCCGTCTTGTCTGGCATGCTCACCTCGGCTTCAGGCAGCTTCTCCAGCTCGTCTGGTGGCACGCTCGTCTTGGCATCTGGCAAGCTCTCCAACACGACTGGCAGACTCTCCATCGCGTGCGGATATTTGGGTTCTCTTTTGGACTGTAGTGGCGCTCTCATGGGCCGTATTGAAACTCTCTTGGCGCCTTCCACAGGCTCTCCTGGGCCGTCATGGGGTCCTCCTGGGGCGTTCTAGGGCCTATTGACAGATTTGGGCTGTCTGGGGACTTTGGGGGGGGCCTCTTGAAACGTCTCTTGCGACATCTTGTGATCTTATGGGGCCGTCCTGGAGAGTTCTGGGAGCGCCCTAGGCCAGCATGGGCCGTTTTGGCGGCCTGGGCGTCCTCATAAACCATCTCGGAAGAATGCCGGGGAGTCCATGCGCACCGGGAAAGTAAGGGGGCCGATCGTGCCCCCTTCTGCTATCCCCCGAATAATGTCTACGACCTCGACTCCGTTGTAGTCTACGTGGACGCAGTCCGTCTCCCTGAGGCAGACCAGGAGTGACTCCCGCCAAGTGCGCGGGAGGGCCTTCAGGAGGCCCCTGAACATCGCCCACAACGGCCTCTCCGTGGAAGCGTAATCCGCGCCCAGTTCGTGAGACGCAGGTGGGCATATCCCACATCACGGCTGTAACTACTCTGCCTAGGCGTGATTTTGGACCACAGCTCAGCTTTGGGAGGACCCCAAAAAACTTTACGATCTTCCACGAAAGGCCAAGTTGGCATTTGACCATGATGAGCCAGCATGATGCTCGCTTGTCAAAGGGGTCGTCCTTGTGCAGGGGCACTGCGCAGCTGGCCCTACAGTCCCGCGGACGGACCGGCCAGGCGCGGCCCTGTGAGCCGCAGGAGAAGCCAGACCGCCGTTCCAAGGCAGGCATCCCCTAGGAGTAGGGCCGTTCTCGGGAGGAGGTCCAGCGTACAGTCGGGGTGAGTGGAGGAGACACGCGAGGGGACACAAGACCCTTCCGAGGCCACATTGCCATAGGAATGTGACAAGGCATGGGTCGCGAAGCTAAGGACACAAGGGTGCCCTTGATTTGGCAGGGTCGACCTACTAATCAGTCTCGACTGTAGTCGCGCTTGTCAGCCCTAGCGTGCCGATGACCATGTCCACTTCCATCTCCGCGACTGCCCCATCATGGGGGCCCTTGCCACGGTGCGCACGCGCCTGCCCCACCAGCCCCAGGAATCCGTCCGAGACTGAGGTCGGGCCTGTCCCCCTAGAGGCCGATTTTCGAGGAAAAATCGAAAATAGTCACACACAAAAAATCAGCAATCATCACAACAAAAAAGTCCCCAGAATATTGCTTGACCATTTTTGGATATTCCTCCTGCAGAAGGACATGCCCGACTGAATCCGAGACTTCTGGATGACAGCTCGCTTCAAAAGGGTTTGCCCAGACCGCACCACACTTCATGAGAGCCGCCTGGAATGAGGTGGAAGCTATCGGGACCGCACAGGGCTTCCGTGTCCTGGGCTCTGGCAGCGACAAGACCCGCATGTAGGCCGCGAGTCTGGTCATCTCTGAGCCCAACTGTCGCAGGGCGTCTCGTAGGCGACCCTGCAGCGGCGCAGGGAGAAGGAGGAGGAGGAGGAGGAGGAGGAGGAGGAGGTGGAGGTGGAGGTGGAGGACGCGGAGGAAGGGGAGAAGGGGAGAGGAGGTGGAGCAGGAGCAAGGAAAGGAGGCCCGCCACCTTTTGCTCCGCGGGCGCACGCGACGGCAGGATCGAGTCCGTGGCGAGGCGGAGAGGCTTTAGCCGCTGCAGACCCAGACATCCAGCACTTCGATCCTGTCGGCGCGTGGTCCCCTGGACCCCTTGCCCAAGGCCCAAGGCCCGCTTCTCATCCCGAGCTGTCTTCTGATGGCCCCGAGGCCGAGACATGACTCCACGCCGCCAACACTGCTGACAGACCAGCCTTCTCGCGGCGCCGGACGTCTGGGGAGAG
The DNA here is from genome assembly GCA_963575745.1 of Prorocentrum cordatum. Lineage (NCBI taxonomy): Eukaryota > Dinophyceae > Prorocentrales > Prorocentraceae > Prorocentrum > Prorocentrum cordatum. The sequence goes on from CAUYUJ010015407.1 coordinate 126,359, forward strand.
CTCGTCTGAGGCCGTGAGGTGTTGAACGTTGGCGGCGCGTACGAGGAGGTGGCGCGAGGGGGGCGGCCGTCTTAGAAGGCGGGGAGCTCCTTAGAGGGCAGGGGCCCTCTTGAAGGCGATGGGATGCCTCTAAGAAGGCTGCTCAGAGGCCAGGAGGGCTTCTGAGAAGCCACCTGCCTCCTTAGAAACCACACGCCTTCTGAGAATCGGGGGCGCGCAGACATGGATTAGCGATCCATGGATTTGGCGCGCGGTCGCCAAATCCATGGATCGGGGGAGGTGCCCTCCCCAACATGCGGCGGGTGCCGCCTCGCTCGGCGGCGGAAACCCGCGATGTCCCATAAAAACCGGGACCCGTCGCTAATCCACGCCCCCCTGATCCACGTTTGCGATCGCCTGACTCTAAGAAGACCGCTCCCACCGAGCAACCCCTTCGTGCGGGCCGCCAACAAAAAAGAAAGCCTGCCCAGTGCGTGCAGCTGCCGCCGCCACGCTCAGGCCCAGAGGCCGGAGGGTCGGGCGTCGGAGGAGGGCCAGCCGATGAGGTCTCCGCGGCGCTCCAGCTCATCCCCCTCCGCCTCCTCCAGAACCTCCTCCTCCTCCTCCTCCGCCTCCTCGCTCGGTCGCTCGCTCGCTCGCTCCCTCCTCCTCCTCCTCCTCCTCCTCCTCCTCTTCTCCTCCCTCAGTATCCACCTCCCTCGTTCATCATGCGCCTCCTGCTCCTCCTCCTCCTCCTCCTCCTCCTCCTCCTCCTCCTCTCCTCCCTCAGTATCCACCTCCCTCGTTCATCATGCGCTTCCTCCTCCTCCTCCTCCTCATCCTCCTCCTCCTCCTCATCCTCCTCCATCATTTTCCTTACACATACTGAACTCCTCCCTGTCGCACCCCCAGACGTGTCCGTAAGGCATGATCATGAAGCTGGAATTTGCACCAGCTTCAAGGATGGAGGGCGATCGTTTCGAAAATGTGGTTCTCGTCTTAGCGCCGCACACATTCGTCTTTATAGTTTGCAACAGCTCCAAGAATGGAGGAGGGCGGGTCGTTTTCAGAGTTTGGCTCTCGCCTTGGCCCCGCTTATACGTGTCTGACAATGTTGCATCACATTCAAGGATGGAGATCGGGTCGTTTTCAAAGTGTGGCTCTCGCTTTAGCGCCGCGTACTTACGTCTTGAAAGCTCGCAAAAGTTTGAAGGATGGACAGGTTCCTTTTCAAAGTGTGGATCTCGCATTAGCGCCGCGCTCATTCGTCTGAAAAGCTTCCAACTGATTCAAAGATGGGGGGTGGTTCCTTCTCCGAAAGTGGCTCTCGCCATCGCGCCGCACACTTTCGTTTGAAGATCGGCAATATGTTTAAGAATTCGTATGGTTGAAATCCCAGGAGTGGCGTTCTGGCACGATTCAGGACTGTCAGAACGCAAAAGTCACGTTTATTCTTGGTGCTGAATTCCCAGGGATTGAGTTTTGGCACGATTGACGATCCTCGAAGCGTTTGTCTTCCGATAGAGTACTTCACGCAATGAACATAAATCATTGTAGGGAACTATGAAGAGGAAACTTGGAGGGAGGATTCATTGCAACATCGCTGATGCGTGTTGGGTTTACCCTGGTCCTCTTCCTCCGCCTCCTCCTCATCCTCATCATCAGCAGCAGCGTCAGCATCAGCATCAGCATCAGCATCAGAATCAGCTTCAGCATCATCATCATCACCATCATCATCATCAGCAGCAGCATCATCATCACCACCACAACAACCACCAACCTCATCATCATGACAATCATACTCATCATCAGCAGCATCATCATCAGCATCATCATCAGCATCAGCATCAGCAGCATCAGCATCACCACCATCATCATCAGCATCTTCATCATGTTCATCATCATCATCAGCATCGTCAGCATCATCATCATCATCATCATCAGCAGCATCAGCATCAGCATCATCATCATCATCATCATCATCAACATCGTCATCATCATCATCATCATCATCATCATCATCATCATCATCATCATCATCATCATCATCATCATCATCATCATCATCATCATCATCATCATCATCCGCCTCCTCCTCCTCCTCCTCCTCCTCCTCCTCCTCCGTCTCCTCCCCCTCCTTCGCTCATCTTCCCTCGCTCCTCTTTCTCATTCTCCCTCTCGCTCCCCCTCATGCCCAAATGCGGCCTCACCCGAGTCGGGATCTTGCCGTGCGGCTTGCCCTCTAGCTTCCCGCCCCACGCACGCGTGCCCAACTGTCAATGGTGTCGAAGATAGCCAGTTTGGCTGCGGCGAGGTAGAATAGTTGCTGACGGCATGAGTGTCAGGTCGGGCTGCGGCCCAGAGAGTTCCGACGGCTGCGACGTAGGAGCCGCTGAGGAGGCCAGTGCAGGATTGCCAGCAGTCCGTGGGGCGGTGGCTTTGGGGCAGCGACTTGGACACAGCCAGAGGTCGTTTGAAGAGGAGCGGGCGTGCACGACGCAGGCGGAGGTGGAAGGAGTGCTGGGCGTCGGGCCAGGTCCCTCCCAGTCCAGGCGGGGGCCTCGAGGTGGCCCCGCGGCTCGCTGAGGCGGCGCGCAGCGGGGCCGTGGGCCGTTCGGCGACAACCAGCGCCGAGAGCTCGCGCAGGAGGTGGAGTGCTAATGGGGTGGCCGTGGAGCCGCCAGCTGGCGGCACAGAGGAGAGGGACGCTGCGCGTCCGCAGGCCAAAAAGTGAGCGGAGCGCGCGCCGCGGTTTGTTTTCCCCTGACAGCTTGCTGTTCCCGGCCCTGGGGCGGGGTGCGCGAAGATGCCCGCGATTCGCCTTGGGCCTTGGGCTGTTTGGGGTCCTTGATCCTGGAGGCGGCAATAGCGCCGTGTCCGCTGCAGGAGGCTTTCCGTCGGCATTTGGACGAGGAGAGAGCGGCTGTGCTCGGGACCCCTTATGCGCACAGCTTGGATGATCTTGAACAGTATTATGACACGATGTTTTGGCTCAAGCTGGTACGTGCTGCAGTCCGTTTGGGAGTCCCTCCGACGGTTCTCTATCTTGAAGTACTTCAATGTGCTTGTCCACGTACACTGAATCAGATTTCAGCCTTTTCAGAACCTATCGAGGTTACCAGGTCCATCGTGCAGGGTCTCAAAGGAGGCACCAGATATGCACGTATCATGATTTTCTTTGTGATGCGGAAGATTTGCACGGCACATCCCAGGTTCAGTCATCGTCTCTGGCTCGATGATCTTTCCCAGTCAACCAAGGGTTCTCATCGCCAGATCAGGAAGGACATGGTCAAGTGCCTGTCCGACACCGCTGTCGCCTTGAAGGCCCAGGGTTTGCGGATAGCCAGTAAGTCGGTTATCACTTGCAATCATCATCCCAACGCGGTCGCCATCTCGAAGGCCCTGCGACGGAAAGGTATTATGGTTCATGCAGTTCTCCAGTGCAGCTACCTGGGAATTGACCTCAGTGGTGGCCGCCGCCAGGCAAGGTCACAGCGACCCAAGAGGACTGCCAAGCATGTACAGCGACACCGGCGAGTTCGACGTTATACACATACGTTGCACAAATTTCAGGTTGCATCGCGTCTTGAGACTCAAGGCGGACAGGCAGTGGGCAGCTACGGACATCAATTGCACGGTGGTTTCGGGCAGTACCTCACAGCCCATCGGAGGAAGCTAGGCGCGGCATGCTATTCGAGAACGCATGGCCGATGCCTCACTTCTCTCTTGGCCATTCGTACTCCAGGTCAGGACCACGCACAGCGTTTTGCTCGAGGTACCTTTGCTCTTTGACTCCAGTAGTAGCGTGATTGTCCTCAGATCAGGCCAGCTGTGAAGCAGGCGCGGAGTCGTGGTTATACCAAGCTCAGTGCCATGGACCCCCCACGGAGGTCAAGGCACGTGCGTGGTCCATCGTCAGCTAGTCTTACATATATGCTATCATTTGGGTGGGTTCCGCGTGGGCCTACCGATTGGCATTTACCACTATCAGGTCACAACTGATCTTTTCCCGATGAAGGGTTCACTGGCAATCGTTTTCTAGATACCTTTGAGGAATTCCTACTGGATGTGGATACAGCAGCTATGGCCCCTCATTGGCGCGCTGCCTCTGGTCATTTCGATGGTGAGGGCCTGCAAGACGAAGCTGATGTGTTCTCTCTCAGACGCCTGCTAGATCAGTTGAGTTCAGTCCATCCAGGAGGCCCTCGGCTCGCTGGGCGTCTCCTCACCATCTCCATCGGAGGCATGTGGACGAGAGCGAGGCAAGGTCTCCTGAAGGCTGATCGTGCGAGGCCAGACAGTACCCAGGTTGATCCCACCTTGCAATGCCCTCGTTGCCATGAAGCGGTGGAGGACTCACTACATCGTTCGTGGCTGTGCTCGTGCAATACAGGATCCCCGATATTCGAGGCCAGCAACGATCTTGTTCCCTCGGCTACGTCCCAGTGCGAACCCCATGCTTGGTTCTGGCTACGTGGCATGATACCACGCGTATGGACAGCCACACCGTTGCCAATTCTATATGATGACTGGGAGTCTTTCGGTTTGAACCAAGCTGTGGGACCAGGATGCATATCTCCCAATCCAGATGGATCTGAAGTGATTATATTTGGTGATTCCAGTGGAGGAGCGGATACAGCCGACCCTCGGTTGAGACGAGTAGCATTAGGTGTGTGCATTTTGGGGACTTTCGACTCCCCGCGTGTAGCCTCGTTTGTGACAGGTGGGTTGGCGGGGTTACGGCAGTCTGTGTCCCGAGGTGAACTCAAAGCTTTCTGGCTTGCACTGTGGTGCTGCAGTGGACCCCTTCGGTATGTGACAGATTGCGAACCAGTGTTTCTTGGGTGGATGTCTAGGAAGTATCGGGCCCCCAGTGGGGCTGATGCAGACAGATGGGCTTGTATTCAGATTTTGCTGGCCTCTCGGAATGAGAACGACATCCAGGTTGAGTCTGTTCACTCTCATCTCGACGGTGAGGCGATGGTGAGCAATCGTGAGGGAAGATGGAAGGTTATAGGAAACACTATCATCGACGAGATTGTTGGCGCGAAGGCCGAGGAGCTTCGAGTACCGTCCAACGTGAGGCACCAGATTCTCGAGGTCGAGAGGAAAGCGTTCCTTGTCAGGCACCGCCTGCTGCTCGCAGGCCTCCAGAGCATCCAGGCGGAGAAGGAGATCGCGAGGCGGAGGCGTCAGGAAAGTGAGGGCTCCCCTCCTCCCCCTCCTCCTCCTCCCCATGTGCCTGTGCCGCCTGCACCTAGCACTGTCACCTTGTTCGCCACGTCGCACCAGTTGGACGACAGTGGGCGGAAGTGCAAGCGTTGTTTGGGGTCGGCCTCCAAGCCTCGAGACCTGGAAGAAGACCCCGTGTTTCGAGCCCCTGAATATAAATGGGGATTTCAACACCATTCCTTTCGGGCACAGGCTGCACGTGGCTGGGGACTGGGTGCACGAATCCCATACCATGAACCTCAGTACCAAATTGGGCCTCTGGTTCTGTGGGACCTGTGGGGCTTTTGCCTGTCGTCAGAACATCAAGTTACGTAAGGATTGTGAACAAGCCACGCCGACAGGGGAGGGTTACTTGAAATCCATCCGCCTAGGTCTGTGGCCCAAGTCCTTTTCCAAGGCTGAGAAGGCGAGGCGCTCTACAGAATTGAGCCAGGCCACCCCCTCAGCTTAAGGGCTCCCTTTTCCTTCACTTAGTGAACCGGCATTATCATTATCATTCTCCTCCTCCTCCTCCTCCTCCTCCTTCTCCTCCTCCTCCTCCTCCTCCTCCTCCTCCCTCCTCCTCCTCCTCCTCCTCCTCCCCTCCTCCTCCGCTCCTTCCTCTCCTCCTCCTCCTCCTCCTCCTCCCCTCCCCTCCCCTCCTCCTCCTCCCTCCCTCTCCGACCTCCTCCTCCCCCCCCTCTCCCCTCCTCCCCTCCTCATCCTCCTCCTCCATCTCTCCTCCCCCAGATTCTCCTCCCCTCCCGTCCTCCTCCTCCTCCTCCTCCTCATCATCATCATCCTCCTCCTCATCATCCTCCTCATCCTCATCCTCATCCTCATCATCCCCATCATCCCCATCATCCTCATCACCCTCATCACCCTCATCATCATCAGCAGCATCATCATCATCATCATCATCATCAGCATCATCATCATCATCAGCAGCATC
>CAUYUJ010015407.1:142500-167500 GCA_963575745.1 Prorocentrum cordatum
AACTTTTAAGACGAGTACGGGCGGAGACACGGCGAGAGCCCCATCTTGAGAACCAGCTGTGCTCCGTTCTTGCAACTGCATCTGAAGCTGACAAGCAGATGCCCGCGGCGCCAAGAGGAAAGCCCCACTTTGAAAACCACCATCCATCCCCTATCCCGTTTATTTACCTGCTGTAAGCTTCTGAGACGAATGGGCGCGGCGCTGAGGCGATAGCTCCACTTTCGATACGATTCCCCCACCCGCTCCACCCGCGTACATGACGCTACAAGTTTCAAGCTTCGGGGTCATGAGTTGTGAGAAGTCTCCGGCGAAACATCGCGACCCCCCTACCGACACGCTGAGGTGTGCGACAGAGAGGAGACCTTATCATAAGGATACAAAGCGGAGGAGGTGGACGAGGGAGGATGGGAGGGCGGAGCATGGATCGATCGATCGAGGATCGATGAATCGATCGAGGATCAGTCGATCTTCGTCGGGGAGGGACGAGGGGCCAGTCACTGGAGGGAGGGAGGAGGGAGGAGAGGGCCGGGTCACAGGCCGAAAAAAGACTTGATCCCGTCGTAGATCAGCAGCTGCGTCACCACTATGACCTTACACCGCCAGGATACATCAACACCCACAGCTGCCGAGGCCATGCCCTGGGCCCCCGGGAACAGGAGCACGTGGACACCGTCCTGCCCTCAGTGGCAGGCAGAAATCCACGTCCACCCCTCCCCGAGAAGTCATCGAGAGATCACAAGGCACTACTCCGGGGCGATGGGTGCGAATGGATACGCCCCCGAGGAGCAGGGAAACCCGCAACCAGGCGAGGGAGGAGGGAGCGATCTGTGCTTGGTCTGGCTTTTCGTCGGGGGGGCAATATGCACGGCAGGTTCGTGTCGTGTCGACCCCGGCGTTGGTTCCTGATACCTCGGGGATCGTCCATCCTTGGCCGTTTCCGAAACGCCACATCATTCAACATCGACAGATTCTGGGTCGCTGGCGGCACTCAACGTTGAACGCCGGCGGCGCTAGAGAATCGGTCAGAAGGGGGGGAAGTGAAACCAAATCCGCTCCAAATCGGTCCCCGGGACCCTCCCCTCGGTCCACATAGTGCAGTTTTTCACCGTGGATCCGTTTCTGACATTCCCGGGGCCCGAAGACGACCCCCCGAGGCCGAAAAAGAAAAAAAAAAAATCTTGCCGCGCCCCTGACTTCGATCCTGCCCGCCCTTCCTGCTGGCCAGAACCGGTGCAGGGCCACCTCAGACCACCAGCCAGCTCCAACCTCCTTGGTCTGGTTGGGGTCTCCTGTCTCCGAAGTTCTGGCAGCAGGGACCTCGATCTGCAGGAGCCGCGCCTGGGCGCGCGCATTGGGAGGGGAGGGGGCGTGGGCGGGTGGGCGCCGCGCCGCGACCCGCGCGCGCACACCCGCAGGCCGAGGAGGCCTCGTCTGTCCTCCGTCCTCCCTCCTCCGTCCTCCCCCCTGCCTCCGCCCTCCTCCGCCCTCCTCCGCCCTCCTCCTCCTCCTCCTCCTCCTCCTCCTCCTCCTCCTCCTCCTCCTCCTCCTCCTCCTCCTCCTCCTCCTCCTCCTCTCCTCCTCCTCTCCTCCTCCTCCTCCTCCTCCATCCTCCTCCTCCTCCTCCTCCTCCTCCTCCTCCTCCTCCTCCTCCTCCTCCTCCTCCTCCTCCTCCTCCTCCTCCTCCTCCTCCTCCTCCTCCTCCTCCTCCTCCTCCTCCTCCTCCTCCTCCCTCAGTCCTCCCTCCTCCCTCCGTCCTCCTCCTCCTCCTCCTCCTCCTTCTCCTTCTCCTCCCCCTCCTCTTCCTCCTCCTCCTCGTCCTCACCCTCCTCCTCGTCCTCCTCCTCCTCCTCCACCTCCATTCCTTTTCCTGATGAATACCTATACGACCACCCTTCGGGTGATGACGAGGTTGTGGGGAGGGGGGAGAGGGGGGAGAACCAACATCTGACTCAATCGATCTGACTATCGATCTCACTCAACGGGACACCACGGGACACCACGGGACACAACGGGACACCGCGGGACACCACGGGACAGTTGTCGATCTCACTATCGATCTAACTCAACAGGACACCATGGGCCACCACGGGACACCACGGGACACCGCGGGACACCTCTCGATCTCACTATCGATCTCACTATTGATCTCACTCAACGGGACACCACGGGACACCACGGGACACCACGGGACACCTCGGGACACCACGTCGATCTCACTATCGATCTCACTATCGATCTCATCTCACTCAACGGGACACCACGGGACACCACGGGACACAACGGGACACCGCGGGACACCACGGGACAGTTGTCGATCTCACTATCGATCTAACTCAACAGGACACCATGGGCCACCACGGGACACCACGGGACACCGCGGGACACCTCTCGATCTCACTATCGATCTCACTATTGATCTCACTCAACGGGACACCACGGGACACCACGGGACACCACGGGACACCTCGGGACACCACGTCGATCTCACTATCGATCTCACTATCGATCTCATCTCACTCAACGGGACACGGCGGGACACGATGGGACACCACGGGGCACCTGTCGATTTCACTATCGATCTCACTATCGATCTCACTCAACGGGACACAACGGGACACCATGGGACACCTCGGGGCACCACATCGATCTCACTATCGATCTCACTAGCGATCTCACTATCGATCTGACTCAACGGGACACCACGGGACACCACGGAGCACCACGGGACACCACGGGACACCTGTCGACCTCACTATCGATCTCACTATCGATCTCACTCAACGGGACACCACGGGACACCTCGGGGCACCACATCGATCTCACTATCGATCTCACTATCGATCTCACTATCGATCTCACTATCGATCTCACTCAACGGGACACCACGGGACACCACGGGACACCACGGGACCCGACGAGGATGGGGCAGGGGAACCCCCGCAGCGAGCCGCTCTTGGGAGAGCGCCCCTTCTGTAGGGCAAGAGGGGGAGAGGGAGCCCAAAGAAGGCTCGCGGCCAAAACGAGGGGGGGGTGCCGCATCGAGCTTAGGAACAATGCCCCCCCACTGGGGAGGGGCCACCGGCCTGTCGATCTCACTATCGATCTCTCTATCGATCTCACTTTTTGGGACACCACGGGACACCTCGGGGCACCCCATCGATGTCACTATCGATCTCACTATCGATCTCACTAGCGATCTCACTATCGATCTGACTCAACGGGACACCACGGGACACCACGGAGCACCACGGGACACCACGGGACACCTGTCGACCTCACTATCGATCTCACTATCGATCTCACTCAACGGGACACCACGGGACACCTCGGGGCACCACATCGATCTCACTATCGATCTCACTATCGATCTCACTATCGATCTCACTATCGATCTCACTATCGATCTCACTCAACGGGACACCACGGGACACCACGGGACACCACGGGACCCGACGAGGATGGGGCAGGGGAACCCCCGCAGCGAGCCGCTCTTGGGAGAGCGCCCCTTCTGTAGGGCAAGAGGGGGAGAGGGAGCCCAAAGAAGGCTCGCGGCCAAAACGAGGGGGGGGTGCCGCATCGAGCTTAGGAACAATGCCCCCCCACTGGGGAGGGGCCACCGGCCTGTCGATCTCACTATCGATCTCTCTATCGATCTCACTTTTTGGGACACCACGGGACACCTCGGGGCACCCCATCGATGTCACTATCGATCTCACTATCGATCTCACTATCGATTTCACTATCGATCTCACTCAACGGGACACCACGGGACTCCATGGGACACGGCGGGACACCGCGAGCCACCGCCGCACGGGCGGGCGGGGGAGAATCATTTGTCTTGACTTCGCCCTAGCAACGGCGGACACCACGGGACACCACTGGACACCACGGGACACCGCGGGACACTGGTGGCCACCGACGGACGGGCGGGCGCTGGAGAATCATTTGTCTTGACTTCGCCCTAGCAACGGCGGACACCACGGGACACCACGGGACACCACGGGACACCGCGGGACACCGGTGGCAACCGACGGACGGGCGAGCGGGGGAGAATAATGTGTCTTGACTTCGCCCCAACAACGGCGGGTTCGTTCGTCTCGCGCGCCCACGCAACTTCGCCTCGCCCACACGCACGACACGAACGAAACGAAACAAGATCCCGGTTGGGGGTCTCCGTTCCACTGCGATCTCACCCCCCAACCTCCGAATTCCTCCCTGTCGCACCCCGAGGCTACTCGGAAGTGCGGGCCAAGCGTTTCGCCTGAGCCCTTCTCACCACGTATGGCCCTGAAACTTACAAAGCAACAGCAGCTTCTTAAATGAAGGGCGGGCAGTTTTCAAAATGTGGTTCTCGCCCCAGCGCCGCGCACACTTGTTCTAAAGGTTTGCCAGAGCTTCACGGATTGAGGGCGGGCCGTTTTCAAAATGTGGATTCTCGCCGTAGCGCCGCGCACATTCGTCTTGAAAATTTGCGGGCGCTTCACGGATTGAGGGCGGTCCGTTTTCAAAATGTGGTTTTCGCCTTAGCGCCGCGCACATTCGTCCCAAAACATGCAAGTATGTCCCTGTTTGAGGGCGGGCCGTTTTCGAAATGTACCTCTCGCCTTAACGCCGCGCGCATTCGCCTTAAACAGTTGTAAGAGTTTCACGGAGTGTAGGCGACTCCCTTTCAAAATGTACCTATCGCCTGAGCGCCGCGCACATGCGTCTTAAGCATTTGCAGAAGTTTCACGGATTCCGATGGTCAACGTACCATTCCGGACTGTCGAAACGCAACTGTTGTGTTGATTCACTGTGTTGAAATCCCAGGAACTGCGTTCTGGCATGATTCAGAATCGTCAAGACGCAACTGTCAGGTTGATTCGTGGCGGTGGGGTACCGAGAGTAGTGTTTTGCCGCGCTTCAGGACCTTCAACCCGTTGTCCCCCATTGGGGCACTTGCCTCACTGGAAATGAATCCTTGTAGGCGCCTATGAAGAGGGAGTTTGGAGGGAGGGTTTTTTCCAACGTCGCTGGTGAGTCATGGGTTTGCACTGGTCCTCCTCCTCCTCCTCCTCCTCCTCCTCCTCCTCCTCCTCCTCCTCCTCCTCCTCCCTCCTTCCCTCCCCCCTCCCTCCCTCCCTCCCTCCCTCCCTCCCTCCCTCCCTCCCTCCCTCCCTCCCTCCCTCCTCCCCCCCCCCCCTGCCTCCCAGCCTCCATGCCTCCCTGCCTCCATGCCTCCTCCTCCTCCTCCTCCTCCTCCTTCTCCTCCTCCTCCTCCTCCTCCTCCTCCTCCTCCTCCCTGCTCCCTCCTCCCTCCCCCTTCCCGTCTCCTGGATGTCCGACATGGGGAGGACGAGAAGGAAAGATAGGGCAAAGGAGGTCGATGGCGGATTCATTGTTCACTCTGTGGGCCGGTAGAACCCTCGATCCTTATTTCAGGACGGCGGCTTCCCGTCCCAAATTAGAGTTTGCTTCGTTTGGTTGGAAACTGCCGCGGTCAGTCGGAAGTAAACCAACATGCCTTAACCCCTTCCTCTCGTCTTCCCTGGTGATTCCTTTCCCCACCCTGCCTCCCTTCACTCTGCCTCCCTCTCCACCTTTCCTCTCTGCCTTTCTTTCGCCTTCACCCTGCCTTTTCTCCCTGCCTTTTCTCCCTGCCTTTCCTCCCTGCCTTTCTGCCCCCCTTTCACTCTGCTAGTCATCACCCTTCTCCTTTGCTCTGCCTCCCTCTGCCTTTCTCTCCCCTTCTCATCCACCCCTCCTGTTCCGTCCCCCCTCTCTCCTCCCTCGTCATCCCCATCCGCTGCCCCCGCCGCGCCCTCCAGCCAGTGAAGAGCTTCTTGGGGCCCATCAGCACCATCAGCTTGAAGAGACCCGGCCGTCTGCCCGTATTGATGTCGATAGTCGACGGACGAAAAAAAACACGAAGCAAAACATTCTGCCTTCCAAACAAATGTCGGCCACGTGAGGCCTCCATACAAAGCCTGCACCCTGGAGGCCACACGGAAATCGACGGATCCAGGGCCTTGCGACCCTGGGGATCCCCAAGCGGACCTCTCCGAGCCGAGAAGGCCCGGGGCGCCCTGACGGAAAGCAACCGTTTTTTATGCGCGTCCACACCAGCAGGAGCCTCTCTTCACCCGTCGAGATGGGGCATTGCGCCGCCAGCGTGGAGTTGGAGCTGGTGCAGATCTGGAGCATGTCCTTTCGGGAGCCGGCGCCCCACCTCCCCGAAGGGATGGGAGGGAGAGGAAGAAGAAGGGGTGAGGGGAGGCTGGGCGACGGGGAGAAAGAGGGAGGATGGGGGGGCACAGGGACGGGGAAGGGGACGGGGAGGGGAGGGAGAACGATGAAGCGAAAGTGGAGGAAGCTGCTTCGGAGGATGTGGAGGGAACGGAGGTAAGGTAAGGTGGGGTAAGGGGGGAGAGGGAGGGAGAGACTCAGGGAAGGAGAAGCGGAGAAGGAAGGGGGGAAGAGGGGAGAGGGATGGGAGGAACGGGCAGCGGGACAAGGGGGAAAGAGAGGTACGAGTGGACCGTCTCCAAGTCTGTCTTTAGTATCGCCCTGCTGCCCCAGGCCTTCTTCCATCTGGTCATGGAAAAGTCCCTCCTGCTCTTGGCGCCCCCGGATGACAGCAGAGGAAGCGTGTTGCCCCCTCCCTTCCTCGCACATGTGTTGGCGTCGCGACAACGTGCGTGGCGGCGCGGCACAGGCCAAGCCAGGCGGGACCGCGCGGCCCGGGCCAGCTCACGCAGCGAGGAGATAACCACACAAACACACACACACACACACATTAGTGAGGGGAACGCTGTGCGCTCCTGTTTCGCGCGCCGCCAAACATCCAAAACATGCGTTTCACAGGTGCGAAAACAACACGTTGCACAAACAACTTCAAACACACAGTGTGTTTTACATATCCGGAGAAAACGCGACCCAAACATTCAGTAATGCATCCCATTCGATTTACATCGCTACAATGCTGCTCTTCGGCGTAGCGCAATTCCTACACGCATTGCACCATACGCAATCCATTGCGCCTGGGCGACTGCCATTCTGTAACGCAGCAAACGACGCAACTCTTGAAATGAACATACCATGTTGAAACTCGTTTGTTTATCCACCCCACGGGCGACTGCTGTGCAAGATGCGCACTTGCGCAACTCTTACAGAACACGTTGTTTTGCTGTTGCTCGCTTTCGTGACTGATGACCAAAAGACCTAAATTAAAAGATAATAAAAATACGACATGTGATGTAGATTGCACAAATTTCATTGCTTGTCCGTTTCTTCGGGGCTTGCTACAGATTGTACAATTCGGCGACTGTGGCAAAACGTATTTTCGTTCCCCGGCTGCCCAACAAAACAGCTAGCGGCGCTTATCTTTATATGACTTAATTTTTTAACTCGGAAACTGGAGATGGACTATGGAGGTGCCTTTGTTTGTCCGTTGTTGGATTCGTTACAAATTGCACACATGGGCACTTCTTAAAGAACGATGTGTTTGTTTGTCGGTTTCCAGCTTCCACAAGCAAAAAGCCAAGCGCTTCAAGGAAACAAATATGAAAAAGTTCCGCATCAAATATGAATGCATTGTGGACCGATGTAGAAAACAAGACCGGCTTACGTGTCCAGACTAAGAGTGCGCATGACGTTCATCACCTTGCAGCTCCAAGTTCGAAAGCAACGGGCGCAATGTCAGGAAGTGCATGATTCACTAAGGCTGGCGTGCCGCACGTGAAATTCACCTATCGAACGATTATGAGGAGCATGTGTGCGTCTGACCCTTTACATACGATCACTGACCAACATATCGAACACATCGGTGCTTCTTACGTTCGATTCCACGAGGCACATTGAAATTCATCACGATGTTCCACAACATGCTTGGGGCAGAGTTTAAATAAGCGTCAGTATCATAGATTTGAAACATACCATGCACCTTCAAGAATGGCGAATGATTTGTTGAAGTGTGGAGACCGGTTGGGGTTCGCATATGTGCTGCATTGCTTATTTTGCTGAACAAAGCTGTAAACTTGAACCTCTCCTCCAAATGGAGCCGAAAATGATTGAGATCTAGTTCTACTTCGCGACTACCCCGTACTCTTCCTTCGACCCATCTTGCAACCCGACACGCAGCAGCCTGCTGGCACATGGAGCCGTGACTGGCAATTAAAACTGGCGAAACACGTTTAACAAATAATACGGTGGAAGGTTGATCCGGATGTTTTTCATGGGCGCGGCGCGTTCTTTTCTGCATCCGTTGTTTTCATTCGTTGTGAGCCACTAGAGCGAAACATACGAAGTGACTACATGTTCCCATTACGAGCGCATGAAAAGCGCCCCCCGACCCCCGCATGGGGAACTTTAAACAACTCGACCGTCTCACGACGTGTAAATTCAAAGCGGGAACTGCTCAACGTCAGCCAGCGTCAACGCCGCGAAATTCCATGCGAACGGCGCTTTGCTGCCATGGTCATCGGTGTTTGAACTTGGCGTCGCCTTGCGCTGACACGCGGCAAATGCTCGAAGCAATCGTGCCTCTTTACACCGACGTTTTTCCAGCCCCGCACTGGAACTCGCACAGGAAAGCGGATCCTGGCGCACGTGGGATCCTGGCGCAGACATGTTTCGTTGCTACCCCGGGGAAACGGGGGAACAAGCGTACGCCACGCGTACGCCACGCCAACCCGACGACGCCCCCGACCCTCAAAAATGTCCTGGGGTTGAAACAGCCGACCACTGGTCATGTACACGTTCCAGTTTCCGATGTCGTATATTCGGGCGCTCGTGCCAGGGCGAAAACACAGGGGAGCGCCAGCACTCGGCGGCGCTGGGAAGAGCACCCGACGGTTCCCGGGGCCCGCCCCGCACGGGCGCACCTTGGAAAGCTTAGATCGACTCCAAAAACACCGTTTCAGCGCCAGGCAAGGAGGAGGAGGAGGAAGACGAGGACGAGGAGGAGGCGGAGGAGGAGGAGGGGGAGGGGGAGGAGGAGCAGGCGGAGGAGGAGGAGGAGGAGGAGGAGGAGGAGGAGGAGGACATCGATCGGAACTTCTCCGAAGCGGGAGGTCTCGCGCGGGGAGGCCCCTAAAGTTTACGTAAACCCACCAGTGCGTTTACACAAACACACGAAGACATGTAGATTGGACCTGTTGCCTCAAGAAAAGCGCTCCCGATCTAAACTTTTCCGTCGGCGGGGTCATGACTGGCGACGGAGACGGAGGCGGGGGCCCATGGCTAGGCTAGCGGCGCTGCCATGCGAGAGACAGCGCCGCCGTCGCCTCAAACTGCATGCCGCAGTCGTGGCACGCGCGGCCGTGTGAATGACGGCGCGGGCGCGGCCGCGTCGACTGGGCCCAGGGCGTCGCCGCGCGCCGGGGGCGTCCCCTGCGGTAGCTGGCAATGGTTCCGCTTGCAGGGCGCCTACACTTACGCACATTCGACATAATTCCAACATGTTGGCATGTAGAATCCATGGTTGTGGGTACTGGGGTCGGTCCCCCCGTGTTCACATTAAACCTGATATGACCATAACAAATATGAAAGATGAAGAGATGAAAGCGATGACTGTACGAACTGCAACTATTTGACACCGTTGATCCTCCTCCTCCTCCACCACTTCCTCCTCCTCCTCTTGGAGGGATGCTGGATGAAGAGAGAGATGGAGAAATTGAGCGAAGGATGGAGGGATGAAGGAAGGATGGACGGAGGCTGGAGAGAGGGAGGAGAGAAATGAGGCTGGATGGAGGTCGGATGAAACCTGCGTGGAGGGGTGCTGCATGGCAGGAGGGTGGGTAAAGGGGTGCTGGCTGCATGGAGGGCAGGAGGAGGAGGAGGAGGAGGAGGGGAAGGAGGGGGAGGAGGAGGAGGACGAGGAGGAAGAGGAGGAGGAAAGCGAGGAGGAGGATAGGGGGGTGATGACGGGATGGGGGGAGGCTGTATGGAGAGAAGGACGGAAGATGGAGCTGAGGATGGGCGGGTGAAGGAAGAATGCATGGGGGGGATGCAAGGAGGCTCGATGGAAGTCGAAGGAAAGCTGCGTGGATGGAAGGAGGGCAGATGGACGGAGGCTGCTGGGATGAAATACAGCTCGAGGGAGGCTGGATGGGGAGGGGGGTCGTGGGACGGGGAAGCGGTGGGGGAAGAAGAGAAATGTCGAATCAAGTCGTTATCGAAGAGAAATGTCGAATCAAGTCGTTATCGAATCATTATCAAATCAAATCAATCAATTTCGAATCAAGTCCGAATCCTGGGAAAGTGTGTCAGTATCAAATCAGGGAGGCTTCTTGTGCACCCCCTTTTTTGAACGGCTCTGGTCGATCGGAGATCGGATATATCGGAGATTCCCTCGGACTGGCCATCGCTCGGACGTCCATTCCCTGTGTCTTTGTTCGGTCTCGTGCGTGGGTTCTTCGCCAAATGATCTAGGATGCTCCTCGATGGTCCTCGCCGAAGGAGAAATGCACACGTCCGAGCGATGCCAGGCTCGGGGCCCATCTCCGACCGACCGGAGAACGCAGATCGGAGCTTCTCTCGAGGCTCACCGCCGATCCATCGGAGATCCGAGATCGTAGACTCCCTCCCCCTCTCCCTCCTCCTCCTACTCCTCCTCCTACTCCTCCTCCTCCTCCTCCTCCTCCTCCTCCTCCTCCTCCTCCTCCTCCTCCTCCTCCTCCTACTCCCTGCCCACCCATTTCCGATCGATGGGGCACCGGGGACCAGGAAATGTCCTTAGTGCCCCTCTCCGATCGATCGGAGATCGGAGGCCAGAGATTGTCTCGGGCTTCGTATCCGATCGATCGGAAATCGGGGATCGGAGACTCCCTGTTGAGTCATCTCCGATAGATCGAAGGTCCGAGATCGGAAATGAGACCCCCACGCGATCTGCGATCTACGATCTCCGATCGATCGGAGACGAGCCTCCGGGCGATATCCGATCTCCAATCTCCGATCGGTCGGAAGTGGGGCTTCCGGGGACATCCGATCACCGATCTCCGGTATCCGATCGAACTGAGATGAGCCTCCCGGCGATCTCCTATCTCCGATCGCCCGGAGATGAGCCCTGAGAGAATCTCCGGTCTCCGATCTCCGGTCGATCGAAGCTGAGCCCTGCGGGAATATCCGATCTCCGATATCCGAATCCGATCCATCGGAAACGAGCCCTGAGGAGATTTCCGAGATCCGATCGAACTGAACCGTTCATTAAAGACGGTACACAGTGAACCTCCTCGATTTGAAAAGCACAAGCTTTCCCAAAGATTGCACGTTCCTTTTCGGATTCGGGTCGAACAAACATCACGCGGGCCGCTCCCATAAAACTGGGGCGCCCCAGGTTAGTGTTCCGTGTATGTATCGGTGTATATATAATCACCATTATTTACATCCATACATACAGATATGCATACATACATACATACATACATGCATAACTACGTACGTACATACATGTTGACCAAACGGCATACATACAAGCATACATACAAACATACAGACCTACACACACATACACACATACGAGTACACGGCCCTTCAAGTGTACGTACATGCATACATACATACATACATGCATACACGCACACACGCACACATACATGCATGCATGCATACATACATATACATACATATACATACATACGCGTACAAACATACAAATGTACCACTCATGTGTGCGTACATACACGCATGCACACATACATACACACGCATTCATACATACATAGCTACATACATACATACATGCATGCCGACGCAGAAATGCATGCATATATACATACATGCATACGCACATATGCATACCTACATGCATGCATATGTGCGTCCATGCATACATACCTACATACGCACATACAGGCAAGCATCCGTACAAACAGACATACATGATTACCGGCATGCCTGTTTACATGCTTGCCTACATGCATGCATGAGCCCATACAGACATACGTACATACAAACACACAATAATGCACATATACAAATACATGCATGCATGCAGGCATGACATACATGCATGCATACATACACGCATGCACACGTACATTCATAAATACATATACACATACATACATACATACATACACTACATGCATACATGCACGCATACGAATCTCACGCGCATACATGCACGCATATATACACACGTACATGCACACGAGCATACAAGTTTCGGTCGTCACGGATGGGCGATTCGCCACACCGTCAGAAGCGCGCGCGGGAACCCGCGCGCGCGCCCAGTAGTCATGAGAAAAGGAAAGAAATGACAGTGGCCGGAACGGCCGAGCCCAACACGCCCGATAAGATAACACACGACTATGGGCCCGCATCCCTCTGTCCTGCTGGCACAGCCGCGGCGGAACGGACAAACCGCGTGTTCTGCGTCCATATGGAGCGAATCGCTTAAATCGTGGGGTTTCGAATTAAACGTTCAATGCGTGAAACCTGGAGGGTGCGCCCGTCGGACGACTAGCGAAAGTCACGGGGTGATGGGGGGTCCCACGGGCCCTGACGGGCCTGAAGACTGGGCCCCAGGGACGCGCGCACCGACGCACAAGTTGCGCACAGACCCCAGAGGACGGAGAACTCTGGGCCTCGAGGCCCAAAGTGGCACTTCCCAAGGCGAGCCAACAGGGGGGCGGGCCTCGCGGTAGCGCATAGGATGGTGATGGAGGCAGGGCTGCGGCCTCACACGATCTGCCCAGCTCAGTTGAAATCGTCAGCCTCAGGATCGGCGAGGGACAGGCCGTAGAAATTGATGTGCCCCGCCCGCGCAAATATGTAGCGTCGGCTCCACGACTTGCAAGGTAATGTGATCGAGCAGCCAACGATATGGAATCCCCCAGGGGGGCGGCAAAGCGAGCAAGCGACGAATACCCTCCAGCTAGCAGCGCAAATGCGCCACGGGCGGAGGGCCCCCCAGTTCTGACTTCCGAGGCGCGAGGTCTGGGCACGAATTGTCATCCATCACTTTGTATCTTTAGCGCCCACCGCGTTTTGAAGGATTTCAATGGCGCCCGGCGGCTTGTGGAGGAGCGAACGCACCACTACTGGCGACGGCAGCGGCTGCTCGTCGGATTCGGGCGGTGCGGCTGCCATCACGACGCCCCTGAGCACGATGCGAAGCTTCCGCTTCGTCTGGTCGTAGCATTTCGTCGCCCTGAGCGGGCGAAGCATGTCGCACAGCTCGGGGGCCTGCAGCTCGCACCATACCTTGCCGTGCCACAGCTTGAGCAGCGCGCGCGTCCCCTGCCCCAGCGGTGGCCCACGCTCGAGTAATTTGCTCACGAACCCATCGAATCTATATATATATATATATACTAGAACCACGCGCGCGCTACGCGCGCGCTTAGGTTCTAGTACACGTTTGAGACACCGTCGGCGGACAATTGGCGGACTCCATGACGCTTGTGTGCTATGGGTCGCAGGCCCGCTCGTCGGATGTTGTTTGTACTCTGCGGTGATCAGATCTTCTCCTATCCAGGTCCTGCTTTGTGGCACCTAGTGGCTCGTAGTGGCTCTCAATGACTCCTCGTCCGCGCGCCGTCGATGTACACAAGCACGCCGTTACGCTGTGCGCACCTCAACCCCAACCACTCGCGCGGGGCCAGCGGACGTGAAGCCGAATGCTGGAGAGCTATACTACTTGCGCCTTCTCCTCCTGCTCGTGACTGGAAAGGGCGTCACGTCATGGATGGCCCTGAAGCGCCACCCTCATCATGTTCCCGGACCACCTTCCGGGAACATGATGGGGACGACTTCTGAGGGCCTCCAGTGGGCCTCTTGGGGGCCTCTCGGAGGCCTGTTGGGCTCTCCTGGAGGCGTCTCGGGGCGCGCTCAGGGCCATTTTTGGGCATCTTGGGGGCCTCTATATATGGGGAAGAATTTGAAATACGTGGAAGGAAGTGGCACGACTCGGGAGGGCTTGGGGGAGGGGTATATATATATATATATATATATACATATATATATATATGTATATGTGTGCGTGTGTGTATATATATATAGAGAGAGAGAGACCCATACGTAAGACATGTAGGATTGTGTACACAGGAGAAGGACAATCTATAGAAACGTAGTACGTCGTCCAAGGCGCCTCGGAAGGCGCCTCGGAAAGCGCAGAATACTCCTCCAAGGCGCGGAATCATGTTCCCGGACCGCCTTCCGGGAACATGACGGGGACGACCTTCTGAGGGCCTCCAGTGGGCCTCTTGGGGGCCTTCGGAGGCCTGTATATATACATCATACATATATATATATAGACCCATACGTAAGACATGTAGGACTGTGTACACAGGAGAAGGACAATCTATATAAACATAGGTACGTCGTCCAAGGCGCCTCGGAAGGCGCCTCGGAAAGCGCAGAATACTCCTCCAAGGCGCGGAATCATGTTCCCGGACCGCCTTCCGGGAACATGATGGGGACGACCTTCTGAGGGCCTCCAGTGGGCCTCTTGGGGGCCTCTCGGAGGCCTGTTGGGCTCTCCTGGAGGCGTCTTGGGGCGCGCTCAGGGCCATTGTTGGGCATCTTGGGGGCCTCTATACATGGGGAAGAAATTGAAATACGTGGAAGGAAGTGGCACGACTCGGGAGGGCTTGGGGGAGGGGTATATATATATATATATATAATATATATATATATATATATATATATATGTGTGTGCGTATATATATATATGTATATATATATATATATATATATAGACCCATACGAAAGACATCTAGGATTGTGTACACAGGAGAAGGACAATATATAGAAACGTAGTACGTCGTCCAAGGCGCCTCGGAAGGCGCCTCGGAAAGCGCAGGAGACTCTTCCAAGGCGCGGAATCATGTTCCCGGACCGCCTTCCGGGAACATGACGGGAACGACCTTCTGAGGGCCTCCAGTGGGCCTCTTGGGGGCCTCTCGGAAGCCTGTGGGGCTCTCCTGGAGGCGTCTTGGGGCGCGCTGAGGGCCATTTTTGGGCCTCTTGGGGGCTTCTGGGGGCCTTCGGGTTGGCTCTTGGGGGCCTCTTTGGGGCCTCTTGGGGCCTCGCGGGGCCCTCTTGGGGACCGCTGGGCTCGCTCAGGCAGTCTTGAAGCCCTATCGGGCGGGGCACTCCTGGAACCGTCTTGGGCGGCTCCTGGGCCATCTTGGGGCTCTCCTGGGCCGTCTCGGGGCGATTTTGGGGGTTTCTTGGGCCGTCTTGGGGCGGTCCTGGGGGCCTCTTCGGCAGTCTTGAAGCGGTTTGGGGGGACTCTTGGGCGGCCTTGGAGCGTCGGAACCCCGAAAAAGCGAGAAGGCCAAAAACCTTGAAAAAACAATACAAATCAACGATTTTGGCTTGTCGGGGCTCTCTTTGGAGGCCTCTTGGGATGCCTTCGGGGCCTCATGGAGCTCTCTTGGAACGTCTTCGGGCCTTCCTGGCCATTCCTGAGGCTATCTATGCGCGTCTTGGAGCGTTCGCGGGCCGTCTTGGGCGGTCTCGAACTGTTCCTGGCGGTCCCAGGGGCCCTCCGGGACGCTTCGGACGCTCCCGGGGGCGCCCTGCACACCCCATGGAGATGACAGGCACCGCCCCGGGGCCCTACTCCGATATATATATATATATATATATATATATATATATATATATATATATATATATATATGTGTGTGCGTGTAGGTGAGGAGGACCGGGTTGGTGGCCTTTGCCGCGGGACTTCACTTCCTGAGAATACGTCGCCACTGCTTCGTGGGCCGCTGTGACCTCCGCGAGGTCGGCGTTCAGGAAGTAGGCGTCGACTCCCGCGGCCCAAGAGATCTCTCACCATCTGCGTCGTCATCAGCGTCTGCTTGACTAGCACGTCGATGAAGCTGGCCTGCTTCTTGGTGAAGCCCATGTCCTTCATCTTGCCGAGGTGTTTGTTGCGCTGCTGCTTGGCGGAAGCGTTGTCGCCCCCGCTGGCCGCCGCCGATGCTGACCCCGCTGCGCCTCCTGAACCGGTGGCATCGGCTGGTGGCGCCCCCTTGGCCTTGGCCAACGCGGGCGCGCCCTCGGCCTCTCCTGCTGGCTGCACTCGCTCGGGGGGCCCCCACTTGGGCGTCGGAGCGGCCATGATCTCTATCCGGAAGAAAAGGCAGATGCAGTTCGCAGACATGGTCTTGGAGCTGAGCCAAATCTGCACACGAGGCACAGAGGCAAAAAGGGCATTGGAGTCGTGGTTGCACCACAGGGTGAACAGCATGAGCAGAGTTAACTTCGCGTCGGCCCCGACGAAATGCACGAATCAGGCGGGCCTCGGCGGTCTTCTGAAACGCGAATGTAGCGCGACACGCAGGGCATTGGTTAGTAACGACGCATC
Source organism: Prorocentrum cordatum (assembly GCA_963575745.1). NCBI lineage: Eukaryota > Dinophyceae > Prorocentrales > Prorocentraceae > Prorocentrum > Prorocentrum cordatum. Next base: position 158,801 of record CAUYUJ010015407.1, read on the forward strand.
GGGCACAGAACGAGAACTGGCCATGCGATCCTCATTGGGCATGCGTTTCATGAGCGACAAGGGCGGCAAATGCGGGAAAACGAGCGCCACATAGGTTGCCGCCAGGAGTCGTACAGTTACACGTGCACATGCATACCTCGGGCCCCAGAATGTTACCGAGATTGTCCATAATTGCTGGGGTGCCAAAGCCTATAGTATCCAATTGCGCGTTGCCTTGCTGCCAAATTTGCGCGGTGCAGATACGCCGGCGTTAAGAAATAGATGCGAAACATATTCATCGTGAAAACGTGTGCGAATATCCTCTCCCCATATGTCACCCCATTCCCCATAGCTTGTCAGGGGCTGCATTTTGCAAGCGTCCGCGGCGAACCGAATCGCGAACGGCCTGGCGGCCTCGGCCAGGCGGCCCTCGCCCAAGGTCGGGGAGCTCTGGAATCCTAGTTGACCGAACAAGAGCGCGATGACCTGGAAGTGGTCCTGGGGCCACCTGACGATTTCTCGATGCCACCTAAGCCGCTGGACCAGGAGCCCCACGGAAGCCGGAACAAGACCCATCCACTTCCAGACTTGCCGAGAGGTCCACGCCTTGGGGTGATCTCCTGTTCGGTCACACATAGCCCCCGCCGCGACACACCTCATCTTCCCGAGCAGCGCAACATCCAACTGGGCCTCTTGAGTTTCCGCGAGCAGGCACGGCGCGAGGCCAGACAAGAGCGCACCCTGCACCACCGAGATGAATACTAGTCTCTTCACCTTGGACGGCGCCCCCGAGGTCCACAGATATTTGCACGAGAGCCATCCCCTGTTGGCCGCCTGTTTACTAATTAGCAACTGGTGGGAAACAGCTCCACTGTGTAAAAACTGCGGCCCTAGGTAACGCGCGTGTGGGGCTACTCTGGCCCCTCCAACCTCGGCCGCGTAAAACTGGCGGCTGGCGTTGCAGCCGCAAAAGCGAGGGACCAAAACTTGTTTACTCGCGTTTTGCTTGTATCCAAAATTATCCAGGGCTTTGCCTAGTGCGCGCTGCGAGGCTCGCGTCGCCAGCACCGCCCCCGCGAGGGAACCCTCGCGAAGCAATAGGAAATACGCAAGATCATCCACATACTTGGAGAGAGCAGCCTGCACCTTCTGAGAGAAAATGGAGCAAGTGGCAACGAGGGGGGATCGGAACGTTGCTCCATCCATTCTCTCAAGGGTTCGGCAAAGCCCCGGCGAAACTCATCAGGGGCACTGGGGCCCCCCATGGGCGCACCGCTCTTTAAATGCAGGGTAGTGGGGCGATCCACCCCGTCGAGGTGCAAGATGCGCGCAGCGCGCCTGCCCTCGAGAAGCCCCACATCTGCGCAAGGGAGGACATCGAGCAAACTCTTATCCACGCGTGCACGCTCGCAGCAACCGAAAGCGTTCTTCATGTCATCAAAAACCGCAATGTGCCACACACGGGCGCTGCGCAACCGCTCCGACAACACGCGCGCACCCAAGATGGCGTTCTCACGCCTGCGATGGGGGATGCACCCGTGGTCAAAATCAGCCGCCGCGCCATGGGACGCCGAAGTGTAAATTCCTCGCGCGACCGCTCGGAAAAAGGGGCAGAGGCCGTGAAGAAACCGAGTGTCGCCATCAGGTTTGGGAGTCTGCCAACCAATGGAGAACCCCGCACACGTCGGAAACCTCCCCGCCACCCGCCACGACGTGGCAAGACTGTTCAAACCTGTGGTGATGGCCTCCACCTCAGGGGGCTCAGGGGCGGCCCCGAGCCCAAAGGGGGCGGGGCGTGGCTTACTATAATACTTGGGCCTGAGTAGCATGAGCCAGATTTCACCAGGCAACGACATCAGGAACAGCTCTGCGACGCGAAGCCTTTCGGAGCACCCACGCAGCTCTACGAAGATCTTTCGAACCCATCACCCCCGCCGAGTCCCGCTCCCCCATCCCTTGCGGCGCCAGGGCAGACCTGGCCTGTAAAAAATTGTCTAGGCAGACAGGCTGGGAAGCGAGACCTCCTCGGTTTCCAGGGCGCCCGAGGGCGGTCGCGAGTTCATCAGCCGATGCAACGTGTCTGCGCACCGCCGAGTATGACCGACGCGCGGGGCCCATGCCTGTACCAGCCAGTCGGCGAGAAAAAACTGAACACTAGCTAAATCACGTTTGCGCCAAGCCTCGTGGAGGCCTTCTGTCCATGTCGTGCGCACCGAACGGGCCAATCTACGCACCTCCCACCTGGTACGACTGGTGCACTCCCATATCTGGGCATCATGGTGGGCGCGCGGCTCAGAGCGTAGGCGGAGGACAGCGCGCGCCCGCAGGAGTTGCCTTACCTTCTGACGATGCAATACCCGCTCGCTGCCAGGCGCGCGACGGGCCCGTCCGAAGTGTTTGGGCGCGATGGGCTGGACAACGCCCAACAGCACCTGGTAGCCCGAGTCGACCACGCCGTGCGCGAAGTAGCCCAAGAAGCTGGGGGCCGCGACGGCAAGGGCTCCGTTGACCTCCCGCATGAAGTCCTCGCGCAGGCCAGGCGCCTGCAGGGCAGTCTCGATGGCGTCGAAGCGCCAGGCCGCAGTGGTAGTCTGCACCTGCAGGCTCGGGATGCCGACGTCAAAGTCCAGCAAGACAGGGGAGTGGTCCCGCAGGGTGCCTCGTGCTGGGAACAGCTGAAGGGCTCGGGCCGCCTTGGTCATGGTCATCAATCGTTCGACCCTTGGCAGCGCATCCGCGGGGGCCAGAAAGTGATGAGGCGGATTCCCCGTTGTACGTGGTCGCAATATTGTGAAAGGTGGTCGCGCAAGCCACATGGTGCCTGGCAGTGCCCTGGCGGCGTAGCCCATGCGCTGCTGCACGAACGGGCCAATGCACTCATAGCGGTTGGCGGTCTCATCCGCCGCGAACGAGTCATTCAAGTCCGTGAAGAGCACTGAAGTAGAGCGATGCGGAGCCGCGTCCAGCTGCGAGCCGATCCACTCCAGGAGGACGTTCACCGTGCGCTTCCAGGTGGCCTGCCCTGGCCTGGGCACAGGCGGCGGAAAGTACACGGCGATGACGGTGAGGTTAAGCGCGCCCGGCGGTGGGGAGTGAGAACTCGCCCCCCGCATGGGGACAGAAGACGTGCGGATGACCCCCACTCGGGGCGGGGAAGGAGGACCCCCCGCCAAGGGGACTGAGAAAAGGGCGCGCGCGCCACCAGACAAGCACACGGCGCACAGTACACACATGCGAAAGAGGGACGCGCGGGCGACACCCCACACGGGGAGCGGATACCCCCCCCGCTGAAGGGACTGGGAAAGGAAATGGAAAACCTCCAACAAAGGGGACTGCGATGTGGGACGCGCGGGCGACCCCCCGCGCGGGGAGCGGATTGCCCCCCGCCAAGGGGACAAGAAAAAGTGCGGTCGCCACATTTGACATCCAACGGCAAGTCAACGCTATGCAGGGCTGACTTGCGAAAAGAAACGTGCGAATGACGCCCCGCGTGGGGAGCGGAGAACCCCACCAATAGGACAGGGAAAAGTGCGCTCGCAGCGAGAATCCGACGACGGCGGCAGGAGAAGAATACGAGGAGGGGGGAGGCCTGTACATGCACACAGCACGCGTTCCTTATGTAAAAATAGATTATACATACATGGTAGACACACATACACACATACATACATACATACATACATACATACATACATACATACATACATACCTACATACCTACATACCTACATACCTACATACCTACATACCTACATACATACATACATACATACATGCATGCATGCATACATACATACATACATACATACATACATGCATGCATACATGCATACATGCATACATGCATACATGCATACATGCATACATACATACATACATACATACATACATACATACACACATGCATGCATGCATGCATGCATGCATGCATGCATGCATGCATGCATACATACATACATACATACACACACAGAGACATACATACATACATACATACATACATACATACATACATACAGACAGACAGACAGACAGACAGACAGACAGACATACATACATACACACATACACGCATGCACACATACACGCATGCATGCACGCACGCACGCATGCATGCATGCATGCATACACACATGCATACATGCATGCATGCATACGTGCATACAGACATGCATACATGCATACATGCATACATGCATACATGCATACATGCATACATGCATACATGCATACATGCATGCATGCATACATACATAAACAAACAACAAAAACGTACCCAGACTATTGCTTGCCTCCTGTAGAGGGACAGGCCCGACTTAACTCTAGCTTTCTGCCCGAACAAGATGGCACTCTGCGGCCAGGCTTGCGGATCGACCAGGGCCATCAGGTGCTCCTGGAGCGCGGGAGGATGCAGCCGCAGGCCGAGGGAGCGCGCGCCCGGGCAAGGGCTCGCGCGGCGACGAAGCGGGCCTCGCGGCGGGCGACTGCGGCCGCGTCGTCGACGGAGGTCGGGAGACCAGTGAACGGAAACCCCCTCGTACCGCTCCCATGTCTCTGAAAAGCCTGCAACGGCAGAGACGGAAGCCGCGGTGGCCGCGAGCGCGCCCGGATGGAGCTCCGGGCGCAGAAACGGCGAAGTCTGGGGGGCGGCGGCCCGTGGCCCCACGCAACTGCTCTCGCGTTCCCGGTGAGCGAGAGGCGGGCAGGCTCGCCGCAGGGCCAGCGGCGCCGTCGTCCTCGGCGGGGCCAGGATGCCCTGATTCCATCCCAGGGGGCTGCCGGCGGCGCGTCTGCGTCTTGCGTAGGAGGCGGGCCTTCCAATATCAACGCCCCACAGCTGGGGCAGGAGCCACTGTTGGCGGCGACGGTCGCGATTGCGCGTCCCGCGCGGCGCCCTACTCTAAGGCAGCCGCGACAATGGAACGCGAACTGCGGTCGCTGGCCGTTGCAGCGGCCCGGGTGCGGGCCCGTGCACCCACGGTTGCCGCCGGCTGTGCCCGTCGGTGAGCTTTGCGCCTGAACTACGGCGCGGGGGGGGGGGGGGGGGGGGGGGGGCGATGCCCCCTGCGTCGTCGGCGCGAGACCAGCAGGGCCGAGTCGCGGGTCGCGGCCTGCGCCACGCGCTGGGGAGGAGCCCGCGGGCACCACAGCAGCTGCATGCTCCGCCCTGGGCCCGCCCACCAGCAGGCGGATGCAAAGCGCGCCAGCGTGCCGCAGCGAGGGGCGCCGGCAACGCGCACGTGCGAGTCGGGCCCTGTCGCCCCTGGCGGGGGTGATTTTTTTGCCTCGGCTGTCCTCTCCATGTCCGCAACCCCGAGGCCTGCCGCGTCTCTGGACTGGAAGAGGCGGCAAGGCGGGCCCCCGCCCAGCTCGCGTGGATCGCGGGCAGTGCCAGTCATATGGGACGTCGCCCCGTTGCAGCCCGTAGCTGCCCAGAGCTGCCATGCGGCACGTCGAGCTGCAGCCAGGGCGCCTGGGTCGGGGCGGCGAGAGCCACCTCGCGGATCCGACCCGCAAGCTTCACAGCGCAAACTGCGGGGAAGCGGGCAAGCCCGGAAAGCGTCGTTGCCGCACAACGCAGGACGACCCCCGCCCCGACGTCAGCAAGCAGGTCCAGGGAGCTATCTGAGGCGTTGGATTCACCATCGATGAGGTGAGACCATGCCCCGAGCAGCTCACAGACGAGCCAGAAGACAATATAATCGCAGCGCGTTGCGGACCCGGAGATCTTGCAGGGGCGCACGCGCGCGCAGCCTGCGCCAATCGCGCCAAGATGGGATCGCCCAGCTCGTCGACGAGGAGCCCGTTTTTCCACTGGCACACAGAGCGTCCTCCTGGAGCCCCGGTCGGGTCGTCGTCGAGATCTCCCTGCAGCGTCGGAGGCTGCGCAATCCCAAGGCCCGCAGGTCATTCGCCCGACCTGGGGCCACGACAAAAGGCCCAGTCGACACAAGATGGGGCACCGCGGGGCGGGGGCGAAGAGACCACCGCGCGCCGCGAGTGTTGGGAGAGCCAGGGGCAAGGCTTCCTGCTCCGAGCGCTGCGCCCCCGCTGGGAAAACCACGCCGGCGGTCTGGGCGGGGGCCCTGGGAGCCCGCGGGGCGGCTGCTTGCCTAGTGCCACATGCGTCGACTAGATGATTTGGGAAGACTAGGGAGCTCCTATCGTAGCCCAGCGGAGGGAGCCCTCGGGGCCCGGAAAGCGCAGCGCACTCTCCCCCGACGCTGCTCCTCCAGGAGGGTCACGCAGGGGCTGCCGCGCGGGAACAAATCAATCGTCCCTGCGCGCTGCTGCCCCCTCCCCATGCCCAGGCGGTTCGCCGCAAGCTCAAGACCGAGGAGCCCAGTCGAGGCTATAGGCGGTTGAGCACCTGGAAGAATCGCATCCTGGCCGCGGCCAGGATGCGCGCCAGCCCAGCGGGGCCGCGTCTAGAAGCTCGCATTCGCTTGGGGCCACGCCCCCGGCGCGCGCGGCGACGTCGCGACCGCGCGACGACCGCGGCATCGAGGCAGGGTCCACCGGGGCTGGGCTGCCGCATTACGGCTGGACGATTGCGCCCTGATCGAGACCTGGGCCGAGGCGCCTGCCGCCCGGGCGCGATGGGAATTCCTGCGCGGACCGTCTCAGCACGTCCGCCAGCCCCGCTCTTCACGCCGGGGAACGGGGGCGGCAACTTAATTGCGATCGAGCCAGGCAGGCTGGGCCCTGGCCCGCGAGGGGGAGAGATGGGAGGGCGGTCGACTGGCATCCGTGCACCTACGCGGCCCTGCAGAGGATAATGCGTCGCATCGGTCGCAGAGTCAGTCGGCTGTTCCACCTGGGCGCCAGGGTTCAGCCTCGCGCCAACGCGTTGCACCCTGGCGCAGGCGCTCACATCGCAGGAGTCGACGGCGGCACGCATATCCCAGGCCCAGTTCGGACCTGGAGCGTCAAGCTCGTCGTCGCTGCTCTCGATTCGAAGGGGCGCAAAGGCGGGGCCCGGGCAACCAACAGGCGAGGCAAGAGGGAAAATCGCTCCCAACGGCCCCTGGACGAAGGACGCGCGCTGAACGGCGGCATCCAGCTGGGCCCGCCCCCCCGGCCCTACCTGGGGATGACCCCCCCTCCACGAGCCCCCCATCGACTCCGCCCACGTACTCGCCAGACGACCCCGGCGCCTCCAAAAGCCTCGCTCGCGCCGCCGTCGCCCCCGGGGGCAAGCTCGACGGGGGGCGCGCGGCGGCCCCTGGGCGCGCGGCCCCCGCCGGCCCCTCGCCCCTTCTCAGCCCTGCCCCTCGGCGCCGCAAGGGCGACGGGGCCCAAGGATAAACGGCCTATGCACAGATTGTTCCAGATCTTCTGGGCAGTCGCCCCCCCCCCCCCACTTCCCATGTTTTTTCTTCGACTTTCCTGGGGGTCGACGATGAATCGCACCCGTGCGTCTGCGCCCCCTCCTGAGAGGGCGCCTGCTGGCCCCGGCGGCCCCTGGCGATGTCTTGCCATACTTCGCGGCCAGGCTCTGCGGAGGATCTCCCGCGCCGCCTGCCGGGTCTTGCAGCGGGGCGCGCGCGGGCCTGCACGGCGCGCTCGGGCTCCTCACTGGTCACGGCGGGGACCAGCGTCGCCACCCCCCGACGTTCGGGGGCGGACAAGGGGGGGGCGCCCAAGAGAAGGGAGGGGGGGGGGGGGGGGGGGAGGGCAGATGATGTCCGGCGGCGCGCGCGCGGCCCAGGGGGGGCGCCAGGCACGCAATGAAGCAAGAAGAAGCGCCATGGAATCTGAGGCAATGTCACGGCCCACGCCATGGCATCCGCCCCCCCCCCCCCCCCCCCCCCTTGTCATCGCCCCCCTCTTGGCCGCCCCCGAGACGTGACTTCCCGGGGGCGATCCGGGGGGCCACGGGGCCCGTTGCCCAGCGCGCCGAGAGCCGAATCGGCGCGCGCTCGGGCGGCAAACCCGCACTCGAAAAAGCCGCGCGTCTGGGCAGGGGGGGGCCGGCAGGGGCCAACGCCCACGGCCACCGCGGCGGCGTTCACAGCGGGGCCCGCGGGGCCCTCCGAGGTACACGGGGGGAGCTGCGACGCTGAGGAGGGCGGCTCGCCCGCCCCCCCCCCGCGCGGGCCAGGCGGAGCGGCGGGAGGGCTCGGCGTCGACGGCTCGGATCGGCGGGCGCGGCTCGACCTCGGCCCGGATCTCGGCACGGGGCCCCGCAAGGGGATCCGGCGCCGCTGCCACCGCTGGCGGCCGCCACGGGGAGACCGTCGGGGGCGCCTCGGGCCTCAACGCGCGCCCCGGCCTGCCCCCGCGGGGAGGACCGGGGCAGCCTCTGCTGCGCCCCCGGGCGCGTCGCCAGGTCGGCCTGCCTCGCCGCCCGGCGCGCTCCCGCCGTCGGCGGCACGGCGGCAAGAGAACGCTAGATCGCGGGAGGGAGGCGACGCTGCACCCGCGCAGCCCGGGCGGCGAAGAGCCGGATCAGCGCGCGAGGGAGCAGCGGGAGAAGAAGCAAACGCTGCAGCGCGGCAAAAAAAGCCGGCACGTCGCGGAGAGGACGTGGGACTGCGCTCGCACAACCGAGGCGGCAAAAAGCTGGGTCAGAGCGAGAGAAGCACGGAGCGAAGAAACGCTACTAGAGCGACAAAAAGCCGCGGCATCGGTGTCAGGGGGGGGGCACTCGTATCAACGGCACCAGGGAGGCAAGCAACCGCCCCGCACTGGAACCAGGGTCACTAGCACCGAGCACCG
>CAUYUJ010015407.1:170000-225000 GCA_963575745.1 Prorocentrum cordatum
CTTGTCCTCTGGAATGTTCCCTGCGTGTTTTTTAATACCCCAGCCCCGCGCACGCCTCCCTCTTCGCCTGCATGCCTGCTGTTGCTGGCAAGCTTTGGCTCAGACCCCGAGCGGCTGAACCTTTATGCTGGTACTGGTTGAGTCGGTGCCATAGTAGCCGCCAAAGAACGTCCCTGCCATTCCATACCTCGATTCTTGATAGTATCGGCTGCAGCCGCGGCCACTTCAGCTAGGAGCTGCTCACAGAAGGGGAGGCTTGTAACGTCAAAAATCCCGATGGAAATTATGACGCAGGTGCCCTTGAAGTGGGCTCGTCGAAGCTGAAAATCACGGATATACCAGGCCCGAATGGGCAGAACTAGGCGAATACGGCGGGGGTAATCCGCGACGACACGTTTGCCATCTAAACGGGCACACGTGCCCAAAGGGTTCACAGGCACAGGCGAAGACAAGCGAGTCCACGCTAGCCAAGAAAATAGGGCTGACGCAGCAGCTGGCTTCAGGACCGGAGAAGAGACGGAAGGCTAGTCGGGCTAAGCCTGCGAGAAGCAAAAATGAATTAGCGCGGATGCTGAAGGAAAGGAGGCCTCCAGGAGGGCATGCCGCAGATCGGAACGTTTCAAGACGCTGTGCAAACGAAGGCGGTGACCCATCCGCAATCCATGCGATTGCGCGATAGACATAAGCGGAGACCCAGGGCCAAGAAGAAACCGACTCGAGGAGAAGAGTCGGTGCTGGGGCGAGACGAGGTGCGGCACTCGACGGTGAAAATTGAGAAGATGCGGCACCAGAGAACAGCGCGGCGACAAGCATCCTTGAGGAGTGAGGCGCAGGACAGCGCATCCGCGGGCCAGAGAGGGGTCGGTTCTGGACTCGCTGCATCCAGCGGGTAGGACTGTTAACCTGAAGGTCGTTGCTCCCCATGGCTTGCACACCTCGAGGGCCGACCTGAAGGTCGCTGCACGACGCCGCCGAAGGCATCCGCGCGGCCCCCCGCGCGGGCGCGACAAGCCCTGGGGCACCACGAACAGAAGAGAGCCAAAGCGGCGGACGTCTCGGTGCACCCGAAGGTCGCTGCACTCCCTGGGAAGAATTATACTCTAACCTCCACCGAGGCCAGGGTTCGCGCTCCCCCTCTGTGTACTGTCGTTCTTGACTATCCTGCCGGAACGGTCCTCCTCCTCCTCCTCAATATCAAGAAATAGCATCTCTCGCCCCCTCCCCCCCGCCATATCCTTCAGTAAAAGCGGTGCACATGCGTTGATCCAAAAGTCGAGTCATTTAATATTCCTTGTGACATCATACCATGCGGGCCGCATGCGCGCGGCGCCGCACGCGTCAAATCATTCAAAACCTACAGCGGCATAACCATTTGAAGAAATGTCTGTGCAAGAATGCGGCACCATCAAGACCCCTTGGCTTTGTCAAAAACGTGTTGCCGAGTTTCCGCGTGCACGCTCGCTGAAATCATAAGTGCGAAGGCGAAGACCCACCCCCACCCCCAATCCCGACCCAATTTCCGAACCCGCGATCCAGGGGGTCGGGACTGGGGGTGTGGGTGGTTTTTCGGGGTCCAGGAATGGAGAAAATCCACCCCCAGTCCCAGTCCCGACCCCTGGAATCGCAGGCTCGGGGGGTGGGCGTCGGGACTGGGGGTGGGGGTGGGTTTTCGCTTTTTCAATAAGTGAACAATGAAAATTGTGCCATTCCGTCAAATGACAGCATGCGGGCCACACGCGCGCGCATGTCGAAATACTCCGCAATCACCGCGCCCCGCCCACTCTTGGAAGATAATGGCATGCGGACCACTCGCGCGCGTCTCCGCGCGCACGTCAAAGTCCTTCCGATGGTAATGCCAACACGGCGGTGCTCAAAGATATCTGAGAGCCATCGCCGACATCGTCCCCACCGTCGTCATGAGCATCGCCATCGTCCTCGTTGTCGTCCCCGTGTGAGTTTTGTCAACAAGTGGCGTGCGGGTGAGATAGTTACACGGCCCGTGGAGGTGGTTACGCACGGATGTCGGCAAGGTGGCTTGCACCTTATGCATGGTGCAATACACAATTGCACAGCACGTGATACAGATCCTGAAGTCAACAAAGTACGGTTTGGAGTCCACGCTGGCAAACACTGCTTTAGCAAAATGGCATGCTTATTGAGCTCCTCGGGGAGGTCGGCAATGAGTATCGGCCAACAGATCGGGGACTGCTCCAAGACGAACGTACGCCAAAGCTGCAAGCGGTGTAGAAGAAGAAGAAGAAGAAGGAAAAACGAATGCATCGGGTGTACACAAGGGAGTCCATTCTACGGAGGAAGAGGTTTGTAGATAACAGTTACTCACATGGACGAAGATCCAGACGCATGGGATCTGCCCATGCAGACTACAAAGAAAGCCATGGACAAGCTACGTTCCACCTACGGAGTGGCCATGCCGTAGATCCCACAGAATATCGAGCGTGCGAGCCGAGATATTCACCGTGCCAACATGCCCCAACCAACATGTTCCAGCAGGTGCATCATATGTTGCACCGTAAGAAGCGGCACACAGACACACACACACACACACACACACAAACAAACACACACATACACAGCGCACACCCAAATCGTCCATTGCCTCCGTGGGTGGTGTTATCATAGGTGGCGCTACAGGCTGTGCCAAACATCTCGTAATTGGGCAACTAAATCGTCCGTTGCCCCAACAGGTGTGCTATCAATTTCGTCTGCTGAGTTGTGCTAGACACTCCGCGCACAACAAATCGTCCGTTGCCTCGATGACCGTGCTATAGGTTGTGCTATAGCTTGAGCCAAGAACCCCGCGCGAATGCGTCAGTGGGTGTGCCATAGATGGCGCCACAGGTTTCGCCAGACACCCTGCGCGCAACCAAATCGCGCATTGCTTCAATGGGTGCGCGATACTGTTCACTTTGTGCTGTGCCATGCTTTGCGAAGGGCACCCCGCGCCAAACAGAACCGGGCGATGTCTGCGGTGGCTTTCCTTCCAATGTTAGGACAACACAACCCTCTAGCATTCGCTGTTTGCGTAAGCAGGCCGAAGCAACAAAAAGGCGAGACAATTCTGGGGCCATGAAGGCTGTGCGGATAGAGCGGTCAGGAGAAGAGGGGAGTAGCCGAGCTGGGACCACAAGCGTCTGGAGTCTTACACGAAGCAGGTAACATGCGGAAGCCGTGCGCCGGATACACACGCGGAGCTGGCGTTCCTGGCGACGCGATGGCCGAGTCCTCAAAGACATGCGACCACGTGAGTCCAGCTCTGGTCCAAGCGGACCATCGTGTGTACCCAGCCTCCTGGTACGCACTCGTTCCAGGCAGCTGTGCAGAGGCAAGGGTAAGGCAAGCGCCGAGGCGAGAGCACCGCTCTGAACGACCTCATACGCTCTGACGGAAGGGAAAGGTCTGGGAAAGTGTCCTGCAGGAAAAAAGCCAACTGAAGGTGACCAGGGGAGAGGAGGAGAGTCATACTCTTTTAGAGCAACCGCACTGGAAAGAGGAAAAAAAAACTATGAGGGGGGGCGCGGAGAGGGAGAGATAATTGTAAGGGGAGCCCAGAGATCCCAGGAGCCTCGAGCACGTCCAGCGATTACCCTCGTTCATTGGCCCTCCCCTGGCTGAAGGCCGCCCTTTCAACCGAGAGATGGGCCCCACGCCAGCGTCGCTCCCAGCTGGTGATGAGAACACGAAGACGAAGACTAGGCGGAGAAGGCGGCGGAGAAGCGAGAAGGGAGGGGAAGCAGCGGCTCGCAGTTGGGGGGGACTCGACTGGTGAGGACGAGGGCCTAGAAAAGGAGTGCTTTGGACACGCCCGGGGCCGAAGCCACGACCCATCAGGAAGTCGAACGCCAGGCTGAAGGTGGTCAGCTTGCCTGCCCAGTTTCAGGGGGACGTAAGACCTGGGTACAGGGGACTCGGAAATCCCCAACGAGGTCGTGAAAAAAATGACGAGGCCGAGCCTGCATCTTGACGAGGCCTCCCGCTGCAGACATCCCACGAAACTCCTCCTCGTCAAAATCCGAGGCGCGGTCGTCAAAAAACGATGGCGAACCCGAGTCCTGGCAAACCCGGGTCTTACGCTCCCCCGACAGTTTGCGCGGGCTGGCCAGCACCCTGCGGCCCATGCTGCATCTGGCTGCACCGCCCCCCCCCCCCCTCCCCACGACACGGTGGCCCGCACGCGCACGCGAAGCAATACGCCCGAGTGCTCCGCGCACGAGGCGCGAGAAAGCAGAGACCAGTACAGTCGGGGCGTTGACCTAAGGAACGATAAATAAGGAACGAGGCCCCTTTTCTCGAGAAGTTAAACTTCGATGTCCCATCGAAAACCTAAGGAAAACCCCATGCATAGTGTAAAACAATCAAGGAACACCGAGCCCCTCCCCAACGAAAAGGGTTCCTTAGTCAGCGCCCCGGCTGTACGCCCGAGTGCTCCGCGCACGAGACGCGAGAAAGCAAAGACCAGCAGCAACGCCGCGATGCAAAACAAGAGCAAAGTGCTGTCCACTGCACGAACACGAGCGGCGGCAACGCCAGTCTGCCGCCGAGTCGCCAGGCACGAAATGGAGTGTCCGCGCGTCACTTCGAACCCTCTACGGTGAGAACTGTACATGCTCAATACTGGCACTCTCGGGCTGCGTCGCGTGACTCTTCCGGAGGCCTCGGCGTAAGATGGTCTCAGGCCCGTCCTGAGGCCCTCTTCGGCGCCTTTGGGGCCGTCTTGGAGGGGTCTGGGACCAGCCCAAAAGGCCAATATCGTTGTGAAAGAACAGTGGTATGAATTTGCAAGTCTTCGTATGCATTCGGCACTATCGCCTGCTCGGTCTCCAAAGCAACCGAGATGTCGCAATAGACCCCCAGGATCGCTGCAAGGCGGCCCCCCGAGGCCACAAAGAGGGCACAAGAGGCCTCCAAAACGTCAGTCCAATAGCTTGGCCAAGCTTTGGCCCAACGTTTGGCCACGTCGGCGCTTCCACAAAGGCGGGGGGCGGCGGTGACTCACCGTCGGCGCATTCGGTCCGACACCCGCGTAGCCCGCCTGCAGGGTGTTAGACGTGCCAAGTTTTCTGGCGATCATTGACCCTTCCAAAAGATTCCAGGCCCAGCGGCCGTCGGCGCAACACGCCGGCCGCCCGGACATGGCCGGAAATTGCAAAAAGCCCGCCTCCCGAAGTCAGGCACGGTCCAACATGTCCTCCAAGATGGCCTGAGACGTCCCAAGACGTCAAGATTGCCTCACGGATGGTCCACGATGGCCCAAGATGGCCCCAAGAGTGTCCAAGGATGGCCCCAAGAGTGTCCACGAGGCTCCCTCAGGGGGCCTCGAGGGCCATCTTGGGGGCCCTCAGGGTCGGCCCAGGAGACCAAAGTCACTGGAAACCAATACTCAGAGAGTCCAAGACGGTGCAGGAGGCCCACAAGCCCAAGATGGCCCAAAAAGGGCCTCACTCGACCCCACGACTGCCCCGAGACGGAGGGGGTCCCGTGGCGGCCCACAGCTTCGTAAAGACGGCCTCTGCAGAAGCCAGGCGACCCTAGACAGCCCCAAGATGACCCAAGAGGACGCGCGGTGGCCCATAAGAAGGCCCAACAGGCCAGCAAAGAGCCCCAAGAAAACTCCAAGACGGCCCCAAGCCCACCCCCCTGGTGTTCCCCCAGTGGTTTCCCCAACAGCTCGGGGAACACGCAGTCCACCAGCGTGGCCTCACTTTCGGAAGACATGCAACGACAGCAGCGCTTTTGCAAGAGGCAGGGGGCGGCGGTGACTCGCGGTAGGCGTCTTCGGTACTCCTGTTTTCCTCGCTCCTGCGGGGATGGCAACCGAAAGTGGGCCCAACATTAACGTTTTGTCGCCGATATTGCAAAATGCGTGTCGGGGATAAGACGCAGCGCAGATCGCGCGCGAAATGGCAGAGTGCTGTTCTTGCCTCAATGCCACGCAGGCGTTTACTTGGGCGCAGTGCATGCTTCTCGCTCACCAAATCGTGGGAACCGAAGACACACGCGAGAGGCCGAAATATTGTTCTCGCCTCGGCACTGTGCATGTGTTTCCACAAAATTGCGATCCTGCTTGTGCACGGCGTACGTTTTCTGCACGCCCCATTGCCAGACGCAGGGACGCGCACGAGAAAGCGAACTATCGTTCTCACCTCTGGGCCGTGCAAATTTATCATGAAAATTGAGTTCCCATCTGAGCGTATGGTGTCGCGCCAACCGTCAGAGAGGGGTCGCGCGACCAGCAAGAAGAATGTGGCTGTCGCCTCCGAGGGTCTCCCCTGAAGTTCCGTTGCTCTAGAAGCAACTCACGGAAGCTTCTGGCCGTCCCCGAGGCGCCCAATAGTGTCCCAATCACGCGCACAGCGTAAAGAGCGCTCCCGGGCGCTGATCGCCGGCATCCGTTCGATGCAGAACGAGCGGAAGCTTCCGTGATCTACGCTCTAACGTGCCCGCCCGGGCGCGGCGCAAGCTCTTCCTTCCACGAATCTCCAGAGGCGTCGCCGCGCGCGCGCGAACGCTCTCCGCTCGCCGGGCTGGCGCACGCGCCGGCCCAAACCTCCAATCGTGCCGGCCATGTTTCTGACGTCGCGGGGGGGAGGGTGGCAGCGGGCGGGTCCCGCTGGCTCGCTCGAGCGGGCCAGCCCGAGCATCGCACCACTACTCCTGCCCACTTCCACTGCCGGCGGGGCCAGCGGAGGTGCCTCCTGCTCCAACCCTACCAGAACGGTGCTGGAGGGTCTCGGAGGGCAGGGGAGGAAGGAGGAGCAAGAGGAGCGAGGACAGACAAAGGAGGACCTTCGTGCGCCTGGGTGCGTACCGCAGCGCACCATCGGGGCCCGAGCCTCCGACGACTCAACCTTCCCGAGCTGGTCTCGGCCCCTTCCACGGGACCGGCACTTCACCGCTGAGCCGCTCCCTGAAAGTCCTGGGGCCCCAAAGCAGCCCAACAACGACAACGAGGAGCATTGAGGACGAAAGACATACAGCAGGAGGGGGAGGAGAGAGGAGCAGGAAGATTGGCGAACAGACCCTCACGGGCGGGTCGGGCGGGCGGGCCCTAACGGGCGGGTCGGGCAGACATAGGAGCGAACTTCGCAAATTGCGATCAATCCTGACGAGAGAGCATGATTCGTATGCAAAGTGTAAGACTGTCTCGTGCGAGAGCGAGATTCCTGGGCGTCAAGAGCGCGGCGCCTGAATAAGTTACGCGGAGGACCCAAGCGAGAGCGCAGTTCCTTGTTAAACTGCAAGGAAGTCTCAAACGAAATCGCGTTTCTAGAATGAATTCAGAGGGGGTATCAGGCGGGAGCCGTTGTTCTTGTAGTCCAGGGGCCAACACCCCAGTTTGAGGCGCAAGTCTTCCCTGATGAAAGAGGGTGCGAGCCCCAGCGGGGGCACTACGATTGGAAAAGTACAGTGGGCACCGGGCGGGGAGAATCAACTATCATATTCTTCAGAAGTGAAAATTGGACAAAATTATCGAATCGCCTGGTCTGGATGCGGAGCTTGCGGCGTTCGTCCAGGCACCGCGGCGCGGCCGCACCGCGACCCAGCCTGGCCCCAACCCCCGCGCGCAGACGAGATGCAGCACGGCCCACTGGGCACTCGACAACGAACAAGAGTGTGGCCCTAGGCAAGAGGTGCCCCTTTGCGCACGTACGGCTTGCCGACCTATGGGTGCGGGTGCCACAGAAGCGACCTGCGTGCCTGGGTTTCGCGCTCTAGCGCGCCCAGACAAACGCGTACCAAAGGGTCACTCTCCTCCTCCTCCTCCTCCTCCTCCTCCTCCTCCTCCTCCTCCTCCTCTTCCTCCTCCTCCTCCTCGAGGTGTCACTCTTCGCGTGCAGCCGAGACATCCACCGCGCCACGCCCCGGCCAGGCCTATCGTGTAGGTGCCCTGCTTCACCAGCGTGGGGCCGAGGTTCCCATAAAAACCGTCGTCCGCCGACCCCCAGTCTGCAAGGGGCGAGAAGGCGCGCGAGAGATCCGTCCCCGCCCTCCTCATCATCACCCTCCGTCTCCTCCTCCTCCTCCTCCTCCTCCTCCTCCTCCTCCTCTTAACCCCCTTTGTTCAGGATGGAGCACACGGGCCCTAAAAGGGCTCTCACCGATGATGTGCGGTCTTCTCTCACATCCGTCCATCGAGGGCTCTGGCAAGTGCCGGTTCTTGCGGCGTTCACTCACAACCCTCTGCATGCTACTGGCGATCGGCTGCTAGATATTGCGCTGGAGTTTGCTACTATCCAGGTTGTGGGTTCGCCAGGTACTCGAGGACTAACGCCAGCAGGCTCGTCGCACCTGGAGACCAGGATCGAGAATCTTCTGCGCATTGAAGCCGGATGGCGGGCAGGAGGACACTCACACAAATCCGCAGGTGTGGCAGCCTCTCTTTCTCCAGGGTGGCGGCAGCGTGACGTTCGACAGATTTCGACAGCGCCAGCCTCGCTTCAGGGGGGGCGGTCAGCAGCTGATGGTGGACGGGGAGGCTAGAACAGATGCACCATTGTGCTGTACTTTTCACCAGGGGCGTCAGCGGCGGCTACCCATCGTGCATGCCTTTCCTGTTCTAGGCGGTCCGGTCAGTGGGCACAGAAACAGCTCAAAAGATTGCCGACCCGAGATCGCCTCATCGTGCATGGAGGTGAAGACGGAAGCGATTGGCAGGGTGAGGACGAAAGAGAAGCATGTAGGAGGAGGGCAAATTTCGCGAGCTGTTCGAATCGGCTGGTCTGTTCCCACCCACGACTTTCCAAGAATTCACTCCCCACCTTGTACGACAGCAATGGCGCAGGCTCCATGATGACCATGCAGCGATCCCACTACAGTGGTGTGATGCTGAGTCGCGTGCGAATCATATTCATCGAATTGGCCGTATATTACAAGTAATACCTAGCCGTGAACCTCGTGATCACCGAATTACCCCTATTGACCAAGGTAAACATACCAAAAATTGGGAGGAACAAACAAAATAGACCCACCCCGAACTCTGACGGCAAAGATAGGGGGGAGGTGAAACGGAACAGGGACCATATGATGACGGGCATACCAGGTGAAAAAAACGAGGGAGAATGTCGTAAACGAGGTCGACAATTAACCAGTTCATCCCTGGGATCATGTGCAAAATACGTGTGCCCCAAGACACACCAACTCAGAGAACATATTGACGAGGTCATGTGTCGAGTCGGAGCTCAACACTTTCAGCACCACCGTCTTGGGCCTCAGGCGCGCGATGACCTCTGTCGCGCACGTACCAAGCTGCTGGCAAAAGTCGAGACACGCGAGTGAACTTTGCACCGACGACGTCGGCGGATGTTCAAGTTCGCTGTAATAGGCGAATGGAGCTTACTAAGCACTGTACGGAGATTAACCTACGACGATGAACAGCGCGTGACGAACCACCGGCCCTGGAAGTATGGACGCCTGCCGAGCTCGTGATGTGTCTTGAACCAATAGGGTATTTCTCTCTCTTTTTCTCTCTATCTCTCTCTCTCTCTCTCTCTCTCTCTCTCTCTATATATATATAAATATATACATATGTTCAGATGTCTTGTGTGGTTTCTCTGTTCCTCTTTCTCTCTCTCTCTCTCTCTTTCTCTCTCTCTCTCTCTGTCTCTCTCTCTTTCTGTTTCTCTCAATCTTCGCAGTGCTGTGGGGGGTGGCCGTGCTAGGCGAGAAGATCGTGAACTTAATGGTGCGAAACCTATGCAGCAGCAGTGCAAAAAGAAGGATGCAAGCTACGAGAAGGGATGCAAGCTACGAGAAGGGAGAGGCTGGAGATTCGTGAACACCAGGAGGCGTTCTCGAATGGGCTTCGCGTTGACGGAGACAGGGTTCATGCTGCGCGCGCCAGAGCCATGTTGGATCTAGAATTTATTCAACAGCGCTTTACTCATGCACCGAAGCGTCAGGGAATTCCAAATTGGCCTCTTCCGCTTGAGCTGTGGCACACGTGCACAGGCGCTCCCACGGCACACGAACAGGCTGCTTCTCGTGCTGGATTCCAGTCCGACCTTGCAATAACTGATGGAAACTGTCCGAATATGTTGTTTCACCGAATTTATGTTTGCTGTCGCTCTGGGGGGACAGCGCCTAAGCTATGGAACATCAGCCCGGGTTATGATATACCTCAATATGCTAAAGCGGGACCGAGAGGAAAAAGTGGCTCACAGGCTAGATCCTATCAGCAACTGTTCCTACGCAAGCGTCCTCAAGTTGGGCCCCACAATCCAAATTCATGGCGCGGTCGCGGTTTTCTTCACGATCGTGGGCAAGAACACGCGGTGGCGGCATGCACCAGCGACGCTGCGAAATGTTGACCCACTTCGTGGACCTAACAGGACGATGCCGAACCAAAGGCTCCGACGATGGGCAGGGACCAACGCGCCATCGAGCGCCAGAGCCTGCGAGCAGCAAAACGCCCCCAGTTCGAAATCGAACCCGGAAAGCGTCCAATCGAACCCCAAAGGGCGGAATTCGCAATCTCGACTTTGAGAATGAGTGGTCGGGATGAACGGCCCCCCACAAACCTGCGCGTGAATGCGCCTTTCCCTTAAACTCTGAAGGGCGTGAACCGAACGCGCCATTGCACGACTAAGCGCTGGGGGGGGGCACTCCACACGATTTGGCACGAACGCGAATACGCAAACGACGGCGACGACGACGACGAATACGACGACAACAACAACGACCACGACAACGTCAACGACCAGTTCGAGACAGCCTGCCTGCGCGCACCGCAACCGCATGGGCGCCGCAGCTCGCGGGAGCACCGCGCAACGCGCCACCAGCGCGCCGAGGTTGCGCGACGCCCCCCCCCCTATGCAGGAGAAGGGCTGTGACGACGACGATTTCGAAGCACCTCGCCGACGCGCGCCGCAGCCGCGCGGGCACCAGCGCGCGTGGCGGCGCGGAACAGCGCGCCCCTGCGCGCGGCACGGGCGCCCCATCCCCGCCTGCGCGGGCACGAAATGAAGGAGAAGGAGGACGTCGACGACCGAAAGCTGCCCGCGCGCGCAGACGCAGACGCGACCACCCCGATTTCAACCCGCGCCGCCCTGGAGCTAAGCACGTTCGAGGGGGGCGAGGTCGTGGACGGAAGAGCGACGGGCGCCAGAAGGGGGGGATTGGTAAGAGACGGATACGAAGAAAAGTGCGACAGCGCAACGGAGAACAGGGAAAGGAAACGGCACGAAGTAGAGGAACATCTGCGGGGGGAAGGCGCCAGAGAGGCCACGACGGAGAATGGCACTGATGGGCGCGAAGCAACCATGCGAGCGAAGGGCAAATCTGATGAGGGAGCGCTACGAGACACGCGAACGAAGCGCGCGAGGCTCGGATGGGGGCCGGCGGCGACGGGGCGGGGGAATAGGGAGAGAAGGTCCGCGAGGAGGGGGAGACGAAAGAGGGGGGCTGGGGCCGGGCGGACGAGGGGGGCAAGGGGAAGGGTGACGACAAAGACGCGGAGGCGGAGCGCGACTAGGACAACGCGAAATAACTAAAAAACAGCGACGATGGGGATGTGGAGGAGGAGGAGGATGAAGAAGAAGAAAAATGAGAATAATAAATGAGAAGAAGAAGAAAAAGAAGAAGAAGAAGAAGAAGAAAAAGAACAGGAGGAGGTGGAGGAAGAGGAGGGCGACGACGCGGGCGAGGAACAGGCGGAGGAGCAAGACTGAAAACCCAACTCAAGGCCATAAGCTAAGGGTGAAAGGAGGGGCGAACCAGACGTGAAATGATGGAGGCTGGGGAGTCGCGAGGCCCGCGTCGGCGCCCGCGTTCGGAGCCGCGCAACCGCGGCCCCCCTACCGAAGGCGCCGGCTTGTTTTCGCACTCGGACTTTTGGCGCATGGAGGAAGCTCTCCAGAAGCACCTCGGAAGTCCTGAACCCTGCATGAGCTCCTACTGAGAAAGCCGATGCCACCTCATGGGCTCCCCAGAGGCTCATGAAAAGTCCCTAGGAAGCTCGCAGAGAGGTCCCGGGGTTTGGTCTGCATGAGACTCACTTCCTGAGAAGGAGCTCGGAAAGTTTCTGAGATGATCTTGTGAGGCTCCTGAGAAGCTCCCAAAAGACTCCTAAGATTCTTCTGAAAATGCTGTTAAAGACGGCCGCGGGCACGCCGCATGTAGCCGAATTCCACCTCCGAGTCCTGCCTGCGGCGGCCGCGCACCTGCTCCGAATTTTGCTCGTCGACGCACCGATTGGGGCCCCGAATCGCGCCGAATGAAACTCCGAGCCTTGCCCACCGACGCCCCGAATGGCGCTTCGCACTGTAAAAAGCAAGAAGAAGAGAATATGTTGCCACGGGTGTGCGAAACGCACGGCGTCAAACGCCTGGCCAATTGATTGCCAGGCCCACAGTCGAATTCTAAACTTGACGCACATATCTCAAGCCCCTTCCATTGCGGTGCAGAGTATGTCAACACGTACAGCGTGGGACCCGCGAGGTTATCGAACATGCACCAGAAAACCATCACGACCAGTGTATCAGGTGGGCAAGCGAGCTTTGTGAAGACATTCGATGCTGATAATGGTGCACTTTGTAAGGCCTCTGGCGTTCAATTCAGGGTCTTCGAGCAGCATTTTCGCGAACGCCTCGGTCGGTTGATTCCTCTTCCGCTGATGATTCGGATATGATGTCGCGTCCACCCACTGCAACTCATCGCTCGCCCGCATGTGTCAGAGAGGATGAGTGCCGATACGTTCATGGTACGATGCGTCAACCCCGTCGGGCACGGCGTGCTTGCGAAATCGAGACATAGCTCTGGCTAGCGGAAAACGCTGATCAGTCTCCACCTGTTGAGCTTGCCGGTAACAGTAACTGCGTGAAGGATGCGCTGGCCCTGGAAGTTAATCCCTCCAGCAAGTCTTGGGCACGCGGCCCATGGAATGGGACGCCGATGTCTCTCGACGCACCACTGAACAACAACATCGTGCAGCGTCATCGCATCAGTCACCAGCCAACCCCGTGCGTCACATTACAATTGGAGGTCGTCAAATGGACCTGGGACTGCGCGAGCTTTTTTTTTAAAAAAAAAAAAAAAAAAAAAAAAAAAAAAACTGACCTCATACAACACGTAACCGTGCACTGCACCTCCCACCAAGGTTTTCGCAGAGACTGATGTGACATCGTCTGGAAAGGGACCACTCCCATGTATTAGTGGAAGTTCTACCAGCGCCATTGCAACCACCCTAATGCTCCCATCGGATATCGAAGTGATCCACTGTCGCACGTGGTCATCGTCGCTGACGGGTATCCTGGCCGTGGGAAGTCGGGTTGCCCAGCAGCCTGCCGCGGCAACTGCCACAATCAGTCTCTCGGCGAGGGGTTCGCCGATGTTCCCCAGGGGCGCGGTTCTGGGGCAATGCTCCAACATCGCCGATAATAGCTGGCGGCTCGCCCTCAGTATCTCCGAGGATCTCGTCCTCGTCCATGCTCGGGCCATGAAGGTCACGGGTAAGACAATGCCATCGGGGATAGTAGGGAGCCCCCCCCACACAATGCAAAGCTGAGTTTGGGGATCTGGCTGTCGAAGGTGGGAGCGTTCCCCAGGGAGGGCCCTTGCTCATACTGCTGTGCTCCTGCCGCTCCTGTTGATGCTCCTTCTGCGCCCCGCTCCTGCCCCCTTTATCCTCCTTCTTTGTTGTTCTGCAGCTCCTCCTTCTCCCCCTGCCTACGTCCCTTCCCCGTCCCCGTGTCGCCCTGCCTCCTCGGCGGCACTGGCAACCCAGCGCCAGTCGCTGGCGATGCCCTCCTGCCCGCCCTGGTCCCGCCCTCACCGCTGGCACGTACACTGCGCCAGACCCTGGCCCACCCAACTGTTCGACCCCCCCCCCCTCCTGGTGGATTCATCGCCCACCCTTCGGCCACCTCTCCCACTGGCAACTCCGTACTTTCAGACTCGGGAACGCAACGGCTGATTCGAAGGTGTGCGGCACGTGCCGAAGCACGGTCCGTGCCGCTGTTCTCTACGCCAGTACTTTAAAAAAGCACCGTTATTTAAGAAAGCAGGAGTGAGGTGGTTTCGTTCCCATGTCGGCGCCTAGCCAACGACGTCCAGAAAGGTCGGCTGACACGTCGAACCAGATCGGGCGAGACTGCAACAGGAGCCGCGCATCGGAAGGTCCTCATCGGGTCGGAGCGAGTGGCGGAACCCTAAGAGATACAATCAAAACGTTTACTAACGACGGGTGGTAAGGACGCAAGACCCTTGGAGGCCGAAGTTGGACTTTTCGGGCGGGGGGCGGCCAGTGAAAACGGCGAAGGAGGGTACCCTAGATGCAGGCACGCGTCCTTACTAGGCGCGTTGACTGTAGTTTCGAATCAGGTCGGACGAGTCGGAGAGCGACGGGTCCTGCGGGCACGCTCCGCGCGGCCAGCCGCAGAAACACCCCGGGGCGGGCGGTGGGCACGCAGTGCTTTTGGATAGATCCCGTCCTCGCGCGCCAGGCGGGCAAACGCGGAGACCGTCGACGGGGCAAAGGTCGGGTCCGACACCAGCTTTATTCTCGCGCGCTCGAACGGGCACAGCACAACAGTGGCGATGACCTCGGGCGGGGGGGGGGAACCTGCCGTCGTCGCTGTCGACGGCGCCCCTCTCCCCGTACCGAACACTGAGCGGCTGAGAAGCCGCCAGTGCCCTCGTTCATTCCCGGCGAGCGAACTGGTGCAGGCAAGAGTGCGTCGTGCACTTCAGGCAGGCGCGCAGCGGCGAATCGCGAGCTCTCGCACGCCCGAGAAGCGCGGGGGGCCGGAGGCTGTGATCAGTGGTGTATACGGCTGGTCCCGGTCGTGACATCTCTTTGCGCTGGCATTTCTGGCACCGCGCAGGTCGTTCGACCTCCTTAGGTGGCGACATCCGAACCCTCCCCCCACCAACCATCGATTTTCCTGAATCGATTGGAGGCGGGACGAATTCCCAGCCCTACCCCCGCCGCCCATCGAGTTGCCTGAACGGATGATCGGCGCGGATAGGGCTCGGCTTCCGCGGCCGACTCCTCGAACGATCGCAGCGTTCCGACAGCGCCGACCGTTCGACGTCGGCCGACTGCGAGCAACTGGCGACGTTCGGCCTTGAACGCCAACGCCAGAGTCGCCGCCGCGTCGAAACTGCACGAACCTGCCGCAACATGCGCATCCGGACTCGAGTCGCGCGAAGACCCTGTCATGGCATGAAAAATGCACGAAGCTGTGGAAGACACTAAGGGCATGACGGCTTTCATACCTCCGCAAGCACGAGCCTTCATGGAAGCGAGCGGACATGGCCCCCAGTGCCGTTCAGGACTTCCTTTTGGCAGCTACAGACGGCGCCCGTGGTCCCAGAGAGCCTCTGAGGGCCCCCACCAGACCGCACAAAGCCCCGACTGCAGCCCCAGAGCCCCAGAGAGCATCCGCAAGAACCCGGAGTGGCTGCGGAAACAAGCCCCAAAAGCAAGCGAAAGCACCCAACCGTCCCCGAAGCAGGCGAAAGCCCCAAGTCCCCAAACGACACCCCAAGGAGCCGCAGTACCTCCTTGCAGGGGCCGCACCGCGCCCGAGCGAACCCACACCACGCGAAGTTGCAGCCGCGCAGCTTCTCAAGCGAGGCGGCAAGTATGCGCCGAGAACACGGCTCGAGAGAATCCCGCCGTCCATCTCGGCGTAGGTACAAGAGCAGATCGACTCGTCCAGGGCAACCCCGTATTCCTCATAGCCAAGGCTCGGAAGAGATGGCGCCAATCCCAAACTCCCACCGTATTCGTTAGCGTTCACCCAGTCTTCACATAGGAATCCCACCAACCTTTTGGGTGCAGATTGATTAACAAATTATTTGTTCCAACCTCCGTTCTTCCCTTCATGGAGAAGCGTGCATATCCCTCATACCCTTCTCCTTAGGTCTGGACGGGCCTGGTCGCGAGTCGTCAGAGAGTTCAAGGTGACCAAAAATGGCCCCAAGATGGCCCAGCTAGCCGCAGATGGCCTGCGAGATGATACAGGATGGTCCAAGATGGCTCAAGATAGTGTCTTACATGCCTCGAAAGGACCCCAAGACCGCTCAAATACTGTTCCAAGTGGCAACGGAGCCTCCCAAAAACACCCTCGATTGACCAAACGATCCCTCCAAAACGTGAAAATGTCCATGTGATTTGTCGTCTCGCCTTTTCGGCCTCCATACGGCCCCAGGAGCGCCCAAGAGCGCACCCAGGGAGCATCAAGAGCGCCCAAGAAGACCCCAGGAGACGATTTTGAGGTCTCGGAACGGGGGGGCTAACATAAGCGCCGCCCGCCTTTTGTTCAAGCGATGGCCGGCAACATCGCCACAAGCAACCGAAAGAGCCAAAGAGGCCCCCTAAGGGGGGGCCAACAGAGCCAAAGGCTTCAAAAAAGGCCCCAAGAGGGCCCCATTGTGGCCCCAACATGGCCGCAAGATGCCTCCAATAGGCTCCCAGAGAGTGACCGCCACACATCCCTGATCAAGGCAAGTCGCCTGGTGGCTGTGTTTAAAAGTAATGATGGGTTTTTTTGGTTTTATATATAATTATACATACACATATATATAGAAGAAGAAGCAGAAGAACAAAAAAAAGAGGGGGGGGAAACAACAAAAAAAAAAACAAAAAACAAAAAACGCAGCCGCAAACGAAGGCGCAGGCGGCGTCAAGAGCCGACCCGGGCTACGGGCAGAGCCTACTTACGCAGCGAACGCACTCACGGGATGATGGGCATACGGGAAGCGTCAAGAAATGTTCAATCGCCTTCCCCATATTCGCTCAACACGGACAGCGCCCAGCCCAGCCTCCCACTGAATAAATCTGTTCAATGGCACCTCACTTGACATTGCGCCCGTCCCGGCGTCCCGCATCAGGTCTACTTCAATATATCAGGTAAAATCGCGACAATCCCAACACCCCGAAGAAAATTATACTGACGATGTACCCAACCCGTGCGCATGGCCAGAATAGCAGGGCAGACTTTATGAGGGACGGCAACGCGGGAAGGATATATATATATATATATACATATATATATATATACATCTATATATATATATATATATATATATATATATATATATATATATATATATGTGTGTGTGTGTACTTCACTAATGTGCTCCGCCCAGAGCTGGCTGCAGTCAATCGGCCCTCCTCCGAGGTCTCTGATTTTCGGGGACCCAGTCATATCCACGACGCACCCCTCAACTGAAATGATCTGCCCGCGAAGCGCCAGACGCCGTCGGTGGATAAGGCGCAAGCCTTTACGATCACATTTTTCTCGAAGACGGGCCACCGCGCAGCCTGAAGTTCAGCAGCCCAACAAGCATCAACGAACTGCGCCGGCAAGAGACACGGGCCTCTCACACCAATTGAGAACGTCAAGATTCACACTGAGGCAATTGAGGTCCTCGAGCTGCCGGCCACTACCGGAATCTATTTCTCGTACTTTTCGTCGGCAGTGAGGGTGGTGGCGGGGCTGTAGGATGGAGCACTTTGAGCACACAACGGTTGCGAACGGGCAGAGCAGGACGATCCGACAAAGATAGGTAGAACAGAAATTTGTACTTCACTGATGTGCTCCGCCCAGAACTGGCTGCAGTCAGTCGGCCCTCCTCCGAGGGTCTCTGATCCTCGGGGACCCAGTCATATCCACGACGCACCCCTCAATTGAAATGATCTCCCGCGAAGCCCCAGACGCCGTCGGTGGATAAGCCGCAAGCCTTTACAATCACACTTTCTCGAAGACAGGCCACCGTGCAGCCTGAAGTTCAGCAGCCCAGCAAGCATCAACGAACTGCGCCGGCAAGAGACACGGGCCTCTCACACCAATTGAGAATGTCAAGATTCACATTGTGGCAATTGAGAACTGAAGTCCTCGAGCTGCCGGCCACTACCGAAATCTCAACCAGAATCGCGAGCGCGGGATGGTAGTCGGGGATGGACGGCGGGACCGGCAAAAAAACATCTTTCTCAAGCCCGAAGTCCCTGCGACAACCTGCTCTGCAGCGCAGCGCGAAGTAATCCTTGAGCGGGCGGGACCTTGCTCATCAAGCTCCCAAGCACTTTCGTACCTCTGAACACTCTGAGCGGCCTCCCAGCGCCCTCGTCGGCGGATAAGCTCCAACGTTCTACGCTTCTGAAGCAGGTAATTGCTGGGTCCCGAGTGTCTCAGCACATGCGGGGTAGGGTTCGGCGCCGTCAAGCCCAAAGCCCTGACTGAACGCCGGATCTCTCTCGAAATCAACCAGAGTCAGTTTCATATATATATATATATATAAGCAACGAGCTCTGGGCAATGGCACGATACAGCATTGACAAGACTTCCACCACCCCTTCTCTCGATCGAGCGCCACGGACCACGCGCTTATCGACATTGCCAGTCTCGGTATGCTTGCACTAGCCCGATGAGCCAAAAACGACGGCCCACTTTCGGTGAGCGGCTCCCGCTCTCGCTGATGGAGCGACGACGTCTTCTCGGCACAAGTCAAGGATCTCCGACGGCCTCGCGTAGAGGTCGAGCTGCATTGTACCTCAAGCGGCCACCTCGAGCCCATCGTTCTCCGGTAACCAGTGGGGGACCAAAAAATAACCTCCTCAGGGCATGGCTCGACAACGAACTCGCGCATCAGCTTGGGCCAGCCCTTCAAAGCCTCAAACACAGGGTCGAGATCCTGGAGCGCTTGCTCGCGGTTGTCGGCGCTGAGCTTCACCCAGCCGCAGACAACAAACCGCCCCGCAGCAGGACTGTAACCAGCAAGTGCCAGAGACTCACAGTATCTCTCCATTGCGTGCGCAAGGGCCATCGGTGGCGACAAAAGAGGGTTGCGCCGCCTAGCCCGCGCAGTGAAATCGCCCACGGCCTTAAGATAATGCCCCAGCGTCTTGGGGCCAGCCGCCCCACGCCGAAGAAAGCCGGGGCCAGTGTCACCGCCAGCGCGGTGTTTCAGCTCACCCACCGCGCCAATGCGACCACGCCGAGCACGCATGCATTTCGGTGCCGCGCCCAGCTCTGGCAGGGCAGATGCCCTGCCTCTCGATCGCCCTGGCCGCCCTCGTCGCGAAGTGGATCTCCCCGCCGCCCCTTTCACCTGAGCGGGCGCGCCGCGAAGCTGCGGCAGCGCGACGCTGTCGTCGGCGCTGACTGGCAGCGACGGCTTCCCAGAGATCAGCCTACCAGCCCGCGATCCAGCTCGCCGAGGCACCACGGGCAGCAGCCGGCGCGGTCCGCCAGATGGCGCGGGCCCAGGCCCACCAGAGGGCGGGCGGATAAGCCCCTGCTGCAGCCATGCGCCGACCCCACTTGGCTCGCCCATCGGAGCCTGCAATGCGACACGCCCCTGTCAGATGATGATGCTGATGAGTAGCAGTTACTCCTGGACAGCGAGCCCCCCAAAGCTCTGAGGGAAGCACAATTGGATAACAGCGCGGTGGGCTTCTCATGGGGCGCCGGGTACTGGCATTGATCGATGGTGACTTTCTCGACCCCAGGAAGCCCACAGAGATCGCAAATAGGATGGAAAAGCATAGCTTCGATAACGTAGGATTCCTGATGGACCAGAACACACTGCAACGCTGGCACTCTCTCGCGACCTCCGCCGAGAAGATGGCCAGCTCGACCTCCACCAACTCCTGTTGCGTAGCCCTCTCCGTCTCCGCGATGCCCCTGCGCGCGATAGCCCATCTAGAACACGGGGTCCCAACATGCACCCAGACGACACTTCCCGTGCGAATGAGGTTCAGCACGAGTCTCTGTGCACTTCTCCGCGTAAGATCATATTCATCACCCCGAGCGACATCAAAAACTGGGCCCACGCGTAGGCCTCGTCGATGCACCGCCCTAGACAGACCAGCAGAACCTGCGAAAAGCTCCAGGGAGACCCCGTCGCCACCACGGGGAGGCAGCCGAGGTCGAGGCCCTCGGGGCCCAAAGAGGTTCTTCTTCTCCGAGGCACCGTCACCGTTGAGAGCCGAAAACTCGGGAAACGTGTTCCGTTTTCCGGCCACCTGGGGTGCTCTTGCTGGGCGGCGCG
The DNA here is from genome assembly GCA_963575745.1 of Prorocentrum cordatum. Classification (NCBI taxonomy): domain Eukaryota; class Dinophyceae; order Prorocentrales; family Prorocentraceae; genus Prorocentrum; species Prorocentrum cordatum. The sequence goes on from CAUYUJ010015407.1 coordinate 190,014, forward strand.
GGAGGAGCCGAAGGCGCGTGTAGATTGTCTGGCGGAAGGAATCGAATATTGGAAGGAAAGACGGTGGAATCTAGCATTGTCGTAAGATCGGTCTGCGTTCGGTTGCTCTTCTGAACACTGCCGAACCGATCGAGCTCGCACGCCTTAGACCTGTCCAAATCAAATATGCGAGAACCCTCGTCAACAACATGTCGCACACTTCGGATGCACCGAAATCTCAAGTCAATGCCACGACCAATGCGAGAAGGGATAGAACGACGAGCGAGAGCGTTCAAGGCATGACTTTTGAATCTCCCTCTCTCGAAGCCGCTCCGAGTCACTACGTTATCACCGATGCACAAGCAGCGGCGGCCATGAGCACGAACGCCCCGTCCAAAATGGCGCAGGGCCTGGAGCGCCACTCGCCCCTCTTTGGCATTAATGTGCTCCTCAGGCCACTGCCACTCCCTCTCGCACATGGTGGCCCACCTCTCTCGATTGGACCAGCTGTCCGCAAGAGGAGGGATCGTCTCGCCCAGGCTGCTCTCCCGCTCGGGAGGGGCCTGCGCCTCCACCGTGCAGCGAGGTGATCGGCCCGCCTGCTGAGCCTCTCTGGCCTGGCCATCCAGCCAGATGCCGCGCGAGGTCTGGGCCCCCGATACCAAACCAGCCGAGAGTCCTCGGACCTTCGAATCACAGAAGATCTCGTCGTCAAGCTCACCCTGAAAGGAAAGGCCTCCCAACTGATTCACCACCTCCGGAGCGTCGAGCCCGACGGGCACGAAGCGCTGGACCTTCCGATAGCGCCAGCGCTCCCGGTACGAGGCAGCTTCGCGAAACTCTCGGACCGTGCACTCGTCGGCTACACGCAAGAGTGACCCTGGGCAAGAGTGACCTTTGGTGCGCGGCTTGGGGGGGGCCGCGGGGGGGCCGAACACAAGCGCGCAGGACGCTACTACTGCATCGCGCTCGGCGATCTGGGGGCCAATTTATGCCCGCACCAAAGGTCGCTCCAGCGAAAGGTCACTCTTACGTGTAGTCGAACTCGGTGGACAGCAAGGCGCACCCAAGCGCGCCAGGGTCGCCCGCGCGCACCTCCCGCCAGATCGGGGCGCCAACCCCCGCCTCCATCACGAATACCAGCCGCACGGCGGAGGGGGCCCGCAACCGACGGCCGCGCGCTGCTTCAGCGACGAAGGCGCAGGCATCCTGAAGGACGGCGAGAAGCTTTGGGGCCAACGCGAACATGCAGACAGCGCTTCCAGGCCAAACCACTATCTCTTCACCTCGGAGGTGCGAACGACGGAGTAGGGCTCGAGTGGCCAAGGCAAACCTTCAGATGCGCCTCTGACTGCGCCGCTGCACCTTATGGCCTGCAAGAAACTCGAGACCCAGCGTCTCCAGATAGGTAGCACCACTGCGCCGCCCATGAGTGCCAATCTGCTGACCAGTCAACGCGCTGCGAAAGCGCGCGAGGCTCTCACGGGAAACATCCTCGAAGATCGCGAAGGAGTTGAAGTCGCCAACGCAGACTCCCTCCGCAGTCGAGCCCAAGGCGAGCTCAGGAGCAGGCGATCGATGCCGCAGGACCCCTCGCATCCCAGGCGGGCGCTGCGCAGCGACAAGGTTATCAAAAAAACTTCTGGCACGAGTGACCACGACCATCCCATGCAAGCCCCTCAAAGCAGAAAACAGCCGCTCTCCAGGCCGAAGCTGGTCGTAGCGTTGCAGATCGTCGTCCCAGATGCGATGAATGCCGAACTCGGCCGCATCCTCCGCGGTGTAGCCAGCTTCCAGGCAAGACCTGGACGCCAGCTGCACATTTGAAAAGTTGTAGAAGCAGTCGTCGAAGTCAGCGTCGCCAGCGAATGTCGGCACCGACGCGGCGCCACCAAAACCACCCTACTGGCTAAGGGGGTCGTCAGACAATGCAAGGTTGATCATGGCGCGTGCTGAGCCCAACTGCACTGCAGGTGGCCGCCGATGACTGAGGCGGGCCTGTCGGGAGTCAAGAACCACGCGGAGCTCGCCCCCCTTGTTCTCCACGAAAAACTAGGCGCAGAAAGCCTTCGCACGTCGGCGACCAGATAATTCCAATACCAGCCAGGCGCTTGAACAGATGACGTCGCAGAGTCACGGACCGCCGAAGCGCGGGGTCCCAGGAGGGCTCCGGGAGCTCGGGAGCTAAGCTGATGAGCTCGCCCGCACCCCGCTCGATCTGCGCATCGCAGTGGCGAAGCAACTGCGCGGCCTCCGCTGGGAGGCCAACCATCGGGGAGCGCGGCGTAAGAGTGGCCCGGCAGATCTTCAACTTTGAGAAGTCGCACGGCGCCATGTTGGCCGGCTCCAGACCGCACTACGATCGAGACGCCAGGAGCTCACCAAGGGCTCGCCGCTCGTCTAGGTCAGGAGAAGGCCGCCTGGAAGCACCGACCCGTTGGCGTAGACGATGTAGAACAGCGCCCCGTGCTGCAGCGGGCGCCCGACAACCAACATTGCTATAGATAGGACCAGTAGGCCGTGCAATAGAGGTAGCAAGGTGATTCAGAGCCTCCGCCGCCCCATTCACTTGCCCACGCCGAAAAAGCTGCCTGGCTCGACGCTGTCGGATGTAGCGAGGGCCATTCACGAGACAGCTCGTTGGCGGTGGAGAAGCCCGCGGCAGCGGGAAAGGTTCGCCGCGTCGACGGCCACCCGAAAGGCGTCGCTGGACCCCCCGCCTCGCGGGCCCAGGCGGTGGAGCGCGGCCCCCTTCTCCAGCGGCGCGGGCGGCACCGCGGAGACCGCGCTCCCGAGGCCAGTAGGTCACGCCTCCTGGGAGGCGGCGCCACCGCCCCCCTTGCCCTCGTCGCCCTTGCCGCCCCCCTTCCTCTTCTCGGGGCCTGCCTTGGCCTTCGGAGCCGCTTCGCGAAGGGGTCGATCGATCAGCACGCGCTCCTCCCTCTCGAGGCGGGCCTGCTTGAGCACCTGCGCCCCGTCCTTCTGGCGGCCGGCGACCCACTCGCGAAAAGCCACCACGCTGGCGGCCCCAGACGCCGTGACCGCCCCGCCCGCGATCTCCTCGAGCCCGCGAAGTCGGGGTGGACAGGATTGCGGTCGGCCGCCATCTCCAACTGGACCTGCCGCCGACACAGGTCCTCGACCCCCTGAAGGTTGGAGTTGGACGCGCCCACCTGGTCGACCTCGGTCAGCAGCCTCAGCGCCCCCGCCCCTGAGCGATGCTATGGGGGGCAGCCGGTCTGGCAGACACCCCAGAGTCGATCTGCCAGTTGCTCGTAGACCTCGAAGCCTCCAGCCTGGTCGATCAGCGCGAGGTACTCCACCGCCAGCCTCGGGCCAGGGAAACCCCAGCCCTCGCACTGCACCTGGGAGTGCAGAGCCAGAGCCTCCTTCAACATGATGCACCGCTTGCCGCCCCGAAGGTGCACTCCGATGACGCGATCGCCCCGCTCAGGAGCCCGCCGCTCTCTCAGCCAGGCCTCGCAATCGTTCGCGCTGACCCGAGCGCACGCGCGACCGCGCCGTTGAGCTCCGCGACCGCGGCGCCCCCTATGTCAGCGAAGCGCTCCTGATCGTCGATCACCTCCTGCGGGATGACCTCGCCGATCATGTCGAGCCCTGGGCCCGCGCGCAGCCAGATCATCTCAGGAGCCTCCGGGTCGCCGCCGTCATCGGCCAGCACCCGCGCCTGGACGCTGGCCAGCTGCACGTACTGGTTCACATCCAACCTCGATATCGGATCGAAGCCGAAGATCTCATTCCTGTTCACCCGAGCGGGCCACGGCGCATTCTGCGCCAACACGATGCGCCTGATCGTGTTCAGGTCGTGGGTGTAGAGGTCCAGCGTTGGCGCCAGCGTGACCCACACCCCTGCACGGCCCGCGCGGGCCAGAAGCACACTCATGTGCCAGTAGCAGGCGTCAGCGTCGCCTGGCAAGTTCACCAGGACCTGGAACTCTTTGATGTCCAGGGAGCGATCCATTATCGCGATCGCAAACTCGACGGTGTCGCAACCGTCCCGAGAGGTGGCTCCAGCACGGGCTGCCTCTCCACGTAGTCGATGGTGACGCCCTGGTCACCAACGGGCTTCACGACCTGCTGCCGCGTCCTCGCGGCCTTCACGTAATCCCAGCCTCGCAGGAGCACGACGCCGCTTGCGAACGCAGCGGTGAGCCCGATCCAGTCGCGCTCCCGCACCGTGATCTGGCTGGTGCTCGCTGGACCCGCACAGGTCAAAGAGCAGCTGACCGCAGGACAGCAGCAGTCGGGGCAACCGGGGCAAGCTGGGCAGACCAGCACGGCGGCTTCCAGCAGCCGCAGCGCCGAGCGCGCCAAGGCCCACAGGGCCTCAATGCACGCCAAAGGCGGGGCTCTAGCACTTTGAGCACACAACGGTTGCGGACGGGCGGAACACATACACAAATATATATATATATATAGATATATATATATATATATACATATACATGTTATGAAAACGGTATGTAGGAGGCTCGCGAAGTGCGCGGCCCGCAGTACACCGATCAATGGACACGCGCTTGATGGAGGTGATTCGTTAATTCCGTGGGTCGAGGGGAAAGCGGGGCGAGGACTACGAGGAGAAGGCGGACATGGAGTTTGAAACGTAGTGTCTGCAGCAGCTAGGGGGCATGGCAGCAGCACGAGTGGCAAAAGACTGTCAGAGCAAGGATACAGATGTTGTTTCGAGGTACGCCAGCAATCAGCCCTCGAAAGTGGCGACAGTTTCGCGGATCGCACACCCCCAAACCCAGGAATGGAGAGGTCGAATCTTCTAAATCCGCGTAAGACCCCCAATATACTGGGCTCCCCGGCAGCCCTCGAAAGTGGCCACAGCTTCGCAGATCGCAGCCCCCCAGCGATGGCGAGGTCTGATCTGAATCTGCTTACGCTAGAGCCCCCAGCAGCCCTCGAAAGTGGCGGCAGGTTCGCAAATCACAGCCCCCCAGAAATGGCGAGGTCGAATCTGAATATGGCTGCGGCCCACCTGTGCTGCCCCCCCAGCAGCCCTCGAAAGTGGCGACAGGTTTGCAGTTCGCAACCCTGCAGAGATGGCGAGAGCCCGCTCTGATCTGCGTAGCACAGCGCTAAGCTACCCCCCCACAGCAGCCCTCGAAAGTGGCCACAGATTCGCAGATCGCAGCCCCCCAGGGATGGCGAGGTCGAATCTGAATATGCGTCAGACGTCACTCCGCTGGAGCCGCCAACAACCATCGAAAATCGCGACAAATTCGCAGGTCAAAAACCCCTCACGGATGGCAAAGTCCCGCTCTGATCCGCGCAGCACCGCACTAAGCTGCCCCGTCCAGCAGTACTCGAAAGTGGCGATGGTTCCGAAGATCGCAAACCCCCCAGGGATGCCCAGCCGCCCAAGGATGTCGAGGTCGAACATGAGTCTGGGTGGGGGCCCGATATCCTGCCCCCCCTCTGTAGCCCTCGAAAATGGCGGCAGGTTCGCAGATCGCAGCCTCACAGAGATGTAGCGGTATACTCTGAATCAGGAAGGGGCCCCACTGTGTGGGCTTCCCCAGCAGCCCTCAAAAATGGCAACAGTTTCGCCGATCGTAGTTCTCCAGAAATGACGAAGTCAAATATGAATCTCAATAGGGCCCACCTGTGCTGCCCCCCCAGCAGCCCTCGAAAGTGGTGCCGAGGTCTAATCTGAATCTGGGTGGGGCCCCACTGTGCTGCCCCCCCCCCCAGCAGCCCTCGAGAGCGGCGGCAGGTTCGCAAATCGCAGAACCCCAGAGAGGGCGAGGTCGAATCTGAATCTGGGTGGGGCCCCACGGTGTTGCCCCCCCCCCAGCAGCCGTCGACAGTGACGACAGTTTCGCAGATCGCAGCCCCTGAAGGAACGGCGAGCTCTGATATGAGTCTGGGTTGGGCCCCACTATCCTGCCGCCCCCCAGCAGCCCTCGAAAGTGGCCACGGATTTGCAGATCGCAGCCCCCCAGGGATGGCGAGGTCTAATATGAGCCTGGATGGGGCCCTACCATCCTGTCCCCCCCCCAGCAGCCCTCGAACGTGGCAACGGTTTCGCAGATCGCAGCCCCCAGGGATGGCGAGGTCTACTCTGAATGTGTGTGGGTCCCACGGCACTGGCCCCCCCCAGCGGCTTCGAAAGTGGCGACGGCTTCGCAGATCGCAACCACCCAGGGCAGGCGAAGCCCCGCTCTGATCTGCGTAGCACCACGGTGCTCTATTCAAAACGAGAATCCTACACAACGGAGGGTTGGGAATATAAGTCCCCAGTGCTGCTCATTCTCAACCCAATTCAACACGAACGGCACCCATCCCAACCTTCCACCGAATTATGTTGCATGTTCAATGTGTTTGTTGCATCGGAAATGCACCTGGCCACCCGCAATGTTCACTCATTGCTCAATATGTTGGCTCACTCAAATAACTTGAAGGCAATAGGAATCGCGCCCATCCTAGCTTCCCGCAGATCTCTGCCATGCCCCATTTGTTGTTCAGCTCTGGCTCAACAGGAGCCGCGCCCATCTCAACATCCCACAGAATTCGTAAATGGTTGCAGCATGCTTATACGGAGCGGCGAGTACGCCGCCAATCCCAGTCCCCCGCTGGAATCTTTGATCCCAACCAGCCTTCTGGGCGATTGTGATTTAGCGAGTTAGTTAGTCCAACATCAATGTCCACCTCTTCCCCTTGGGGAACAAGTTTACCTCTCCCCCTACCCCATTTCCCTGGCTCTGGAAGGGAGTTCGCGGGTCGGAGCGTCCAGATGGCACAAGGTGGCCCCATTAGAGGCCCAAATGGCCCAAAATGGCCATCAAGATCGCACCAAGTAGCCCAAATATGTGCTCAGATCGCCTCCGGGATACCTTGAAGAGGCCCATAGACCCCCAAAAAAGTTTCCAAAGTGGCCACGGAGCCTCCCAATGACGTCTCCGAGAGCTCAGATTTCTTCGAACACATCCGGAAAAACAGCAATGTATTTGTGTCGCCCCCGTCAGAAGCCTTGAAGCTACCTTTGGGGGGCAGTAACTAATTCCCCCCGTCTTTGATCGAGTGCCTCGAAGATGGCCTTGAGAGCACCCCCGAGGCCCCAAAGAGGTCCACCAGAGCCCCAAGAGGGCCCTCAGAGAGCCCCAAGAGGGCCCCAGGAGAGCCCCAAGAGAGCAAGCCTCCAACTTGGCCCACGTAAGCTTAAAACAAGCTTTTATATCGAAAAACCCGCCAGGTATGTATGGTCTCCTTGGCCTGTTCAAGCTGATCCCGATATTTGGCTTGACGGTTACCCCCCAATGTTCGACTGCGTGACCCCACGCTTCCCTGATCAAGGCAACTCGCCTGGGCATCGATGCTGAATAGGCTGGTGGGGCGAATTGTTAAACAATTGCCAATATCAATTTTCCAATATGCTCCGACCCCTTGGGGCATACTCGTCGTGCGAGGTAGGTGCCCCTCCCCAAACCCCTCCCCTGAGAGCCCAGCCCAGCCAGTTTGCGGGGGGAGGGCAGGGACCCCCCAGGCGCCAGCGGACTCGTCTGCTCCAGAAAAGCCCCCTGGCCTTCAAAAAAAACCAGACGCTCTTGGAATGTGCCCAACACACGCTTCTCAGACGGTCCTCGGGACGCGTCCTGGAGCCCTCTTGGGCGCCTCTGGGGCCTTCCCGGGAACCTTCAGGGCCAGCCCAAGAACCCCCAAGCTGTCAGACTCGTCACTCTGGATGGGACAATAATCGCCGCCCCCCCTTGAATCCGCCAGGGGGGTTGGGCACGTGCTGTCGGCACGGGCGGAGGGGGGGGGAGGAAGAGGAGGAGGATAAGGAGGGGGAGGAGGATGGAGGGGGCGGCATTGGGCAAGCTCAGTCTAAAGGTTTATCACCCCCCCTTGATAAGTACCCCATCCAGAGTAATGGATCGGCACAACTCTCACACCTTCGCCTGCTCGGTCTTCACCTTCCCAATATCGTGCACGCGCGACCCAAGAGCCCCGAAGAGCGGCCCGAGAAGCCCACAAGACGGCCCCGCGAGGGGCCACAAAGGGGAAGCCGAAGAGGTTTCTCAAGCCCTCCACCCCAAGATGGGTCCAAGTTCCCCAGGGTAGCCCCCAAGAAGCCCCCAGCAGGCCCTCAAGAGGACCCCAGAAAGCCCTCCGAATAAAAATACCTCCGAGAGGCCTCCGACTGACCTCCCGAGAGAGCTCTTCGTGGCGGGTTTTAGCAGCTGCCTAGACAGTTCCCCTGCTGGATTCCTTTAGATTGTGTATGTATACATACTTAGATGAAGCCTCATGGTTCCGGTCTCCAGTCAGCCCCCACCGCGACGCCCTCATTATACCTCCACTCTCTGCGTGCGCTTGCTCCCGCTTCACCTTCCTTCCAAGATGTCTTTCTCTCTCTCTCTCTCTCTCTCCGTCTCCTTCGCTCGCCGACGCGTCTTCAATGTATCCTGGACTCTCGGCACAATCTACGAAGCCTAGCACTCAGCAAAGTGCTGGCGACTGATTCAAATGGCCTGGACTCGATACGCATACGCATACGGAATGACGACGCGGCGGTCAGACTCCCGTCAACGTGGGGCGCTTGTCGCTGTCAGACGGCCCAAAGGCACGAAGGGCCCTCAAGACGGCCCTGGAACGGCTGCAAGAGGCCCCCAGAGCCACCAGGCGGGGCACGGAGCCTCCGCAAGACGGATGCACAGGCTCGCCTAGGGATCGGCGGTGCGGCGTAAGCCAAACAACTAAAGCGCTTAAATGCGTTACTCGATCAAACGACGAACCAGCAGGACTCAAAGTGCTTCTGCTTCCTGACATCGACCCCAACGCAACGATAAAAAAACACGGTCCATAACAACTGCTGGAATAACCTGCGTGGAAAACCTCACCCGCTGCACAAATTAATGACACTCCAACGCTGAAACCAACATGCTTCCCCAGTGCTCTTAACCGCTGGGAGCTGACAACACTCGAGCGTCTGACGGCTTCGGGTCGTCACTCCTTGAACGCCGAGTGACTCCAAATCCCATCAGCCCTCCGGTCTCAGGTGGTTCAGTGCGATTCCTCTTCCATCAGTCCCGTAGACGCAGACTTTGATAAATCAGTGCGTTGCCACGCCCAAGAAAATGGATCCAGGGGTCGAGACATTTCCATTCCTCGTATACCCCCGCCGGATCTGACAAAGTCCTGATTTGAAAAGTGCTGGTTTCGTGGGCCTTGACTCCAACTCCCTTCTTCCCTTCCAGGGATCTACAGAGAAGCTCGGTAGAACTCTTGCGCACAATTCTTTCGAGGCTCCGAGCAGGCGCCCAGAATGCCCTCCACAAGCTCCCCACAGATGCCCGAGAAGTCCCCCAAAATCCCCCCAAGAGGCCCCAAATATCCCTCAAAACGGCGAGAGGCAATCATGGAACGACAAGGCCAGGCTACACCACAACACAGCAGGGACGCTCCCCAACTGGCTCCGAAATGTTCTACAGAGCCCGCTTCGAAAGAATCGTCCCGAAGACCCGCATATATTTCAGCCCGCGCTGGATGATGGGGCTTGCCGAAGACATCTGGATGGCGAAAAAGACAGCACCAACCACGCAACTACTGTAGCAACGGAAGCCAGCACTGCACGCCTGTTCTGAAACGGACGTTCAGGATGTAATAGAGCGTAGAGTACAAAGTTGCACGCGAAATTGATGGCTTGGAAAATGTTGGTAATCTCTATTCCTACTGACCAGGCGAAGACCATATCCATGGACAGGCGATCGCTGAGGAATCGCGGCAAGGCATGACATCTGCCGTGATCGCTGGAGGGAGCGCGGCCGACGCGTGTCTCAACACAGCGCGGTTGGCACGATGGCTGTCTGATCCCAGCCCGATTCGACAATGCACCGGCACGCTCTCCCCCCGCAGTAGCTTTGCCTGTCGAGGGGAGCGGTGGCCGTGGCGCATGCCTCGAGCAGGGTCTCTCTTCGAAGCCTGCGCTGACGGAGAGCGTGATGCCGGAGCAGACGGGGTCGAAGAATGGCGCCACGTGGCCGATGGATCGACGACGGCTGGACAGAGAAGAGCGGACTCCAGCTTGCGCCGCATCGCCGACATATCTGCGATGCGGCACGATCCTCCGCCCCCCGAGCACGGGCACTGCGCAGAGAGCCTGCTACCTCTGCAAGCTCACTTCGGGCAGCCTTTCTGCTCATTGGTGCAACACCAGCTTTTCTTGTCCTCGCTCCATCCAGCCTCCCAGTTTGAATAACCCGCGTCACAGTCATATGGCTTAGATGTGGCCTCGACGCATCCCATCTGCTTCTTCGAGCAACACCACTCCTTCTTCTCTGGCGACCAGCCAGCCTCCCAATTCGAGTACCCAGCGTCGCAGTCATACGGCTCGGAAGGCGGGGCCGCCGGCGTCGTTGTCTCTGGGCATCCCTTCTGCTCATTGCTGCAACACCACGCCTTCTTGTCTTCGGACCAGCCCGCCTGCCAGTTCGAGTACCCTGCGTCGCAGTCGTACGGCTTGGACGTCGTCTCCACGCAGCCCATGTGCTTGTTGGAGCAACACCAGCCCTTCTTGTCTGCAGACCACCCTGCTTCCCAATTCGAATACCCAGCCGCACAATCGTACGGTTCGGACGTCGTGGTCGGCGGAGGCGGGGCCACAGGAGCTGGCGGTGGCGGAGGCGGCGCCACAGGCGCGGGCGGCGGCGGGGGCGGCGCCACTGGAGCTGGCGGCGGGGGCGGAGGCGGCGGGGGCGGGGGCGGCGGCGGAGGCGGAGGCGTCGTAGGGCACCCCCTGCCAGCCTGCAAGCAGCACGTGACCTTCTTGGACACCTCCCAAGACGGCGGATCGCCTTCTGCGCAATCGACCTTCTTCTCCGTGGTCGTCACCGGCTCCGGAGGCGGGGGCGGCGGTGGCGGGGGGGGCGGCGGAGGCGGCGGCGGCGGTGGCGGGGGCGGAGGCGGAGCCTCCGTGGTTGTTTTCTTGGTCGTGGTCGGAGCATCAGGCGGAGGCGTCGGCGGCGCTGCCAGCATTGGTGGTGGTGGAGTAGTGGTGAGAACCGTGGTGGTGGTCGTCGTGCTGGTTGAGCTCATGAGGAACCAGGCGAGCAGCGGGAGTAACAGCAGCGCCAGTAGCAAGGGGATCAGGCAGAGGCAACAGCAGTTGGGGCCACGGTGAGGCAAGGGCAATGTACTCGAGATGACCGTCTCCGAGACTGCTTGCGGGCCGCCAGCCCCCATGCCAACGTATTTGTACGTCGACTCCTGCACGTACTCACCACAAGGCCCGATGTAGGTCTGAGTTTGTGGCGGCATGCCACCCGCGAGGCCGTAGCCCGCCGAGCCGCCGCAGCAACCCGCGTCGCCGCCGTACGCGCCGCCGTACGCGCCGCCGTAACCCATGCCCACGCCGCCGCTACTGAAGCCGCCGCCGCCGTGAATCATCCTTTTGCGGGGTGCTCCGGGGTGCTCAGCCAGAACGACTTGTGCCAAAATGGCTGCGGTGGTTGTCTTGGGCCCTCTTGGAGCCCTCTGGGGGGCCTCTTGGATTCGTCCCACGCAGGTGCTGTCGCCGCGCGGGGACTAGAAGGGTCCGCCTTACTCGGGGAAAACCGCGGCGTTAAGGGAATACCCCCCCTGGGTCTGAACGGAAGGGGCCGCGAGGCGTTAGAGCGTCCAAGATTCCCCGAGATGGCTCCACGATGCCTAGACAAGATGGCCTCGAAAATTGCACAAGATATCGTCCAGAATGCCTATAACCAAAAAACATGACGGCCTCAAGTAGCCACAGAAACGCAAGGATACCCCGAAAGACCACAATCCTGTTAAAAACCAAGGCTTCCGATGCTGATTGCCGTCTCGCCATTTCGCGTCTCCAAGATCGCCCAGCAGAACCCCAAGGGGAACCCAAAAGGGCTAAAAGGCCCCCAGGAGCGCCCCAAAGAGCGTGCAAACAGCCTGCCAAGACGGCACCAAAGGACTATATTTCGGACTCCGAGGAGGCGGGGACTAGTTTAGGACATCCCACTCGTTGATCGATGTACTCCAAGACAACTCCAAGAGGGCCCGAAAGTCCCCAAATAGGGCATCAAGAGGGCCCCAAGGGAGTCCCAAGAGAGCCCCAAGATGGACCTAAAGGCCTCCAAAGTAGCCAAAGAGGGCCCAAACAAGCTTCCAAGAGACTCCCGCATCGGAAGATCCGCGAAGGTATATATTGTTCACGCCTGGGTCTGCTCAGGCTGATCCCGAGTTTCGACTTGACGGCTGACCCCCAGGCAATGTGCCTAGGCATCGTTTCCGAACGGGCTGGCGGGTATACTTTTTGGCACGCGGGCGCGCGAAGCAAAGTCGAACGCCGAGCAAGCTAGGGCGTACCGCGCCACTAGCGAATGGGAATTAACCTGGCGAAGGACCCAACCATATGCAGTTGTGAATACCGTCGTTGTGAATATCGCATTCGGTGGTACTCTCTATGGGCCAACAAACGCTGTCCTGCGTGGGAGAGACGCATGCGAACTGTGCCACTGGGACTTCGGTGGGTTTCCCTATGGGGCTACGAAACGCTGTCCTGGGTGGGGGAGACGCATGCGCCCCCCCCCCACCCACACACCCACTGGGGCCTTCGGTGGAGCTCCCTATGGGGCCACGAAACGCTGTCCTGGGCGTGGGGGGCGCATGCGCCCCCCCCTCCCCCCCACACACACTGGGGCCTTCGGTGGAGTTCCCTGTGGGGCCACGAAACGCTGTCCTGGGCGTGGGGGGGCGCATGCGGCACCCCCCTCTGGAGCCTTCGGTGGAGCTCCCCATGGGGCCACGAAACGCTGTCCTGGGCGTGGGGGCGCATGTGCCCCCCCTCCCCCCCACGGGGGCCTTTGGTGGAGCTCCTTATGGGGCCATGAAACGCTGTCCTGGGCGTGGGGGACGCATGTGCCCCCCCCCCCCACCACCACCACCACCACCCTGGGGCCTTCGGTGGAGCGCCCTATGGGGCCACGAAACGCTGCCCTGGGCGGGCGGGGACGCATGTGCCCCCCCCCCAAACACCACACACACACACACACACACACACACACACACACACACACACACAACACACACACACACACACATTCACACACACACACACACACACACACACACACACACACTGGGGCCTCCGGTGGAGCTCCATGCGGGGCCACGAAACGCTGTCCTGGGCGCGGGGGGCGCATGCGGCACCCCCCACTGGGGCCTTCGGTGGAGCCCCTTTGTGGGGTCACGAAACGCTGTCCTGGGCGTGGGGGGACGCATGTGCCCCCCCCCTCCCAAGGGAGCCTTCGGTGGAGCTCCCTATGGGGCCACGAAACGCTGTCCTGGGCGTGGGGGGCGCATGTGCCCCCCCCCCCCCCCCCCCCACGGGGGCCTTCGGTGGAGCACCCTGTGGGGCCATGAAACGCTGCCCTGGGCGTGGGGACGCATGTGCCCCCCCCCCCCCCCCCCCTCTCACACTGAGCCTTCGGTGGAGCGCGCCCTATGGGGCCACGAAACGCTGCCCTGGGCGTGAGGGGACGCATGCGCCCCCCCCCCGACTGGGGCCTTCGGTGGAGCTCCTTATGGGGCCACGAAACGCTGTCTTGGTCGCGGGGGACGCATGTGGCACCCCCCCACACACACACTGGTGCCTTCGGTGGAGCTCCCTGTGGGGCCACGAAACGTTGTCCTGGGAGTGGGGAGCGCATGTGCCCCCCCACCCCCCACTGGGGCCTTCGTGCAGCTCCCTTTGGGGCCACGAAACGCTGTCCTGGGCGTGGGGGGCCCACGTGCCCCCCCCCTCACACTGGGGCCGTCGGTGGAGCTCCTTGTGGGGCCACGAAACGCTGTCCTGGGCGTGGGGGGCGCATGTGCCCCCCCCCCACCCCCCCCCCCCCCTCCCCTTCACACACACACACACACACCACACACACACACACACACACACACACACACACACACACACACACACACACACACACACACACACACACACACACAACACACACACACACACACACACACACACACACACACACACACACACACACACACACACACACACACACACACACACACCACACACACACACACACACACACACACCAACACTGGGGCCTTCGGTGGAGCGCCTTATGTGGCCACGAAACGCTGTCCTGGGCGTGGGGGCGCATGTGCCCCCCCCACTGGGGCCTTCGGTGGAGCTCCCTATGGGGCCACGAAACGCTGTCCTGGGCGTGGGGGGCCCACGTGCCCCCCCCCACTCTGGGGCCTTCGGTGGAGCTCCTTGTGGGGCCACGAAACGCTGTCCTGGGCGTGGGGGGCACATGTGGCCCCCCCCCACTCGGGCCTTCGGTGGAGCTCCCTATGGGGCCATGAAACGCTGTCCTGGGCGTGGGGGACGCATGTGCCCCCCCCACCCCCACGGGGGCCTTCGGTGGAGCTCCCTATGGGGCCACGAAACGAATCAGCCATGGCGATGCCGATGATGACGATGATGGTGATGATGATGACGGTGGTGATGATGATGATGATGATGATGATAATGATGATGGGAGGAGGGGGCGAGCTGAGACATGCGGAGAGCAAAAGCAAAGATGGGGGAGGAGGGAGGAGGAGGAGGAGGAGGAGGAGGAGAGGAGGAAGGAGGAAGGAGGTGGGACGCGGGGCGCTGTTTCCTCAAAACGAGGACCCAACACCACAGGATGGCCGGGGAAAACAGAGAGGCGACCAACGCCATGCACAGAGCGGGACGGAGCACAGCACAGCCAAAATGGCGCGGACAGCATCGCAAAGCGGAACCGGGATCACGCCCGTGGAAGTGTCGAACTGGATGCAGGGCGCAGTGGAAGACAGCGACCCCACGCACGACCAAGGAGTAGAAGTCCACGGGCACCACGCTTACCCAGGAAGGCTGGTGGGTAGACTTTTGAGCAGCGAGAACACGAAACGAATCGAACGCGGAGCGTGCTAGGGTGGGCCGCGCTGGTAGCGAAGTGACAAGCAGCGCAGGTAGCGGCGCGCGAGGAGCCGCAAAACCGACCAGGCGGTCAGCAGCAGACGAGCGCGCCGCTGGCGAAGTCCACGTGAGCGAACTGGGCCAACAGGAAGCACATGGGGCGCTCCAGGAGCACGAGGAGGACGCCGAAGATGACAGGGGCTAAGGAGGTGAACCGTCGCACAGAACGAAACATTGGGCGCCCGAGTTATCCGGGATAACTCGGGCCCGGGGTAACTCGGGTTCGGATTCCCGAAAAAGGAGCCCGAATTAGCCCTGACCCGAGTTATCCCTGATGCTTTGGGGCTCTGGACGCCCGAATTATCCGGGTTAACTCGGGCCCGGGGCAACTCGGGTTCGGATTCCCGAGAAACGAACCCGACTTAGCCCTGACCCGAATTACCCCCGATGATTCGGGGCTCTCCAAACACCGCAGTGCCAGCGTAGAAGACGCAGCCGAAACGGCGCGAGGAAAGCGGCCGGGCGGCCGCAGAGGGCGACGGCGACGCGCGACTGGGCCCCGCGAAGTAGCACGGACGGCACCCTGGGCAAGCGGAACAATCAGGAAGGAGGCGACCACGCCAAGCGGCAACAGTCGTCGAAGTAGCCGTGACCAACGCATCCCAAGGGCCAACCTTGCCGCGCGAACCAGAAGACAAAACTGACCAGCGCGAACGGCCCGTGCGAGCGAAGACGACCACGGGTGGGGGCCCAACGCGCACCGGGAGCCAAGGAGGAACCTTGTCGAACAGGTAGGACTTCAAAAGGCCGTCGGCAAGCACCTCGCGCTTCACGCGCGCGAGCCCGAAGGCAAAAAGGAGCGGCGCGAGAGAACCGCGCAAGCGAGCGCCGCCCATCGGGTAGCCCGAGGGTGGAACGGCGAGGGGCCCCGCGAGGCCGGCGCCCCCAAATGCCCGCCAGGGGGCCGCGTCGCCTTGACCGCAGCGGGCAGCTGGCAGGGGCGGGGCCAACGAGTCCGCGACCAAAAGGAACCCATGCGACCATCACGCGGCGGGGCGGACGGAAGCGAAGCCCTGGGGGGGCTGGCGCCGCACCAGCAGGACCAATCCGAAAGGGGCTCATAGGGGCAGCTGATCGCTGTAAGCACTTGAAAAGCCTCGGCCCTCGGCAGAGGAATGCCCGCGGGAAGCAGCGGATCGCTGCAAGCACCCGAAAAGCCTCGGCATATGAATGTCCATGGTAAACAAGAAACGCGGATCGATCCGGCTTGCAGGGGCGCAGGAAGACAAGGTCAAAGGCTCAGGTCGCAATCCTTCCTGGCGCGCGGCTCACGATCGCTCCGTCTGCAAACTCTCGCCCCGTGGGCGCCGCCGCGTGGGCCGCGGACCTGTGCCCGCCCACGCTCCAGGCCCGCTTTGGCGCGCCTCCTGGAGCCCCTCCTGAGCTCGCGACGGCGGCGCCCCGTTGGCCCCCCCCATCCTCCTTGCGCCCCTGGCCCCTCTCCGCCCCCCCCAGCCTCCTCCTCCGCGCAGCGCCGTCTGCCTCCTGCTGCTCCTCGCCCCCCTCGCCCACCTCCTGGCGCTGGTCGTCGTCGCGGTCGCGTCGCTGGCAGCGTCGCTGCGGTTCGCTGCAACGGCGGGGCCCTGGCGGCCACACCCTAGGCTGGACGAGCTTCCAGAGGCTCAGCGGCGGACCTGGGGCGGGCGAGAGCGGCCTTGGATCGGGCGGGGGCCAGGGCGCGGAGCCCGCAGGCGGGCGCGCGGTAGCCCCGCCCCACGCACGGGAGGTGGGACCCGCAGGCGAGCGCGCGGCAGCCCCGCCCCACCCCCCGCCCCCGCCCCGCTCCTCGTTCCTTTTCGTCGCAAGGCCTCCTTCCAGCCCGCGCCCGCCCCGCTCGTCGCTTCCTGCTGCCCTGCTCGCCCCCTTGCTCTCCAGCTCCGGGGCCGCCCAGGGCCCGGGCGCGGGGCCCGCAGGCGGGCGCGCCGCTGCGCCGCCCCACGCCCAGGAGGTGGGGCCCGTAGGCGGGCGCGCGGCAGCCCCGCCCCACCTCCCGCCCTGTTGCTGCTGGTCGCCGTCGCGGCGGTGAAAGTGCAGTAGCAGGACGTGCTGGTCGCGTTGCTGCTGGTCGGCGTCGCGGTGGTGCTGGTGTTGTTGCCGGTCCTGCCAGCGGCGTTGCTGCTGGTCCCTGCGGTGGCGGGGCCGTCGTTTGTCGCGCTGGTGGCTGCGCCGGTTGTCGGGGCGGCGGCGGCGGCAGCCCATGGGGCGGGGGCCTGGGCGCGGGGCCCGCAGGCGGGAGCGCGGCGGCCCCGCCCCACACCAGGGAGGTGGGGCCCGTAGGCGGGCGCGCGGCAGCCCCGCCCCACCACCCGCCCCCGCCGCACTCTGGGCCCCTTGCCCCGCGGGCTGCTGCTGGTAGTGGTTCCGGTGGTTGTGGTGCCAGCGGTGGCGCAGCTGGCCTGCGTCGCGGTCGTAGCTGCGGCTCTGCTGGTCGGGGTTGTGGCGGTGCTGGTGTGGGCGTTGGTGTAGGCGCTGATAGTCGTCGTCGTCGTCTACGTTGTCGCGGTGGCGTTGCTGGTTGCAGTTGTGGCCGTCGTCGCGGCGCTGCTGGTCGCGGCCGCGGGGGCGCTGCTGGCCTCTGTCGTGGCGCTGCTGGTAGTGGCGTTGCTGGTCGCCGTCGTGGTGGGGCCGCCGTTGGCTGTTGTCGTGGTGCTGCTGGACGCCGTCGTGGCGTTGCTGGTCGTCGTCGTAGTGCTGGTGGTCGCGGTCGTGGTGGTGCTGCTGCCTGCGGTCGTGGTGGCGTTGTTGGCAGTGGCCCTGCTGGACGCCGTCGTAGTAGTGCCGCTGCTGGCCGTTGTCGTGGTGCCGCTGGCCGCAGTCGTTGCGGAGTTGCCGGTGCCCGTCGTGGCGTTGCTGCTGGTAGTGGCGCTGCAGCTGCTGATGCTGCTGCTGATGTTGCTGCTGCTGCTGACGCTGCTGCTGCTGCTGCTGGGCGTAGTCGTGGCGCTGGCGGCGGTCGCCGTCGCGGTGGCGCAGTTGCCTGCGGTCGTGGTGGCGCTGCTGGGAGCGTCGCTGCGGGTCGCCGCCGTGCCGGTGTTGCGGCTGGCCGTCGTCGTGGCTCTGCCGGTCGCGTTCGCGGCGGCGTTACTGCTGCTGTTGCCGCTCGTATTTGCGCCGCTGCTGGTCGCAGCCGTTCTGGTCACGGTCGTTGCGGTGCCGTTCGTAGCGGTTAGACTGCTGTGCGCGGCGCAGCTGTTGGGAGTCGTAGCGCCTCTTGTGCTAGGCGTAGTCGTGGCGCTGCTGGTCGCCGTTGCGGTGGCGCTCCTGCCTGCGGTCGCGGTGGCGTTGATGGGAGTGGCTCTGCTGGCCGCCGTCGTGGCGGCGTTGCTGTTGGCCGTCGTGGTGGCTCTGCTGGTTGCGGTCGTGGTGGCGTTGCTGCTGCTGCCGCTGCTGCTCCTGCTCGTAATTGCGCTGCTGCTGGTCGTAGCCGTTTTGGTCGTGGTCGTTGCGGTGCTGTTCGTTGCGCTCGGGCTGCCGCGCGCGGCGCCGCTGCCGGGTGTCGCAGCGCCCCTCGCGGCCGCCCTTGTTGCTGCTCGGCACTCGTGGGCTTGCTGCACAAGAGGAAGACCCAGGGTGGACAGGCGCTGCAGATACTTTAAAGACCTCGGCAGAGGCACACCCAAGGCGATGCCGCCACCACGGGCAGGCAACGAGAGAGGGGCGCAAGGGGCGGGGGGCCCTGCCCGCTCAGGAGGAGTCTTCGACGACGTCGCCGCCGAACAACTCTGAAGCTGCATCGGCGGGAGCGGCAGCCTGGGCCACAGATCGCCAGATAGCCAGCTGTCGACGCACCCATCGGCCCCCGCTGCACCCCCACCGAGGCGCGCCACGCCGCTGCGCTGGGGCAGCGGCCAAAGCGGCAGCCTGGGACGCTGCCGCTGATCGCCAAGAAGCCCGCTGCCCCTGAACCCGCCGGCGCCCCCCCCCCCGCCGCGGCGCGCCGCGCACGCAGCGCCATCGCTGCCGCGTCGGGGCCAGCTCCACCACGAAGCCTCGGCGCCCGCGCGAGACGACGCGAAGCCCAGCCGCGGCCTCCACGTCGCGACGAGAGATTTGGAAGCGGCCCCCCACGTCCGGGCGCACGGCCGCGCCGGCGTCGGTCACGCACTGCCGGACCTTCTCTGCCGACGCTATCGGCACCAGAGGGCGGGGGCCGCGAGGAGGGCGCGGCGTGGCCGACGTGACGTCTGGACGCCTGCCGATGGATGTAGTTGGCGAGCCACCTCCGCGCGGCTGCCCCTGGCGCTGCCCTGCGCCGCGGCCTCTAGGAGGCTCGTCGCCCAGGACGCTGGCAACGTCGAATGATTCGTGCACGGCCCCGCCGCCAGCAGCGGGGTCAGTCGAGGATTTGGGCGGGGGGGTCGCCCTCTCCTGCTCGTCTGGCGCCCCGCACTCCTGTTCCAATGTCCGCTGCCCCCAGGTCGTCGGCGTCGGCGTCGGCGTCGGCGGCGTCGGCGTCGGCGTCGGCGTCGGCGTCGGCGTCGGCGTCGGCGTCGGCGTCGGCGTCGGCGTCGTCGTCAACGTCGGCGTCGTCGTTCGTCTGCCGCCCGTCAGATCCCGCCAGGCCGACGTTGCTGAGCACCAGGCCCCATCCCGCGGGCGGCGAGGGGGCTGGAATATCAAGGGTTCTCGGGGCCAGGCCTGGTGTCCAGCCGCTTTCAGGCAGACGCGCCAGCGTCGCACTCTGGCCGCCGCGCCGTCGCTCCTTGGCGCTGGTGTCGCAAGGGAGGGCAGCGTCTCGAACCTGCTCGAGGGGGCGCGGGAAGATGGGTTCGAGGGCCCAGGTCGCGCTGCACCCTGGGGCGCGGCTCTCGATCGTTCTGTCTGGATGGCCGCGGCCTCCGTCGCCTCGTGTCTGCGACGGAAGATACGCCTTTTCCCTAGGGCGGTCTGTCCCCAGGTTGTCCGCGTCGGCGTCGGCGTCGTGAGGTTCGTGGTTGTCGTCATCGTCGGCGTCGTCGGCGTCGGCGTCGGCGTCGGCGCGTGTCCCCAGGTCGTCAGCGTCGGCGTCGGCGTCGTCGGGGTCGTCGTCGGCGGCGTCGGAATCGGCGTCGGCGTCGGGGCCGGCGTCGGCGTCGCCGTCGGCGCGGGCGTCGTCGGCGTCGGCAGCCGCGCCTTTGGGCCCTTGCCAGGCCTGTAGAGGGCCAGAGGGGACAGTGGGAGCGATGTCGCTTTCCGACACATCCCCCGGTGCGTCGCGCAAAATGAGAAGAGCTTCGCCTCTCACATCTTCCACCCTGGGCGCGCGACTGATCGCTGGCAGCACATTGCCATTATCCGCAGCGCCCCTTGATTCTTCCCTGGGTGAGCGACTGATCGCCGCAAGCACAGATGGAAGAGGGGCCTCGGGACTCTCCACAGGGGGTGGCGAGTGGGCCGGAAGGTCGCTACCATCTTTTACCCTGGCCAGCGCGACAGATCGCCGCAGGCACATTATCATGATTCGCTGCGCCCCTTGATTCTCCCGTGGGCGAAAGACTGATCGCCGCAAGCACAAACGGAACAAGGGCTCCGCGACTCTCCACAAGGGGGCAGCGGGTGGCGGGTGGACCAGAAGGTCGCAACGGTCGGATCGATCCAACTTGAGGCGGCGCAAGAGGGCGGGGTCAAGGGCCCTGGTCGCAATGCTTCCTGGAGCGCGGCTCTCGATCGCGACGCGTCCCCCGGCCTCTCCCTAGGCGGGCGTCTGACGGCCACGATAGCGGAAGAGCGGGGGGGCTCGCGGCTGGCAGCACGACCAATCATCGCAACTGCGTCAGGCAAACGGCATTCCCCAGGGCGGCGGCTGATCGTCGCAAGCGCATCGCACATGGCCGGATGACCATGACATCCGTCGTCGCGTGTCTGTGACGGAGGAACTGCAACGTCCCCCTGCTTCAACCCCCGCTCAAGCTGCCTCAGCTCCACCTCCCGCTCAGGCCCAGGCACGGTCGGGGAGCAGTGGGCCGCGGCGGCTGCCACCGCTGCGGCGGAAGCGCCGGCGGCCAAAACAGCGGCGGCGGCGGCGGCGGCGGCAGCGGCGCGGGCGGACACGGGCCCCAGCGCAGCAGCCCGTGCCACGGCGGCCGCGGCGCCAGCCGCGCAGCCAGCGGCAACGGCGAAGGCAGCGCCTGCGGCGGCCGCGGCGGCAGCGGCAGCGCGGCGCCGGCAGCGCCAGCGGCGCCCGCGACAGCCGCGGCGCGGGGAGCGCCGGCGGCGCCAGCGGCGCCAACGCCGGCCAGGGCGCCCGCGGCGGCGGTGCCAGCGGCAGCGCGCCAGCGGCGCCCAGCGGCGGCGCGCCCGCGGCAGCGGCGCCAGCGGCAGCGCACCAGCAGCGGCGGCGCCTGCGGCGCCCGCAGCGGCAGCGGCGCCGGCGGCACCCGCGGCGCCGGCGGCGCCAGCGGCGCCAACGGCTCCATGGACGCGAGCCGCCCAGGCAGCCGCCCGCCGCCGCCGGCGTCGCGCCGCAGCAGACACCATCGGCGCCGGGCGGGCCCGCGCCTGGCCGGGAGCGCGCTCGAGCCCTGACCCTGGACAGAGGAACGCCCCCAGGAAACGGCTTGAGCCAAAAGGGGTGCCAGACTGGTGGGTATACGCAAAGCGTCAACCATGTCCCATGTGCGTCTCAATCGGAATCCAATAGGAATGACGACCATTCCAGCCTCCGATCCAACTCCTGTGACCGTCGCGACTCAGTTCGGCACGCCCCTCACACGTTTCGCGGCCCCACAGCAGCTCCGCCGAAGGTCCCACTAGCACAATTCGCATGCGCCCCCGCCGCTCATTCCGGCGCGCCCCTCACGCGCTGCGCGGCCCCATGGGAGCTCCGCCGAAGGTCCCAGAGCACAGTTCGCATGCGCACCTGCCACTCATTTCGACACGCCCGCCACACGCTTCGCGGCCCCATCGGAGCCCCACCGAAGCCAGCGGCACAATTCGCATGACCCCCTGCAACTCACGTCAGCACACCCCTCACACGCTTTGTTGCCCCACAACAGCTCCGCCGAAGGTCCCAATGGCACAGTTCGCATGCATCCCCGACGCTCATTTCGGCACACCACTCACACGCTTCGCGGCCCCCTAGGAGCTCCGCCGATGGCCACAATGGCACAGTTCGCGCGCGCCCCCGCCACGAATTCCGGCACGCCCTTCACACGCTTCGCGGCCCAATAGCTCCGCCGAAGGTCTCAGCGGCACAGTGCGCACGTGCCCCCGCCACTCATTTCAGCACGCCCCTCACACGTTCCGTGGCCCCACAGGAGCTCCGCGCCCCAGTGGCACTGTTCGCACACGCCGCCGCCATTAATTTCGGCACACCCATCACACGTTCCGCGGCCACATAGGAGCTCCACCGAAAGCCCCAGCGGCGCAGCCCGCACGCGCCCGCCATTCACGTCGGCACACCCCTCACACGTTTCGCAACCCCGTAGGGAGCTCCACCGAAGACAACATTTCACAACTGCGCGACTCACACCTGCACGTGGTTGGGCCCTTCGCCAAGCAAATTGCTACTAAGGAATATCGGAAACCATTGTGGTTTTTTATGAAAGAGCGCGCGCGTAAGATTTGTAGCAGAGGGCGGGGGGGGCGATGCTGGCCTGCCTGGGACGGCATGAATTCAAATTCAAGATGGGCGATGGGCCAGAATCATAAACGAACACGCGCAAGGGGGAGGCGCTAATTCCCGTTCGTTCCCGGGGGGGCGGGGGGGCAGATCCTCAAATGCCTTTGAGAAAAAAACTTCACCTATGCCCGATGCGATTCGTCAACTCCACTGGTCGCGCGCACACCCCGCCCACCCACCCGCAGCCTGCCGGTCTACAAAACCCATGAGTCGGCGATTGCGATGAGCGCACGCAGCGCGCGAAGCGGCCAGCTAGCGCGGCGCGACCAGAAGGCCGCGGTGGCGCTGACCGCCGGGCACTTCCCAGCGGGCATTGCATTGCGAGTCGGCGACTTGGGCGGGCGCGGTGTCACGGCGACGTCGACGACGGTAGACGCGACGATGGGCGGCGACGACGGCGGCGATGGCGGCGACGCGCGACGACGACGGCACGGCCAAAGACGTCGTCGATGTCACGCCCGCCGATAACGATGACGACGCCCTCGCGCTGGCGATGAAGATTTTTGAAAGACTTCGACATGCGCGCGCGGCCGACGCGCGCGAGTGGCCCGCGCCGCACTATTCGACGCGGGCCGCGCGCCCCCGCCCCCCCCCCCCCCAAGCACGCGCGCGAGGGCGTTCGGACGAGTTCGACTTGCGGCGCGCGAGGTCCGTTTGGCAGAAGTGGATGACATTGTTGAAGACCTTAGGGGGCTCTGAAAAGTTCGCCGGAGCGCGAGCGCAAACATTGTTTGAAAACTGAAGTTGCGAAACCATAAGTTGTTTGGGGCACTCGTTTGTGAAGTCCGTACGAGACCTGAAGCGCATGAAAGATTTGGCACGCGCGCGACGACGCGCGCGCGCACACTTCGCCCCGTGGTTTGCAGAGGTTTCTTGCGACAACACGCGCGCAAGGGCGTTCAGACGATTTCGCCACGCGCGCGCAAGACGCCCATGTCGAAGCATTCGAGGAAAATGTTGAAACGCGAACGGTTTCACGCGAGCGCAAGCCTCTCGAAACTATTCGCTACAAGCCCATGTGTATTAATGTGTTCCGTGGCGGTCGAGTTTGAAACCCTTGCGAAACCGAAGGCTGTCCAGCGATTATGGCGTGAGCGCGCGACGACGCGCGCGCGTGAACTTCGTCCTGATGCGTGCCAGGTGGTCTTGAAAACGATTGACTTTTCTATGAGCGAAAACGCAGAGGGTGAGGGGGGGATGCCGGCCTGCCAAGGATGGTTCTGAATACATATTTCTGGTGGGCGATGGGACAGAATCATACGCAAATTGCAAGACGACGAAAAAAA
Organism: Prorocentrum cordatum; assembly: GCA_963575745.1. Classification (NCBI taxonomy): domain Eukaryota; class Dinophyceae; order Prorocentrales; family Prorocentraceae; genus Prorocentrum; species Prorocentrum cordatum. The sequence goes on from CAUYUJ010015407.1 coordinate 213,877, forward strand.
AAACAAAAACCTGAAAAATGTTACGTCTGGGGGGCAGATCTTTTACTCCCAGGAAAGAAAAGTCATGTATACTCGCAGCGAGTTGCCCACTCCACTGCTAGCGCAATCATCCCACCCACCCACCCGCGACTTGGGTTGCAGAACCCACGCGGCGGCGTTTGCGATGAGTGCTTGGCGTTGGCTGGGGCATTGCTGCGGCCGCGCTGGCCCGCGCATACTCGCGCGCACAGCGGCCTGATAGTTTGGCGCGACCGACGCGGCCGCGGCGGCGCTGACCGCTGGGCACTTCCCAGCGGGCACGTCAGTGCGCGTCGCCGACTTGGGCGGGCGCGGTACCACGGCGAGGTCGACAACGGTAGACGCGATGATCACGGTAGCGACGCTGGAGACGACGATGACAACGACGACGGCAAGGCCAGCGACGGCGCCGGTGCCGATCAACGACGATGACGGCGTCCTCGCGTCGGCGATAAAGGTTTTGGAAGGAGTTCGACATGCGCGCGCGGGGCCGACGCGCGAGAGTAACCCGCATAACATTATTTGACACGGGCCGGGCCCCTCACAACCACCAGCAGCACCACCACCACCACACACACACAGCACGCGCGCAAGGGTGTTCGAATAATTTCGACGCGCGGCCCGAAGGGCCTGCGTGGCCGAAGTCAATCCAAATTCGACACCACACGCGCAAGGCGCCCGAGCGATTCCGACATGAGCGCGCGAGAGGCCTGTTTGGTAGCAAGTAACAGAACGGATGAAAACCGATGGTTCTCTTGAGGATCCGCAAGAGCCCAAGCGCAAAACTGCAATTGAACACCTGCGTTGCGAAACCATGTGTTTCATACGTTTTCGCAATACTCGGTTTTGACTTCCTTTCCGAACTTTAAGTTTTCCAACGATTTCGGCATGCGCGCGCGACGACGCGCGCGCGTAGATTTCGTCCTGTCGTTTGCACAGGAACCTTGCGACAACACACGCGCAAACGCGTTCGAACGATTTCGACATGCGCGCGCGAGGAGCCCGTTTGGTAGCATGTGAGGGGAAGGTTGAAACACCTATGGATTCGCACGAACATAAGCTTCTTTTGAAATTCTTCGCTGCGAAACCACGTGTTCTTTATGTGTGCTCGTGGCAATCAGTTTTGAATTCCTTGCGACACCCACGGCTTATTAACGATTCCACCATGTGCGCGCGACGACGCGCGCGCGTGCATTTCGTCCTCACTTGTGCAAGGGATCCTTGAAACTTGTGATTTGTGTAAACGGGTGCGCGCGTAAATTATGCTGCGGAAAAATGAGGGAGGGGGGGATGCCGGCCTGCATGGGATGGAATGAATTCATATTTAGGATGGACGATGGTGCATAATCACATCTACATTGCAATGCGCACAGGGGGTCCGCTAAATCCAGGGAGTAGATCCTAATACTTCTTTAGACAAGCGAATATATGGTATGGCATATACGTTGCGCAAGCTGTGGTGCAATCTATGTGGCGCAATTACGTGGTGCAATATATGTTGCGCGACCTGTGGTGCACAGTCTACGTGGTGCACTCTATATGGTGAAACAGATGTTGTTTCATCTGTTTCTATGCTGCGCAGTCTATGAGGGGCGGCGACGGGGCGGCGACGGTGGCAACAAGCGCGGCGACCGACTGACAGGCCCACACGACGGGCGGCGACGAAGCGGCGACGGGGCGGCGACGGCGGCAACAAGCGCGGCGACCGCCGCCAGCTCCTGACAGTCTGTGCTGCGTGGCGACGGAGGGAGACAGGGAACGAGAAGCACGCAAATGACAGAGAACGCGCAGGCGGGAGGCCAGGGCCGGCGGGACAAAGCAAGCGGGCGAGCAGGCGGGAAAGGACAGAGAGGCGCCCAAGAGGCTCCCAGAGGCGCCCAGGAGGCCCCCGAGAAGACCCGAGAGATAATCAACAAGCCAAAGGGATGCCCAAAAAAACGTTCAAAAAGACATTTAGAGGCTCCCCAACAGCAGCCAAGAAACCTCCAAGAGGCCGCCTCCCCTCCACGACCCAGCCACGGTGGCAACAATGGCCGAAGGCCACTAAATAATATGGGAAGAGGACATGAACTGTTGGAGATCCACGCGAAGCCTCCCGATCGGCACTGGGCCCATTGCCTGGCGCGCGAATCGCGCCTGGGAACTGCGCTGGAGGCGCTGCCAGAGGAGTCCAGCGCCGATCCGAGAAATCCGCGGAGCCTGCAGAAGAGTATGTCCGTGCCGTTCGCAGGAAGAGCGGGGGGCGAGAGGAGAGGCAGGCGAGAGGGGCGGCAGGAGGGCGCCAACCACACATTTTTTGCGTCGGCGGCTAGGCAGGGGTCGTCTGCACTGGCGGATGGATTCAACTAAACGGAGGCACCGTTGTAGCGAATTGGCCAACACGCGCCCAACCATACACATACACCGATCCTGGCCAGGCCAATCCTGCGCTGGGATCGGTGTCAGCGCCCTCCTGGCTGGGCCACGAAGCCCTACCCAGGGATCCTGGGCCAAAGATGGGCGTGGCCAGGACCGGTGCGAATGTGTAGCACTTGGCAGCACTTGGCAACATACCACGCCCCCACGGCCAGGGTGCGTCTCATCCTCCTTCCTCCGCCTCCGCCTCCGCCTCCGCCTCCTCCTCCTCCTCCTCCTCCTCCCTCCTCCTCCTCTCCTCCTCCTCCTCCTCCTCCTCCTCCTCCTCCTCCTCCTCCCTCCTCCTCCTCCTCCTCCTCCTCCTCCTCCTCCTCGTCCTCCTCCTCCTCCTCCTCCTCCTCGTTCGTTCGTTCGCGGCTTTAGGGCAGAGAGTGGAAGCCCGATCACAGAGGGTGGACGGCAAAAAGAGTGGGATGGGGGGTAAGAGCGGCGGCGGCAGCAGAGCCAGCAGCCAGCAGCAACGGTGAAGCCTCGGCTCTGTGCAGCCACACAGCTGCAGCAGGCCGTACAGGGGCGAACAAGTCAGGTGAGATGGCAGCCCTAGGTCAAGGTGTCCCCACCCAACACTACCTTCTCCCTCCCCGATCATACAGTGCAGTAAGGGCTACTGCCTTTTAAAGTGGGCGTACACTATAAGAAGGAAAAAGGAAGTAGAAAATACGGTTTGGAAAAGAAACCTTCACCCCCAGAGGGTCAGCTACTGACAGTGTCGAGCTGTATACTATAGTAAACAGCACTGGACTATTACTACTTTTTATAGTGAGTGTACACTGGCGGTACTTGGGTGAGCACGGCATCACCTTCATAGTCCAGCCCTTCACTTCACCTCTGGTCTCTACACTGTACTGGTGAGGCCCCCCACGAGGCTAACAAAGTTGCTGTTAGGCGAGACATCAGGTGAGCAGGGGGAGGGCAACATAGGGAAAAGTGAGTTAGCTCTGCCCAGCATCCTCTCTGTCTGGCCTATTTTGTCGCATGCAATCCATACCAATCATTCCCGTGTCCAAGTACGGGTCCAGTGGCACATAGTATCTGCGTAGTGACGGTGGTAACCACTCGTCACATGTCTCATCCAGATTATATTGCATTCTTAACCATAACTCATCTTCATAAGTCCATACATGTTGTGTATCTGTGGGTACAAACGTAGTATTCCATCCTGCTTGTCGTGGCCTGTCGGCCTGTGCCCGTGCCGTGGGGCGTGGTGGTTGTTTGAATCGTAACCTTCGTGTCGTCACGGTCGATGCAGGAGTGGGTGGTGGGGTTGGGGGGGTATCGAACAACCAGGGAAACTTCACCCAAGCCTCCTGAGCAAAGGCCCTCCCCAGAAGCTCACATAGCCCTTTGGGATACACTTTAGCATGTGCGGTGTTCCAGATCCCCATACGGTCGACCCCTTCGAGAGCGATGCGCCCCATAGTATGGTCACAGAGAACCCCATGAGGCCTAGCCCATAGGGCATCACGAAGGGCGCCAAAATGCACACGGGGCTCCAAACATACATTGATGCATGGTGTGCTTCTCCACCCCTGGTTGTTGAAGAAGGTCTTTGGTGAGCTCCAAATGCCAAGAGCTCGGGGCCTCTGGGGGACTCCAAGGCTCTGCTGGGTGCTCCACAACTTCAGGAATGAGAAGCCCCCAACATACCACTGCAAACTCAAGTGTGGTTCTCAACAGCCTATTTCCAAGAGAAAGCTGATCAGACTCACGCTCAGAAACAAATGGTAGCCCCCACAGCTGTGAAGCGAGCCTAAGAGGTCTGGGTGGTCTCGCACGGGGCCCACGGGCTCCTTGAATGGGTTCCCTGAAACGAGCAATCGACCACGTTTCGCAGGGGGGGCCCGCCATGACCCCCGCCACACGTCCTGATTTTGCCAAACGGATCCACATTAAAACTGAACAATCGTTGGTTAGGTCCCCCCAAACAGGATGGTTGATGACGTCTATTGATAATACTATGATGTTAGCCTTGAACCTCTTTAAAGCCATCTCCACCTGGTGCTGGAAGTCGCCTTGTCGTCGGTAACCTGAGAAGAGATGTAAGATGTACATCTGTGGCCTGCACGGTGCCCTCAGGGGGCTGAATACTGGCGGCGGTGGTGGTGGTGGTGCCTCTTCAGGCACGTCGTACTGAGGTAGCTGCTGCCCCTGTCCTGGTAGAGCAATGGGGGGTCCAAAGAAACGCTTGGGGGGCCTGACCGCTTGATGATCCTGCTTACCAGTTTTGCGATTCGCAGCAGTTTGCTCACGAATCTCGAGCACGTTCGCAGAAATAGCTGCTTCATCCCCCAGACAACGTCCTGAAAAAAAACCAGGCCTGTCTACAACGCACCACTCTGGAAACATGTTTATGGAGCCTCCCAGGGGTGTGAAAGTCTTTGCAACAAACCTGACAGCAGGTCCCCACCACGAAGTTTTTGGGAGCACTATGGGGGGCATGAAACTTACCCAAATGGACATGGCAATCACGTTCCGAAACAAAAACTGCTGGGCAATGAGGACACTTAACTGTGGGCGAGGGCCCAACCTGCTTCTCAAGCGGGGACCCCCGAAGGTGCTGCCTACATCTCCTGTTCCACGCCTCGAGGTGAAACTGGTCACTCCAGAATCGTACTGCTTCGGAGGCAACAGTCTTCAAGGCGGAACGAAAAGCCTTCGGACTGTCTTTAATAATCCTGATCCAGTTGGGCAAGGTATTGTCCTGCGGCCGTTTGCTGGGATCAAGGAAAGAGTTGAACCAAACTAGATCAGCCTCAATGAGAGCCATCCAACCTCGAATCGGCTCACTAAGATATTGCATACAAACACACAAAATGTCCGGACAGCCAGCCATGAGCCGAGCTAGCAACCTGAGGCGTGCTACCGAGAGCACGACGGCAAGAGGAAGACGGGAAACTTGGCCCAACACCTCAAAATAAGTGACTTTTTCGTCAGAATTGTTAGCACACGGAAGATGCAAAGCCGCACGATAAACCTGTTCGTGCGTGGCACGAACTTTTCTCCATAAATTATTAGAGAGTTCGAGCCAAGTTGCCGCATTATAAAGCAGCACGGAGCTAGCTAAACATTCTGCATACAGCACCTTTTTACGGATGCTGAGCATGACCCTAGGTCCAATGACCTTCTTGATTGGGGCTAACGCAGACTTAGCCCCGTGACACCTTGCAACCACCTCCGTAGCCACGCTGTTGGTGGGGGAGAGGAAGGACCCTAACACCCGATGATCAATGACGATCCTGGCTTGAAAGTCCCATGCTTCTGACCTGACATGGAGATGAGGATCTCCGTTCTTATCCAGTCTCGCTGCCATCGACCCCTTCCCCCTGAACGCTAAAATAAAAACCGTTTTTGCAGCATTGGGGATTAAGCCACGGATGCAACAGGCCCGAAACACAGCATCAAGTACCCTCTGCGCAATCATGAGAAGCTGTCCTGCTTCAGAAGTGACAAAGGGCTGGGTGAGATCGTCCACGAAGGAAGTCCCCCATTCTCTGGTGTCAAGGTGTGCTTCTCTTGCTATAAATAAATCAGTAGTAGGCAACCCAAACAAAGCCAGGAAATCATAAACATCATGGAGCTCCCGATTAATATCGCCATGATGAACCCCCTGGAAAACAACATTGAAGATATCCGTTGGGAAAACGGTGCCTGGCCTGGTGCCTCTGCGAGGCAGGATATAATTAGATGCCGAAGCAACTCTCCAGAAAGCCCCCCGCTGGCTCTCTTTAATGAGGCCCAGGAGATGTTCGGATGGAATCCGATCCTCAAACATCGGCTTAGCAGCCAGTTGGTACTTGAGTCCTTCTAAAAGAAGGGGGGGCAAATCCATGTGAGAAAGCACATACTCAACATCCTCACTGTCTTGCGGGAGCGCCAAGACAAGCTGCCTCAAGGTGGTGTAAAACGCATTTTTCAGGTCCAGAAGCAGGGCCCCAGCCGAAAGCCCGTGGAGTTCCGCAAGTTGAAAAAGCAAACGTGTGGTGAGGACAGCAATGTCGCACCCCCGACCAAGTATCCCTCCCATCTGCACTGACAGCACAGATGCATAAAAGTAGTCCATGGCAAGACTCCTTAGATACTTATGGTACATGTTGGTTAACACCGGTGATACAAGAATACTGCGACGTGAGGCGGCCAAAGTAAAATCCCCTGAACCTTTGGGAAATGTACCCAAGCGAGCGGATTTAAACGCTATCGGTTCCCTGGCAGCGATAGCAGTCTTGACCAACAGGGGGGTCACGAGTCTCGCCACTTCCTTAGAGGCTGCTTTACCATATTCAGCTCGGAAACCACCGGTCCCAGGGACCCGACCTGTTTTCAGCCTCGCGAGGCCTGCTTCAACACCATAGATGGTAGGAACAACTGTAATATCACGTGGAAAGTTTGCGTCGAGAAGAGGCAACATCTGATTATAGTCGTCAACCAATGCCTGTGGTTGCGCTGCCTTGCCCATCTCCACGCCCGAGAAGTGCTGCTGGATGTGATCAGCAATGTCGTCCTCCTCCCGTAAGACCTGACCTTGCGGTGTCCTGATCATTGGGAGTGGTGGGGGCCCCTGTTTTGGCCTCGATGGCCTCCCTCCACACAAGAGCAACTTCTTGACTGCCGTCCACTCTGATAGAGGCTGCGCTCCATCGATGGCAGTGTTAATGTTTTCTCCACACTTGTCCAAAAAACGTGTGCGATCAGCTTCCAACAGATGATGCAAAGCCGTTTCAGTGGATGTGAGAAAAACCAGAAGAGCCTGCGAATATTGTTCAAAACCCATTCTGGCACGAAGACGCTGGATCGAGGCTCGCTCAAGATTTCGCAACTGAGAAACCCACCAGCTAGAATCACATGTCCCGAGGAGCATTTTCAGGTCCCCAGCAACCACCCTGAAAGCAAAAGAGGAAAACCTGCGCTCACAAGTTTCTGAGCCATGCCCCTGCCAGGTACGAAGTGCTTTGTGTACTCCACGGCGGAATCGAATGAGAGCAAGAGAATCATTGTCAACATACTGCCTCTTGGCTCGAAGCGCCTTCTTCGCAAAGGCAGAACTGGCAGCATCATTGATATCCTGAAGCACCTCCAGAGCATGACTGGAAACATTGAGTTCCCATTCTCGTTGGGGTATGGCGTTCAGTAGTGTCTTGAAATGGGCAACATCATCAGGATTTTTAAGCCTTCTCATATCAATGGGTTTGGCCTGGAGAAGGGGGTACTTGACAGCTTGTTGCCACTCAAACTTGGCCTTAAGGGGATAATGATCCTTGCCCTTCAGCCCCGTGTCAAAATCATGCAACACCTCAGTACTCTTAGCATTGTCGCGTAAGAATTGAGAGCACCCGATGTAGTCAATACGATGGTGCTCTCCCCCAGGGCAGGTGTAAGTGTAATCTTCTGCAGCTGCGATCTGCGCATTCAACAGATGGGTCCCCGAAATCGCACAAATGCCATGCAGACTGCCCCCGTTGCTATCTTCTTTTTGAAAGGAACCTTGATCGGAAACAAATTCTGAAACCTGTGAACCCACACGCCCATTGGCATCAACGAGAAACAAATCAGGGCTCCAGTCTGCTGTCTGTTGAGCCACGTCAGCCCAAAATCTATTTCTGACGGCGACGTCTTACTGTGGGGGGCATGCCCAACCAGAACTGTGAGACAAAGCTCAGGTGCCCTAATGCAGGCAACAAGCATACGTGGGGTGGAGTGCAAAACCCTAACGTGGCGCTTTGAGAAAAACAAGTCTTTACCTGATTTTTGAGCATACGGGATATCCAGACTGATCCAGAGCTCCACCCCTAAGCCTGAGTCATCACCTGGCCCAGCTCCTGAGGAGAAAATAGCAAAGCCTTTGCATGAGCGATCGCCTATAGGGTTCCTTGTCTCCTGCATCCCGGCAATATGGACACCTTCATCCGCTAATTGGGATCGCACCATGACACGACGGGCTCGCCTTTTGCGGCCCGCTGCCCCGTAATACTCACGTCGCGTCAGACTTTTAACGTTATATTGTACAACCGTGAGTGAGCAGCTTACCTGAGCCTTAATAACTTTGGAGGGTCCCAAGGGGTCCGGTACATGGCCGACATTGACCTGGTCACAAGACAGGAAGGAACAGAAACCTTCAGAGGAAATTGGAGGATAGGCTGCTCGCTCACTATCATCCAACTGATTCAACCATTCCCATTCCCTTTCACGAGAGTGCAATGTGACATCAAGCAGCTCGCAAGGAAAACTAAGTGGAATTAGATCACCACGAGAGGTCCCCAGGGCCAATGTGTCAGCAGAGGTGTTCCAAGGGTGGCCATCATGACCCTTGATGTGAGAAATAGAAACATTTGCAATTGACCCCGCTAAATCCCATAGCACTCTTGTCATGACCGCTAGCCTGCAAGATGTATCCAGCGCGCGTTCACCACGCAATGCCGTAACCACGTTCAAAGAATCTGTGTTGATAGTCGCTGTCGTGGTACCAAACGTGGCAACTTCATAAATGATGGCAATAATAGCCCACATCACACCTACATACTCCGCGTCCGTTGACGAGGGTCTGTTAGCGGTAATTGGTGTCCTGCAGGTGTCTGCAAGATACCCGTGTACATGCCCAGTGTAAGAGAGCCCGTTCGAGTCCTCATATATTCGGACCACAGCCCACGTGGCAGACTGCATGTCTAAGTCCTTGACGGACCCGTCAGTGAAAAATGAAATGCTGTCCAGTCCGCTTGTCTTGTCGGACACATATCCAGGGCAAGTTGAACCTACTCTGGTAGTTGTATTCCTTCGATTTCTGTTGTCCAGATCAGCCTGCCATGTCGTTGAATGATCGAATATAAGGATTCCAAACGACTCATTGGGCAAACTAGAGGAGCAGTGACCGAGCTAGGAGAGGGGCTCTGGAGTGGGGGAACAGTACCTGATGCCTCGCCTCTTCCCCGACATGTTGAAGTGTCGGGGGGGGGTAGAACGGCGTGGGAGCAGCTTGGCCAGTATCGGCCCAGGATGAAAATAGGTGAACCCAGGACAACACAGATAGGTTTCGAAACTCAGCCGAGAGCCCCAGAGAAACTGAAAAGCGTTGACCTGGATACTAGGAAACGAAACAGCTGCCTGTAAGCCTAGAAGCGAACCTTGATATACCAAAACATTTCTTAATTCAGACGATGCGGATACACACACCGTCGGAGCAGGGTGAATCGAAATCCAAGCATCGAGCGAGAAATCGTGGAGCCGCCCAAAAAGTGATGTTTCTTCTGCGATACACCACAAGGAACAGGGCGGCTCACAATCAGTGGAATATGCCTCCTTTTTCCAAGCTGGTGCCAACGGATTGGGCCAAGCCCCTCTGACTTCGGCCTCCCGCGGAACAAAGACAGGAGCGTCGGGTCTCAAGACCTGTGTAGTCTGAATTCCCCCACCCCACCTTACTCCTGCCCATCCCGCCCCATCTAAAGCTTCCAGCCAAAGATAGCCTAGAGCAGGCGGCCAGTCATTGTCTTCCGAAGGAGAGGTGTATCTACTCTTAGCACACCTCTCTGTGATAATCAGACAATGATAGCGCCCACCCCCAGCTTCATGAAAATTTGAACCAGGATGCTTTAAAGACTCTGGCTCACATAAGTTGCTCGTGCACACTGCCTCAGCTGGAGACTTGCACGACCTAGCAAGATAAAAGCTCAAAAACAGCGAAACAATAACCTCTAACTTTTTTCCACATACACACGTGCAAGCAAGCTCGAGGAAAAACTCATACTCCTTAGGGGTTCCCCATGCCCAAGAAACTCCTGAGAAATCAAGACTGGATCCTACGTGGTTACCCGACATATTCTCAACAGCCTGACAAGTGTCACTATCACTTCTAGCAACGTCAAGGGAAACTAAATTGTGGCAGGATGATGCCCTGCTCTCCGAACGAGATGAGTCCACTGAGGTTTCAATACTGCATGCTGCATGTCTGAGTATGGAACGCTGTGGAGTAACGTGAGGAAGAGGGGAAATTCTTGGTGGTCCCTCATCTGTTCGGAAAAATCTGACTTGCACAGATCCCAGCCTCACGCGGAGGTCCTTGCCTCCTTGCGCGGCGGACTGGCCGTCTCGGAGTCGACAGGTGCCTCCTGCGTGGCCTGGCTCACGAGGTTGACAACTCCCATCGCGTCGGTGAGCCCGCTCGGCGAGCCCTCTGGTGTTGCTGGAACTGGCCGCTCGGCCGCTCCCGCTGCGGCCTCCCTCTCGTTCCTCTTGCGGGTCTGCTCGGCGATCTGCTCTGCTGTATATGGAGCTCCCATAGGTGTTGAACTTGCCGTCGTACTGCCGTCCGTCACCGATGTCTCTGGCGCTGGCATGTTGGGATCCTCCATCTCCATGTGATGAAATGGCTGAGTCGGCGAAATCTGTGTCATGTAAGGTATCTCGCCATCTCCATCTTGTCCGAAGTTGGGCATTGTCACCTTGGTCGAAGGATCCACCGGCGTAGCTGCGACTGGAGTTGGACATCCTTCCACTGGTGTTGGCGGTACTCTCATTGGTCCTGGACTGTTCGCCGCCCTGGACTTGTGCGGCGGCGTCTTGAATTGCGTTCCCTCGGGGGCTGGCCCTGTCGTCGCCGCCGCAGGTCCCCCAGTAGGAAAAACTCCAGTCATCCTCCAGTCGATCCTCCTCCTCCTCCTCCTCCTCCTCCTCCTCCTCCTCCCCCTCCTCCTCCCCCTCCTC
>CAUYUJ010015407.1:230000-262935 GCA_963575745.1 Prorocentrum cordatum
GAGGGGCCCCAGGACGGCCCCTAGAGGGCGCCCAGAAGGGGAACCCGAATGAACATTTCGAGCTTTCGGTTCCAAGAGGCCCGTAGAAGGCTCTAAGAGGCCCCCAGGAGGCCCCCAAGAGGCTCCAAGAGAGCCCCAGGAGGCCCCAAGAGGGCCCCAAGAGGCTCCCAAGAAGCCCCCAGGAGGCCCCCAAGAGGCCCCTAAACTCTCCCGCAGTGGCCGCCGAGAGCGCTCTCGAGAGACCCCAAGAAGCGTCCATGAGGACTCTGACCCAAAACCCAAGCACGGTGGCGGGATGGGCCGACGGCCATTTGATAGCTGGCATACGCGCCGCGTCACGACTTTCGATGCTGCGCACCAATTCGGCAAACTCCCAGGGAGCGGCCGGAGATGCGCCGACGGCGTCCTCGATAATCAGCACCAGCATCAGCAGCAGCAGCAGCATCAGCGGCGGAATCATCATCATCATCATCATCATCATCATCATCATCATCATCATCATCATCATCATCATCAGCAGCAGCAGCATCATCATCATCATAATCATCATAATCATCATCATCATCATCATCAGCAGCAGCATCAGCACCAGCATCAGCATCAGCATCATCATCATCATCAGCAGCATCGTCATCATCATCATCATCAGCTCATCAGCATCATCAGCACCATCATCATCATCATCATCACCATCATCATCACCACCACCACAACCACCACCACCATCATCATTATCATCATCATCTTCATCATCATCATCATCGTCATCATCATCATCATCTTCATCATCATCATCATCATCATCGTCATCGTCATCAACGTCATCATCAGCATCATCGCCAGCAGCATCATCATCATCGTCATCATCATACGCATCAGCATCAGCAGCAGCAGCATAAGCATCATCATCATCAGCAGCAGCATCAGCATCAGCATCAGCATCAGCGTCAGCATCATCATCATCCTCATCATCATCATCATCATCACCATCATCACCATCATCATCACCACCACCACCACAACCACCACCACCACCATCATCATTATCATCATCATCTTCATCATCATCTCCATCGTCATCATCATCATCATCATCATCCTCATCCTCATCATCATCATCATCATCATCATCGTCATCATCCTCATCATCGTCATCATCAGCATCATCATCAGCAGCATCATCATCATCGTCATCATCATCTGCATCAGCATCAGCAGCAGCAGCATCATCATCATCCTTATCCTCACCAGCATCAGCAGCATCAGCATCAGCATCAGCATCAGCTTCAACATCAGCATCAGCATCAGCATCATCATCATCATCATCATCATCATCATCATCATCATCATCATCATCATCATCATCATCATCATCATCATCCCTCTCATCCGGATCTCCCCATCGGTATGCTTAATATCATCTTTCTCTGGCTCCGTTTGTGGAAACAAACAAGTCAGCCGACCAAGAAGCGCTGCTACAACTGACGCGCGGACGGGCCAAGGCATCTCCAGGTACCCCCCCTGAGCTGGCTTCAGAATCTCGAAGAACACTTTGAGATCCCTCGAGTCGTATCAATCTGGAGCCGGACCCGACGTCCCAGATCGAATCGGAAAAAGCCCAGGGCCACGCTGGGTTAGAACCACAGTCGGTTCGACAGCGCATCAGCAGCGTCGGGCCAGAACCAAGGTCGGCACCCGAAAATCGGTTCGGGTCTGGGAGAAACAGCGGTGAGGGAGGCGAGGGAGGCAAGGGAGGCGAGGGAGGCAAAGGTTGTGCACTGGTCCTGAACTATCGACGGTGCAAGCGTGCCACAGCTACGTTTCACCCAGTTCCGCGCCCTGTTTGCAGCCAGCTTGTGGCAAGTGAGAGGTGCGAGGGAGGCGAGGGGCCAGGCAAGGGGAAGGAGAGCGCACTCTGAATGCAACGGGAACGGGCCCCGTAGGGATCGGATCGGAACACACGCAGGCCCGCTCCACCAGGCGCAGGGGCCTTGAAGAACTCCCACAGGGTGTACTTGGTCGCCCCCTGGGCGGCAGCCGCGGATGGAGGCCGATCGGAGGAAGTTGGCAGAAACACGAACTTGCAGAGAACCTAAAATAGCTTTGGGTTCGGCCCTCCGCCCGAGCCATGGGCGATCGGAACACAAAGTTTCCGGCCAATCGAGGGCCCCAAATCTGGCCGAATCCCGCACGCTACCCCGTAACGCCGGCTCCGATGTCCCGAGGGTGCTGGAAATTGGCCAGCATGTCGGCCAGCGCCAACGTGCAGGGAAGCAAGCAGAAAGCTGCTCGGCGGCGCGCTCGAAGGCTGTATGACAGCGCAAGCCGTGGAGGACCGTCACGACTTCAATGAACGTTATCATCGTTGTTGTCGACGGCAAGACCATCTGGAGTACCCGACACAGCACTGTCGCTCAGCAATGCTAGGATGGCAAAACTCACATATGTCCGAGCCGACAGCATGCAGCATTGGCGCATACATACAAGCAGTGGCGCCACAACAAGAACCCGCATCTGCGCACCGCCCCTGGCGCATGTGACTTACTGACGCCACCACCACTGGCGCATGTGCCCCTACATTCATAATGGCTCGTATTATAGTATTGCCGCGGGGATCGTATCAAGTTGGGCATTCATGACTCAATTCGCATGTGCTTTCATCGTGGTGCGCCCACTGTGCTCAAGACTCTCAGACACGCACACACACACACACACACACACACACACACACACACACACACACACGCACGCACGCACACACACACACACACACACACACACACACACACACACACACGCACACACACACACACACACACGCACACACGCACACACACACACACACACACACACACACACGCACACACACACGCACACACACACGCACGCACGCACGCACGCACGCACGCACGCACGCACGCACGCACGCACGCACACACACACACACACACACACACACACACACACACACGCACACACACGCACGCACAGTCCGCCACCGCCCCGCTGGGCACGGACTGGGCGCGTCCTCGGGTCCTCTGCCCAGTCCCCGGAGCCTCCGTCCACAGCCCCGAAGAGTGCTTCGGGGCCCTCGACCCGGATCTCCGAAATCTCTCGGGGCTTGCCGCGTGCCCCCCTGGGGTGCCCGGCATCCTGTCGCACGTCTGCCTCGGGCCCAAGGAGGGCCTCCGGACAGGCCCAGAGGACCCCAAGAGGCCGCACAAGACGGTCCAAAAGAGGGCACCGAGTCGCCGAAAGATCGCCCCGAGACGCGCAAGATGGCCCCAAGACGACCCAAGAGGCCCCCAAGACGCCCGAAGAGGCCTCCAAAGAAGGCCCCAAGAAGCCTACAGAAGGGTTTGTCCTAAAATGTTTGAAGGTTTTTGGCATTCTGGCCGTTTCGGCGTCCTGGCGCTCCAAGACGGCACACGAGGTCTCCAAGACTGCCCCAAGACAGCTCAAGAAACCGCCAAGACGCCCCCAAGACGGCCCAAGAGGGCCTCAAAACGGCCCAACAGCCGCCCCAAACGACCCAAGAGGGCCCCCCAAAGGGGCCTGAGAGAGGGAACACGAACCGAAAATCCGAGCCTGCCACCCCAAGAGACCCCAAGAGGCCCCAAGATGCGCCCAGGAGGCCCCAAGAGGCCCCAAAAGGTCTCCAAAAGGCCTCCAAGAGGCCCCGAGAGGCACCCGCGAGACCCAAAAGAGGCCCCAAGAGGCCCCGAAACGGCCCCCCAAGAGGCCTCCAAATTGCATCCAAGAGTCCCCCGAGAGGCCTCCCACTAGATACCAACGAACATCCAATAAGCTTCATACCCACAACCCAGGCACGTTGGCGCGATGGGCCGAAAGCCATTAGACCTGGCCTTGCACAAAAACGGAAAGAGCGCTGCAGCAACAGAAACCGAAATTATTCACACCACCGTTCGTACTGGGAGCCTTCGCGTTGAGAGCTTGTTACGTCACCCCTCGCTCGTGGGAGCCTTGGGGTTCAGAGATGGTTGCGTTGCCGCCCGTTCCTGAGCCTTGGCTGGGCCGTGGTGTCAGGAACTTGTTACGTCACCGCTCTCTGCTAGGAGCCTGGGTCTGATCAGCTTCTGTACGTCACCGCTCGCTCTTGGGAGCCTTGGTGTGAAGAGCTTTTTGCATTACCGATCGCTCTTTATTTGGCGTCTCTGGGCCTTCGTGGGATTCCTATTGGGGCCCTTGTAGAGCCCTTTTGGAGGCCTCTTGGGGGCATCTTGGGGGCCTCTTGGGGCTTCTTAGGGATCTGTGGGGCCTCCCAGGAGCGTCTTGGGGCGATAAGCTAGACTTTCGGGCTCGTGGTCCCCCTCTTGGGGCCGTCGTGGGGCCCTCTTGGGCCGTCTTGGGCGCATCTTGGGCCGTCTTGGGGCCCTCTTGGGCCGTCTGGGGCGCCTCTTGGGAGCCTCTGAGGCCGTCTTGGGGCGGCCTTGGGGGCCTCTTGGACCGTCTTCAACGCAGTGAAAGCCGAAAAGCCGTGTATGCTAAAAATGCACCTGTTCCCATAAAAAATCAATGATTTTGGCCTCCGGATGGCCTCGTGGGACGCCTCTCGGGGGCCTCTTGGGGCTTCTTGGGGGGCTGTGGGGGCCTCCTGGGAGCGTCTTGGGGCGATAAGCTAGACTTTTCGATTCGTGGTCCCCCTCTTGGGGCCGTCTTGGAGCCCTCTTGGGCCGTCTGGGGCGCCTCTTGGGCCGTCTGGGCGCCCTCTTGGGCCGTTTGGGGGGCCTCTTGGGAGCCTCTGAGGCCGTCTTGGGGCGGTCTTGGGGGCCTCTTGGGCCGTCGTCAACGCCGTAAAAGGCGAAAAGCCGTAGATGGTAGAATATACGTTTTCCCATAGAAAATTCATGATTTGGGCCTCTTGGGGCCCTCTTGGGACGCCCCTTGGGCGCCTCTTGGGAGCCTCTTGGGGGCCTCTGGGGCTGTCTTGGGCGGTCTTGGGCTCTCGAGCGCTCTTGGGCCGTCTTGAGGGAGAATCCGAAAAACATGCAAAAACCCGCAGGAAAATCCCCAAAATGGCCATTAGAACTCAAACGACCGCGCTACCCCTCCCTGGATCCCCCCCTTAAGGGGCTTCGCCCAACACACAACGTCGTCGCTCGTACCTCGCTCTTTCTGTTACCTGGCCCGGCACAGAAATGGAAAGAGCGCTACAGCAACAGGAACCGAAATGACTCACACCACCGTTCGTCCTGGGAGCCTTTGCGTTGAGAGCTTCTTACGTCACCCCTCGCTCGTGGGAGCCTTGGGGTTCAGAGATGGGTGCGTTGCCGCCCGTTCCTGAGCCTTGGCTGGGCCTTGGCGTCAGGAACTTGCGACGTCACCGCTCTCTGCTGGGAGCCTTGGTCTTATCAGCTTGTTTACGTCACCGTTCGCTCTTGGGAGCCTTGGTGTGAAGAGCTTTTTGCATTACCGAGCGCTCTTTATTTGGCGTCTCTGGGCCTTCGTGGGATTCCTATTGGGGCCCTTGTAGAGCCCTTTTGGAGGCCTCTTGGGGGCATCTTGGGGGCCTCTTGGGGCTTCTTGGGGGGCTCTGGGGGCCTCCTGAGAGCTTCTTGCGGCGAAAGGCTAGACTTTTCGGCTCGTGGTCCCCCTCTTGGGGCCGTCGTGGGGCCCTCTTGGGCCGTCTTGGGCGCATCTTGGGGCGTCTTGGGGCCCTCTTGGGCCGTTTGGGGGGCCTCTTGGGAGCCTCTGAGGCCGTCTTGGGGCGGCCTTGGGGGCCTCTTGGACCGTCTTCAACGCCGTGAAAGCCGAAAAGCCGTGTATGCTAGAAATGTACGTACGTGTTCCGCGACAAAATGAGTCCCACACACCTCCCAAGAACGCACTCCGCTTACGCCCGAGAGTGTCAGAGGCCAAACGCCTGCAGACAGCGTTCATGGCGCGCTTGCGCTGAAAGAACCACAATGGCTTGTGTTCTCAGCAGAAGGTGCCGGGGATGCAGCGGCCAGCACTGTACATGAGCTGCTACCTTGGGCTGCAGCTCGCTGAACATTGCTGCGTGAAAATGCGCTGCTACCTTGGGTTGCAGTGCCACGCAACGAAAAACCCCAGCATTATTTCTCCCACACGGCACTTGAACGAGAGATGGACATGCTTGGTTCGCGCATGAATTCTCTGTCCTGAGTCCTGAGTCCTGAGTCCGCTTAAAATGCGAGGTAGCGCTTGCAGCGCAAATCGGGATTGGTGACGGAGGAATGGTCCCCACCGCCGAGCAAACCACCGACTGGATACCCCGACTTGCCCAAGTTCTTGACAAACATATTCAGGTAGGGAATGCCTCCACCAGTACGGCCCCATACGGTCTTCAAGTTAATGCTGTGGAAGCTCATCCAGCCCGTTCCCTTTCGATGGGCCTGCGGCTGCTTGGCCGTGTAATGGAAGCCGCCCTCGCGCACGTCGTCCGCCCACTTGCCGGTCACATTAATGGATACAAAGTAAACGTCCGAGCATGCGTCGCCACAACGCTGTGCCACGGCCGCGACGGCCAGGAGCGTCGCGCTCTCCGCTGCAAACTGTGGGACCTCGACCAGCAAGTGCCTGCCGTCTTTGAGGAGACCAAAACGCTCCCCGTGTATGTTTACCAGGTGAGGATCCCCGACTGCAGCAGCAATCGCTGCAGGCGTACGGGCTGGCGTAGGGGCAGGCGTCGGCGCCAGCGTAGGTGCAGGCGTCGGTGAGGGGGTCGCGGGCGTCGGTGCTGGCGTTGGCGAAGCCGCCACGTAGAGCTCGGTTTTAGGCACGGCACTCGAGGGGCCGGGAATGCCACCGCGCCAGTTATGGAAAGCACCAACTGCGTAAAACCAACTATCGCTGGCCACGCTCCCGTCCAAGAGCGCGTACTGCGATCCTTCCAACCCACCCCACCACTGGGTTGTGTAATGGATAGACATCGCCTCATAGCCTGCAACTGGCCTGGTTGACTGCCGCCCTGGTGAAGTAACTGGGTTGAGCGATTGCTTCCATACTTGGTCCTGCAATCCAGAACCTGGCCAGCTCAATTAGAACGTGAACTTCCCGTCGCCGCTGCGAGAAGTTTCCAGTTGATCCAGAATGGCATAATTGTCATTTCCAGGATCTCCGGCGTTTTTCGACCACTCCCCACTGCTGAATACATACAAGTACGTTTGCCGAGCCAGTAACGTCCAAACCGTAGTGCCCGTGGTACCCTTCGGGGAACTGACGCGGCCGAGGTCGAAGCTGGTGGCGTCCGTGCCGAGCTGCAGGAGCACGGTGTCCTGCTGAGGGTCGACCTCCGCCGCTGCGGTAGTGCCGAAGACGCCGTGGGCGAGGAGATGGATCAGCAAGCACGCTCGGGCAGGCGCCGTCCGGGCCATCGTGGCGTGCACGTCAGAAAGGCAGACTCGAGGAAAAGTTAGTCCGGTGAGGCGCGTACGTTGGCGTTTCACGTTTGAGCCAGATGGCTGCGGATCTTGAGCCAAAATGGCTACGGAACGCCTCTTGGGGGCCTCTTGGGGCTTCTTGGGGGGCTTTGGGTGCCTCCTGGGAGCGTCTTGGGGCGATAAGCTAGACTTTTCGATTCGTGGTCCCCCTCTTGGGGCCGTCTTGGGGCCCTCTTGGGCCGTCTGGGGCGCCTCTTGGGCTCTTGGGGCGCTCTTGGGCCGTTTGGGGGGCCTCTTGGGAGCCTCTTGGGCCGTCTTGGGGCGGTCTTGGGGGCCTCTGGGGCAGTCGTCAACGCCGTGAAAGCCGAAAAGCCGTAGATGCTAAAAATGCACGTTTTCCATAGGAAAATCCATGACTTTGGCCTCTTGGGGCCCTCTTGGGACGCCTCTTGGGCGCCTCTTGGGGCGTCTTGGAGGCCTCTTGGGACGTCTTGGGGCTGCCGTGGGCGGTCTTGGGCTCTTCTGGGACGGAAAAGGGGAGAACCCGAAAAACATACAAAAACCCAAAGGAGACCCGAAACCGGCCATTACACCGCATCCTTCCGATCCTCCCCCCTCCCCTGGACCCCTACCTAGAAGGCTTCTCGCCCAAACACAACGTCAGCGCTCGTACCTCGCTCTTTCCGTTATATCAGAAGAGTGCTGCTCCGAATCGGTGTTGCATACGAGTTTGATCATACGCGCGATGTCCGAACCGCTGAAAATAGACTGTGAGCTGTCTCGGGGCAACAACGTGGGCATTATTTCGGGCGACGGCGTTCTCAGTGTGACTCGGTGTCTTAACTCAGTCGGCAACTTTCTCATATGCATGCTGCGAGAAGGGGCAAACTCTGGGCGCTGAATGCACGCCCAAATCGACGCCTGATATATCTGGAGGCGCACGTGTCCCTCCCCCTGCCCCATAACCCGTTTCCTCCCCATTCTCCCCTCCTCCACCTCCCTGGCCCTCTTCCGTCCTCCTCCTGATTCTCTTCCCCCCGCCACTAAATTCCACTCCGTTCCTTCCATCGGCGGGTGGGGGGAAATGGTCTTTAGTCCTGCCCATGGCCTGAATCAGGTAGCCGACGGAGGTGGCCCTAAGCCCCTGCAGCAGCATAAGCGAGCCCTCCTGGCGGCGTCAGCTTCGGGCGGTCAGAGCCGCACAGCGTCGCCGGACGAGGCGCCCAACGAGCGACCGACAAGGAGGAGACAAGATGGGAGAAACGGTTGGAAGCAGGGCGATGCGAAAAGAGCGGCAGGGGATCATCTACGTGAGCACCCCCCGCCCCTGAGGCTCGAATCCGTATGACACTCCTGAATCCTATGGGTGGAGAGGTCGGCACTTTGACCCTGGGCTCCTGGAATCCACCATCCTCTTCTTCAGGGTAGGGGGGGGATCATGAACCCGCGAAGGAGAGGCCACGACCGCGGGTTGGGTGCCTGGAAAG
Organism: Prorocentrum cordatum; assembly: GCA_963575745.1. NCBI lineage: Eukaryota > Dinophyceae > Prorocentrales > Prorocentraceae > Prorocentrum > Prorocentrum cordatum. Next base: position 238,852 of record CAUYUJ010015407.1, read on the forward strand.
AAAAAGAGAGGAACGCCACACAGACGCGCGCGAGCAGTCTTATCGTCCTTTTTCTCCTGCGCAGGCTCCTCCTGGGAGATGCCCTTGCTGTAGAGATTCCGAACAGTGAAACTTCCGGAACAGGGTCGAGCAGCGCCAGCCCATTGAACAGTGGGCAGCTTGACTCGCTCTTCAGATTGGGCGACAGTCCCTTCCTAATCCTCCCTCCTCCTCCTCCTCCTCCTTCTCCTCCTCTTCCTTCTCCTCCTCCTCCTCCTCCTCTTCATCATGTGGCCTGTCTCATTTTCGACGTTGGTTTGGTGCAACACCAGCCCTCAGTCGTTGTCTGGAGCAGCATGGGGGCAATCTAGCCTGGGCCACCGCGCTGGCCCCTGACCCTCGCTGCCCCAGTCTCTTGGCACCTCCTTTCCCCGAGCCCGTCTGGGGAGTTGCCCGTGATGGGCCTCTGTCCTCGTCGCCCGCGTATTGGGGCAGGGGGGGCTCGGGGATGTGGTCCCTCTCCTCCGACACTCCTCGCGGGCTGGGGAGTCTGCTCTTTTGCTGAACCGAGGGCGAATGGTTCGGCTTATAGGACTTTACCCCTCTTGATCCAGGACGTTCCATGCGCGGAACTTGACGCGCCCTAGTATCATCTGACGCATGCGGTTCCTAGTCCTCAGTGTGCATATACCACCGATGTGCAATGCTTGATTGATATGTGGAACTTCGATTTTGAGGCCACCGCGCACGGGTGGGCTCGCTATTGCTCTTTGCTGAGAGAAGTCCATCGTGCCGCGTCTGATAGCGGGTGTCATCTGATTCGCCTGACCAAGGTTCTCTCTCAGAGCAAGCTAGCTGCAGCAGTCCAATGTGAGGGCAGCCGAGATCGACCGTCTGGCTAAGTCAGGCGGCGCTTCGCTTCAGGGATCAGGTCACGTTGGATCGCGTCGCTCGGTCTACTGTACCTGTCAAGCAAATTGCGCAGCGCGTCGGCCCTTGCATTGCTCGGGTCTTCAAGCATGTACCAAAGGATGCGTGGCGGGCCGACGCAGAACCCCCCCCCTCCCGCGCTCGTCCACCCCTTCGCTCCTCCTCTCTGGCGCTCGGGAAGGGGCGCTGCGCGAGCACTTTTGGGGCCCAAGCATCGGGCGTTCCGAGTGCGCAAACTGTTGGTCCAGTTCTGTTTCCAAGCGGCAGCTTCTTCGAGCCTCCTGTGCGAATCCCACCGGTGGTGGCCGTGCTTTCTCGGAAGTTACGCGATCTAGTTGTCTGCGAACGCTGTGGTCGACGCAGTCTGGCAGTTGTTTCTGACTTGAAGTTTGGATGCCAAGGTCGGCCGAGAGCTGTTGGCGCAACCTCGAGGCTTAATGCGATGAAAGATGGTCGGCGTCCTCGAATCGGCGTACTTCATCGGCCCAGCTGTGTCTATAGACCAAGCCAGTGTAGCGCATGCCTTCCCAAAGCCGGATGACGTCTTCTCTTTTCAGCCTTGTTTGACTCAGACTGGCTCCTCGGCGGCTAATGATCGGGGCGGGTGGGTTGGGATCGTGGGATCAATGGGCGGGGGTGGTGCATTTCTCGGAACCACCTTTCCAATCCGCAAGACTTGTCTGTTTTGCAAGCGCCCTTCCTGGTCGGTCCCAGATCGGGGGCGTTGAACTGCTCGCCGAATCTCTCTGTACTCTGTATTTTTATTCCTCTCGCGGCCGCGCTCGCCGCCCTTCCCTCGGGCGCGCACCCAGGCTCGCGAAGAGGCAGAGAGAGGACCAACGTTGTCTCGCTTCTGTTCTTTTGTCCGCCTGCGCGAGGGAGACAGTCGGCGCGCGTCGAAACGTCTGCCCTCCTCCCAGGCTTGGCCGCCGAAATGTCAGCCATCAGCGAGTGCCAAGCCGCGGCAGAACCAGGCGCCCGTAGCGCCTGGCTCGCTCGTGGGCTTTCCATTCCTTGCGAACTGGGGGTAGGGGAGGCGATTGTAGACTGCGCGGAGGGGAAATGGACAGATCTGTCTGGCAGCTAGTGCTGCCGTTAGGACTTTGGATGGGAAGCCAGTTTAAGAAACGGTATCATCGGCAGCGCAGTTGCCTCGCTTGCGCGCTTGCATGCCGCTTGCTCTGGCGGTTGGTTGCGATGTCCCCTCGTTTGTTTCGGGCATTGTTTCCTCCTCGGTCTGCCTCTCCGCCGTGGTCGGTCTCTGTTGGCCCTCGCTTTCAGCTTTTCGGGCCCCTTGCTCGGCCCCCGCACGTTGCCACTTGCGCACTCGGAGCTGGCGCTTGACTGTAGCCCGCGGCCCCATAGCAAAAAACACGCCGATTTCGATCACTATCCGTGAAGGCTCGGCTCAAAGGCACAGAGGCCCGCCCCTGGCGGACACAGACAGGCTCGCTCCACTACGCTCCGCTTCGCGATCTGCAAAGGGCTTTCGGCTGCATCTTCGGGTGCGAAGGAGGAAGAGGAAGAGGAGGAGGAGGAGGAGGACGAGGAGTAAGAGGAGGAAGAGGAGGAAGAGGAGGAGGAGGAGGAGGAGCAGGAGGAGGAGGAGGAGGAAGAGGAGGAGGAGGAGGAAACGACAAGGCATGGAAGATCGGGCGGACTGGGATAATCCACGCAGAAGGCACTGGCGTTTAAAGAAAGTATCCCCTGCCAGGAAAGCGCGCAAAGCACGGTGCTGGAGTTCGCCCCCTCCCTAGGTTTCCTGTTCAGCAAGGTCCTGAATCAGGACCTTGCTGAACAGGAAACCCATTCAGTGATGGGGCCAAGGATGGCGGAGTCCAGCCAATTGGCGACACGGGGGGCGGGACGATTTCGGGCCTGCTGCCAGGACCAGGCATGGGCAGCGCGGCTCACAGGGGCAACGACCTTACGAGGGGAAATGATTGCAGTATCAATAGTAATGCCCAGAGCAGTTTTCCAAACAGTGGGGGCCAGAGGCGTGGTAAGATCTCTGGCAACTGGCTAACAATATTCATAGTTCGCGCGCGCGGGGCGGCCCCAGGGGGCCCCCGGACGAACAGCACCCCAGCTAGGTCCCGGCCCACTCCCAGGCCAGCCCGGTCGATCCCCCCCAGAACGCCCCAGGGGAGGGCCATTTTCGACACCCCCCACGAGGATCGTGGCCTGCGAGGGGGAGGGGGGGCGCAATCGACTGCCTCCCCCCCCGCTCCAAGGCGGCCCCCAAGAGCCCCCCAAGAGGCCCCAGAGGCCCCCAAGACGCCGCCAAGGAGCCCCAAGAGGCCCCCAAGACGCACCAAGAGTGCCCCAGGGCCAGCGGAATGAGCGACGCGATTAATAATCGTGATATCACTAGCAATGCCCTGAACAGTTTTCCAAACACTCGGGGACTCACACGACCACCCAAAGCAAGGTAGCCACCAAGATTCCCCCGGGGCCCTGGAGTAAAGTCAACGGGGATAGGCCCGACATAAAAACAATCGGCGGTTCTGAGACATGGTCAATAACGTCCCAAGGAAGCAATGACAAGCCAGAGCCTCACCACTTGGGCATGGGCGTCGAGAGCGAGAACAGCGACTCCAGCCAGGGCTGAATCCACGGTGACGGATCGGCGCCTACCTGTACCAAGATAAACATGACAGATGCTTCGTATCTGCCTAATATGGTAAGAGCCCAGGCCCACTTCATATACGGCAATAGTCACTGTCGGTCGAAGGTTGGCGCTGACAATTCCTCGGCCCTGGTCACCAGCACGTCGGGGCCCAACAAGACGACGAGTGTTGACCATGGCACTCTTGATTCGAGAATCCAACGCAATCCGAAGTCGACGACATCGACGCACCTGGTAGTCGACACCTAGATTCCAGCAAGAAAACCAAACGGCAGCCCCGAGGCGCGAGGCCTCAGCAGCAACTCTGCCTGCCAGAGAAATCCGACGCGAGCGGCACTAACCTCTGTTGGGACAGGGGCAGGTTGGCGGAATAGCTCGACTTACGCATTGGGAGGCGCGAGAAACTCGGGCCCATTATCCACGCCTCCGCCTCCGCACCCATGCCCAAGACCTGAGCGCCGTCAGCCATGAGACCCAAACTCAAAGTCGGAGCGGCCCGCAGTACTGAGTCCACTTCTGGCATACGCACGACGCGCATGAGCACGTCGGCGAACGAACAACCAGCCTCTAAAATAATCGCAGCTGGAAACCATTCCCCGACGACGCGGCGCACGGCGAGAACGCGACAGTGAGGTGAGCGATACAACGCCAGCAAGACCCGGGGAAGAGCGGGAGTGAACTGGCGTGGGTTACACGTGTGGATCAAAAGACGATGCCGAACCTGTTCGGAGGCTTCTTTACGTCTAGCAAGAGAGCGAAGACAGACAGGCCCCGCGCTGCAGCCTACTCTGCAAGATCGCTCATACGCCACGCGCGCTGCTGACAAAAGCGGTTCCGAACAACGTATACACACGGTCGAAGATGACGTTTCGCCCACGCAATGCCACGCGCGACTGCGCGCACACCAGCCATCAGGCCCAGGTGGTAAATTGACCACAAACCGAGCCAGAACAAGCCCCCCACAACTTGAACAGCGATACCAAAGCTCCGTCAGACGACCAAACACGGTGGCGAGGGCGAATCCAATCCAGACAGATAGAGGTGCAAGCACGATTCCCACGGCACATCTGACGGCACCTGTCCAGAGACGGCACTGGTAAGGACGCGAGGTCGCCCGGCAGCACAGGCGGCAAGGAGAGACCCTCACATGGAGCAGCCCGAGAATCCACAGGCGGCATGGGCCCCGGCATCCCATGACAAAACTGCTCCCTCGCCGTGGGCCGGGGCGCCTCGAGGCGGGCCATCAATGGACGGGTTCTGGATCACATCGAACGCATTCCAGTCCGAGTTTCCCTCGACGAACCGGCGCGTTGCAGAAACCCCGCACCCCTTGACCGACTTGACTGCCCGCGCGCACCAACTCTGATAACGCCGCGCAGAGGCGGCCTTCTCCAAAGAAGAGGCCACGTCAGACATGGAATTTGTCAGCCACAAGATGGCGCCCAAATCTAGTCGACGGGCATGAGTCCGCCACCGCGGCCAGTCTGGAGGGGCCACCCCCTCGCGCCGAGAGGGGCAACAACGTCGAGTTCTGCCAACTGAACCCGCAAAAAGCCCCCCGGGATTGAATTCCGCCGGACAAAGCGAATCACCGAAATGATTGGCCAGGAACCCCCACAGCTTGCCTCGAAACAGGAAACAACTCCACCTGGGAAAGCGACGCAGCGGAAACCTTCGAGGTCGACGGACGCCCGCCCCACTCTTCCCGGACTGCAGCGTCAAATAGCTGACACAAGCCGACCAACTCCGAAGCACGTCTTCAGCCACTGCGAGGCGCAGCGATCAAGCTCGGGGAGAGAGTCGCTAGCTTCGGCGCCCTGAGAAAAACCGATCCCAATTCTGAGGAGAAGGCGGACTGCCAATAGGGCGCTGAACAGGACAGGAGGCCTCTGTAAAAAAACATTGACCAGATCCTTCTCCACGGATTATGTGATATGCAAGGCAACTGGCCGATGCTTGGGGGCCCAAGGGGGCGCGCGACACCTGGCGCGAAGCCGAAGCCTGAAAAACATCGTGGACCAAAACAATCAGTCTTAGACAGACCACCAACGCTCGCATTGGCATGGCCGCCCGGGGCAACGACAACGCCTCCCACTAAGTCCAAGAAACCAGCGGCCTCCAATTCCACTGGAGAGAGATTCCACTCAGCCGAAATCAAATAAGAGGACCCAATAGCGCGTGCAACAGCAGGCGCCTGCATCAACAGCTGAGCATTCCTGTCCGCCGCTCCTTCCTCGCGCGCAAGTCAAGATTGGCCCGGGGAACGCCCATGCCCACCAGACCGCGCCATTGCTCTACTACGCAGCGTTCAGGAGAGGGGAGGATCGCAGTCCGGCCCAAGGGGGCGCCCGAGAAGCAATCGGAATACTGAGAAGCCAAGGCGATCCCAGAGCTTAGACGGCCCTCGGATGCGCGAACTGAAGCAAGCATCTGGGCGCGCAATTCCAGACGGCGGGCACTCGTCACGGCGGCCTCTAGACCCTCGGGTGCCTGACAAACTTCCTGAAGAGCGACTGCATCAAGCCCAGAACGGCGCGCCGCCAAGTAGCTCCCAGCATTGGTCCAGCCCGAAACATTCATAGAAGGCAGAACCCAAGAATGACGCACCCAGCGACTCCGGGACGGCCCTGGCACACGACTGCTAAATACCAGACGGGCCAGAAGAGACGCCCGAAGGATAAGTAATGCTATCATCCAAACCTTCTTCTGCGACTGCCCTGGCAAACGCCTGTTTTGCTCTGCTGCAAGAGCAAGCCGCTTCTGTGGAGCGGCCTCTGAATCCCGAGCAGGCGAAGCACCAGCCCGAGATGCGAAATCGTGAGCCTCGACATCCATGGAATCAGGGCCACCACCTCCTCCTCCTCCTGCTGCTGCTGCCGCTGCCACCGCTGCTGATGGCACTTGTGCAGGAGCAGAGCGGACAGCTGAGACCTGCTGCCGACAGCTCACCAGGTTGACCGAGGGCCAGAGCAATCTGAAGGATGCACTGAGCCGACTTAGGCAAGCGCTTGGCGAAGACATCCCTGATGACTGACAAGTCGCTGGAAAAATGGCACGACAACCTCAACCTCTGGCCCAGGAGATGGAAGCGCATCGAAACGACCTTGCCAAAACTCGCACACAGACTGCAAACGATCACGCTTAGCTTCCACATTAAATGTCCGTTCAAAGATATCCGAGATCTCCGGTTCAAGCTGTTCCAAGCTCTCGTCTAACTGTTCCATCTCCCTAGAGGCCTAGCGAACCCGCTGAGACAAACGAGCACGCTGCCGGGGAAGGGAAAGCAGGGCCGTCTTCTTCTCGAGCTGCTGCAAACTCAGACTGAAGCCGGACAATACCACGCTGATCCTGGACAAAGGAAGCAAGACTCCGAAGACTACCAAGGCAAGACTGCTCGGCCTTAATGGGAACATCCTGCTTGGCAACCGTAGCCACCAACTCAGGCTCGTCGTCCCCATCCATGTCGTCATCACAACGAGCAGCAAAGGGACCATCACTGTCGCAATCAAAATTAGCATCGGAGACATCATCTCCGAAAGGAGCCCGTACTTTTTCATCCAAGGGGGGCCTCAATAAGCTCTTCGAACGATCGGGTGTCCTGCTTCCGACGAGGCCGAGGCATGTGAGCAGCGGCGGCAGGAGCCACCCCTCCCGCGACATCAGCCCTTGTCTTTCTTTGGCTTCCCCTTGCCCTCGCTGTTTCCTTTGCCCTTCCGCTGCCCATGTTCCACCTCGCCCTGCGGCGCATCCTGCCCTCGGGGTGCCCGACCAGGGAAGTGCGCCTCGCAAACAGACAGGTGCTGCGTGGCTTGGCGAGGCGAGCCCAAGAAGCGGCACCAGCATCGCAGCAGGGCAGAGCTGACAGGGCAGGGCATCCGCACGCGGGGCCGCGCGCGCCCCGACCTGGCCCCCCCGTGGCCGCCCCTGAGCGGAGGTTGGGAAGCTCAGGAGCGGGCCCCCCTGGAGCCAGGATGGTCACGGGCGGCGTGGGGGAAGGCAGGGCGAGGGTGCGGCAGGGAGGGCATGCTGGAGAGACCAAAAGGCACCGATACCGCTACTCCCTGGACCTCTCGCGCAGAGTGCGTTCTGACCGAAGTTTCGAGGCGAATCCAACCGTGGCGACGAGGGGCTGGGACGAGGCCCAACAAGGGGGAAAACGAGGCGAGGGTAGCGGTATGGGTACTTTTCCCTCCTCTGACATGCGTGACCCAGCGTCGGTGTCCGAGAGCTTTGGACCTGCGCCTCCTCCAATGCACACGCGGGAGGGAGGGGAGACGGAGCAGGACGAGCAGCAGCACCAGCAGCAGCAGCAGCAGCAGCAGCAGCAGCAGCAGGGGGGAAGAGGAGCAGCACTGGCAGGACGCGCGCCAACCGACGAAAAGCAGCTCTGGGGCCGCCGCCTCAAAAATCACCCCGCATTTGGCCTCGCTTGGGGCGCGCTCTGGCAAAAATGTTGTAGCGGATGGTTTGGGCATCCTCTAAGCGATCCCTCTCACCACTGGCGTGGCCTGGGCACCCCTGGCGGAGGTAAAACCCTAGATGGGGATATGGACCGTTCCCCTGGGGTTGCGCAGGGCATGTCCCAACTAGGGTAGTGGGATGGGGGGGATCGTGATGGGGATGGTGACGGGGATGGGGATCGGTTCAACGATACTGACGTATCCAGCGGGTGCGACAAGGAGCCTCCGGGAGGGCCTCGAAACAATGTTTTGCGGCGGCGGCTACACAGATTAACTACGCTGGCGGAAGGGCTAACTAAACGGGGGCACCGTTGTGGCGACGTAAAGCCTCAAAACAACCAAAAACACTTCTCAGAAGCATGGATCGCCGCTCCTCGATCGATCACCGAAGCTGGCCCCTAAAGCTTCGCTCCTGGCGGGTTATGCGGTATCCCGTCTCGAAGATGCCGAGCGGCTTCCCGGTGACCTCGTGGAGGTAGCGGTCCGGGTCGTACTGGTGCCTGGTTTTCACCTCGGCAAGGCCCCTCGGCTCGCCTCGAGGAGCAACGTACGCGCAGGCACACTGTTTCCGTCGATTGCGGCATTGACAGCACTCACGGGTGCAATTCTGAGGGTCACGTACGGCAGGTTCCTGTCGTGACGACGTCGGCGTTGGTTTCTGACACCGCGTAGATCTTTCAAACCTTGAACGTCCGCGTCTTTCCGATTCGAGGTCGGCCGACTCCGAGCGACTGGCGGCACTCAACTTTGAACGTCTGCGACAGGGTCGCCGCCGCGTCGACGCAACGAATCCCATCTGGTCTTTAGGGCTGGGGTGGTCTAGAGCGTTCCGCCTTCCAACCCCTTTCTGTCCCTTTGGACATGGACACCAGTCCTCTCACAAAACAAGCCAATGTGGGTGCCAGCATATTGCCTGGTGTGCGCAAACCCACCATCCTGTCAAAACACATGCAAAAATTCCCTTCGCGGCGATTGGGCCATGCGCAGGGGATCCGTGATCACTTCGAACTGCTGTTTGACAAAAATGGCGCGGGCGCCCGCGTATTGTCTGGTGCGTGCGGGCCCATTCCTTGCAACAGTAATGCAAAGCGCCCATTGGAGCAAAATTGTGGGCCATGCGCGGGGAACACTTTGCAGTGTGTTTGCCAGGGATGACGGGGCTGCCCGCATGCTGTCTGGCGCGTGCGCCCCCCCCATCCCTGCCAAAAACAGACGCAGAGCGACCGCGGGTGCACACAACGTGCACAATGCTGACCACCCCGCCGCCACTTGGTACTGACTTTGACACGGGTCGCTGTGCTTCTCGATGTGTGCCGGGGAGGCAGCACGCTTCCCGATGTGTGCGGTCACACGTGCGCTGGCGCACCTGGCACTGAGACTCTGGTGCTACTTGTGTAGTTTAACGGGCGAAGAACGGTATAAAATAAACTTTCCAGCCGCCCAGGGGCAGGTGTCCCCGACGGCGAAAAAGTTTATTTTATACCGTTCTTCGCTCGCTGAGTAGTGGGAGAGCGGGCGGCAGTGAGGCTCGCGGCCGTCCTTCGAGGCAGCTTGACTCCTCGTCCTAAGTGCCCCGTTGCTCCAAGATGGCCCCAGAAATCCTAAGATGGCATCCACGGTGGCGCAAAACCGTCCAAAATGGCTCAAGATAGCTTCCAGCATGCCTCCACCCCAAGACCGCGCCAAGATAGCTCCAGGTGGCCACGGAGCCTAAAGACGCCCCCAAGATGTCAAAACCCGTCCAAAACCAACGAAAGCAATGACTGTGGCCTTCTGGCGTTTTCGCTCACAATGGGTCTCCGAGACCTCAAATGGCCCAAGAGAGCCCCAGGAGGGGCCCAAGCTACAGTCTTCAACGTTTGGTCGCCGCCGAGAGGACGCGGCGCGGCGCGGGTCGAGGGCTCCGATCGCGATGATCGGACGCCCCGAAACAGGGCGAAAGACGTTTGTGCGAAGCAAGCACCCTCCAACGCTGGAGGCCAACTGACCACCAGCAGCACGCGGATGTCCACTGCGTTGCCAAAATGCGTCCACCGGTAAGCCGTCTTCTCGTGGGTGGCAAAGCAAACCACCCTGTCATGCCCGAAAAGATATCGTAGCCACCTGATGTACTTGGCGAGCGAATTGGGAATCGACTCGGCGTCGTCTCGGACAGTGTCAGTGATGTCGAGGTGGTACTGGGCCGTGGCTGGTCCGTGGGCAGGGACAGAGACAGGGCCTGTATCGTGCACCGCGCGGGCGCTGCAGGGAGGGGCCGAAGCGCCGGGGAAACGTGGAATTGTGCAAGTACAGAGAAGCGTGGCGACAGACCCAGGCAAACTGACTAACCAATGATGGTTGCTAGCAACCACGATAAGCAGGACGAGGGACTGAGAAGAACGCGAAAAGCCGTGGCCCCGATTCCAAGAAGATCCTGGCCGGCTTGATATGTCGCTTCCAGACATGATACGTGCACGGAGTGGGCGTGTCCTGAAGTTCTTTGCCTAATCCGCTAAGCCTGAAAACCTCACTCCCGAGGAGTCGCTCAGGGGCCCGGACCCCAAATTCTAAAATCTCTCTGGGATTGTCGCGTGCCCCCATGGGGCCCAGCGCATTTTCTCGCGTGAGCTTTTTGGGGCCCAGGCGGGGCCCAGGACGGGCCAAGAGGGTCTCAAGCGACCCTCCAGACGGCCCAACACTGCCCTGAGACGCTGGAAGGCCGGGAGAGCTACAGGGAGGGTTGGAAGGACGGTTGCAGGGAGGGTTCGATGCTGTTCAATGCAGCGCATTGCAATGCATAAGCGTGCCGCGCGCGCCCTGTAACGCAACAAAGACTTCGCACATGTTTCGGCCTCCTCGGGCTCTCGAGGGGCTTTCCGGGGGGCCTCTTGCAGCAGGAAGGGCGCGACACGCTCCTGCCATGACGGCGTGGGCAGAAGTCTTTGGCACTGCGCGAAACAGCCAATATTGAACGATCTTCGTCGCCGGAAGCCCCCAGAGCTCGTCTGGAATCGTCGCCCGCAGAGCGTTCAGCACTGCAGCAGGTCGTCTCTAGAATGTCGAACGCTTCTGGGGAAATGGACGAGACCCGCAGCTGTCAAGGAACCTTGAACAAAACCGCGACAATCTGGCGGCATGGAAAACGGACGGAAAATCCTCTTTGACGGTGTCCCCAGCGAAATGGCCACTCTCAGGCGGCATGAAGACCGACCTGATATTCTTTGCAAGGAAGTCACGAGCAAAATCGTCACTTTCCGATGGCATTGCAAACTTTTAGATCGCCAAGTGCGCCAAATGTGCCAAAAAGCGCAAGACGCGCGAGATCCGCATCATGCTCCTGCGGTGGAGCCCCATGGAGGAACCATTTTCGGGGGGGACCTATGGGGGAGCTCCATCTATGGGGGGACCAACGCGGGAGCCCTATAGGGGAGGCTTACGGGGTAGCGGGGGGGGCGTAGGGGAACCTCTGTGGGGGAACCCTATAGGAGAGCCCCATGGGTTTTCTGTGCTACTCCATACTACCACGGGCTAAAGGTAACCTAAATGCACTCTAAAGGCAATATTAATGCAAATACATGGGCATGCATATATATACACACACACATATACATATACATATATACACTACATGGGCTGATCCGTTCCTCTCGTGAATTAACCAAGAATTGCCCATGGGGAATACATAACTGCCCATGGATTTGCCTTTAGACTGCCTTTGGATTGCCTTCACTTCGTCTATGACCATGCTCCACCCCGCGGCCCCAAGGGGGGGTGACGCGCCGGGGGGCGCCGCGCGGGCCCTCCCCATGGGGCCGATGGATGGAGCGCACTACGCAGCACGATGCGCGTGAGAGGGGCACCGAAATGCTCAGGGAACGGCGCGCGGACTTTTCGGGGGGGACTGGCAGGAGAAACTCCCCGCGAGGCGCGATCCACGCGGGGCGTGCCGTTGTTGGCGGGGGCGGCATGCGGACCTGCCCTCTCGAACCACAGGTGAAGCTCACGCCCGGGCGCAGGCCACGTCAAGGAGCAGGAGCTCGCGCGAGCCCTTGCTCCGGGCCGCAGGAGCTCCCTGCGACGCGCGCGGGTGCTCAGCCGGGGGCCGCGGGCGTTCCCCCTGAGGCGCGATCCGCGCGGGTCGTTGGCTGCCTCACCCGCTGCCCACTTTGTGCTTGTTGGCTGCCTAAAAGGTGGCCTTGTGGGATGCCTCGTGAGCGGACCGGTTGGTTGCCTTGTTGGCAGCCTTGTTGGCTTCCTTGGTGGCTGCCTGGTTGACTGCTCGCCTCGCTGACTGCCTAGTTGGCTGCCTTAATCGGCTGCCTCGTTGGCCGCCTTAAATGGCTAGCGGCCCGACACCGCCAGCACCGGCGTAGCCGGAATGGTCGCGGGGAGCCCGACAACGTCACCGCAGGCAACCGTCGGGCAGAGACGGCAAGTGGCAGCTGGGGAAAGCGACAGGGCGCCTGTCTCTGTCATGGCACCGTCGGGGCGTTGGGCATCAACCGTCAGGGAAGCGATGATGAGAGCCATCGTCTTGAATAATGATGAAGCCATCATCTTGAGGGCCATGAAACGCTGTAACTAGTGGGTGGGGGAACCGCGTGCGAGCTCAGCCAATGGGGCCTTCGGTGGAGCTCCCAATACGGCCACGAAGCGCTGTACTGGGTGGGGGAACCGCACGCGAGCTCAGCCACTGGGTCCCTCGGTGGAGTTCCCTATGGGGCCACGAAGCGCTGCACTGCGTAGGGGCGACGCATACTGATGAGGGGAGGAGGGGGAGAAGGGAGGACATGGCAGAGGCAGGTATGGGAGAAGGGAAGAGGGAGGAGGAGGAGGAGGAGGAGGAGGAGGAGGAGGAGGAGGAGAGGAGGAGGAGACGCAAAGCGCTGTCTCTTCAAAACGAAGACCCAGCAGGTACATTGACCATGGGAACCCATGAAACTGATGCGAATGTTTAATCGTGCGCCGCTGCTGTCCTCCCAGCGGAGACACCGCGGGGCGCGCCCACCTCCAGTTATACATGGCGCAGCTCAGACAGGCGGGGGGGGGGGGGGAAGGGAAAGAGAACAGGGACACGGCCGAACAATCTGAGACCCTGACTGCACGTACGCGCCTCAATAAAAAAACGCCATCGTGCCTCCCTGGGGGGGAAGTGCGGGGAAGATGACAGAAGAGGGCGCCACCACCAAGTCGAAGGGCCACTCGTCGCTCTGTGCAGGACGGGAGGCCGGGAGTGGAAAATGGGGCGACACGAGCTCGCCCATGAGACGTTGAGGCGTGGCAAAGCAGGGCTGGACATGAACGTTGTCGTTTTGTTTTCGCTGTGTCTCTCGTTTGGCTCTACCTGTTCTCCTGTACCTCCCTGCCAAAACGATTGTTCCCCAATCAATGCTTGCCTCTGCAGGGCTGCTAGCGGACTCATATGATTAGATGAGGTGTGTCACCGATTTCCGCGGCCGACCTGAGTGCCTTGTTGCCCTATAGCCCTATAGCCCTGAAGCCCTACAGATCAATCGCCCTATAGCCATGTAGCCCTATAGCCCTATAGCCCTACAGCCCTATAGTCCTATAGCCTTATAGCCTTATAGTCCTATAGCCCTGTAGCCCTATAGCCCTATAGCCCTATAGCTCTACATATGCCTATAGCCCTGTAGTCCTGTAGTCCTATAGTCCTATAGCCCTATGGTCCTATAGCCCGATGGCCCCTTAGCCCTATAGACCCATAGCCCTATGGACCTATAGCCCTATAGCCCCGTAGCCACAGAGCCCGAGAGCCCCATAGCCCTATAGCCCTACAGCCCTATCGCCCTATGGCCCTATAGCCCTATAGACCTATAGCCCTATGGCAATATAGCCCTATAGCCCCATAACCCGATAGCCCTAAAAAGATGATGTTCGGGTTTTTTCTCCGGTGTCATTTTTCGTTTGGCTCTACCTGTTCTCCTGTACCTCCCTTCCAAAACGAAAAACAAAGCACAGCCGAAGTCCAGCAGAACAGCGTTTAGGACCAGCCCTGTGGCAAAATACCAAGACGGAGCGCGCCGAATCTGTATGGAAACTGGACCCGTCGCTCATCCACGCGCCTCGATCCATGTCTGCGGCTCCTCGAGGCCCTGGGGGGGCCCTGGGAGGCGCCCAGACCGAGCGGACACGCCACTCTGCCCCGTCCTGCTGCGCCCACCCAAAACCCATCCCGTGGGATTGCCTCCGGGAGCCATCGGGCGTCCCCAGAGGCCTCCAGCGGGGGGTGGGACCGCAGGCTGGCGGCCCTTGCTCCGGGTGCTCCGCAGCCCCCCCTACACCGATGCGCCCCGGGCAGGCCCCAGAAGCTCCAGGAGGCTCCCCGGGCCTCCCTGGCGACTCGGGCAAGAATCGCGCCAGACCTTGCTCGCAGCTCGCGGAGGCGACGGCCCCCGCGGCAGAAGCGAATCTGCGTCAACCCTGGCCAGGCCCCTCCTGGGCCCAGAACTGGAGCGCGCACACCCTCCTGACCTAGCCCAAGGCTGGACCTGAGCGTTGTGTTGCGTTGTGTTTCCGTGCTGTTTTTCGTTTTTCCCTACCTGTTTTCCTGTACCTCCCTGCCAAAACGAAAAACGAAACACAACCGATGTCCCGCAAAACAGCATTCAGGTCCAGCCCTGGCCTAGCCGAGAGATCGTAGACACTGATCCAGGGCCATGGTAGATAGCATGGCCGAGACCTGTCCACGAATAGCCGAATAGCGTGTCCCCCGACGACCTGCCACAGAGAAAGCCAGCTTGCAAAAGGTGTTGCTGCGAACGCTCCCGAGAGGCCCTGGAAATTCCCCCCACGGGCTCCCGAAAGCTTCACCGCCCAACCGTGGAAGCAGCTGCGCACGATCGAGGCATCGCCATCAGCTAAGATCCGCACGACGTCCAGCGGGACGGCGATGGCATGGCTGATGCTAGCACAGCTTCCGCCTGGCGCACTTTGGTAGCGAAAAAAGAACAATAGTGGTCATGGCAGCGGTAGCACTGGTGGAAGAGAGCGCGCTCGCGAAACTCAGCGAGGAATCCGATCCACTACCCCTCGCAAAGGAGCATAACCGCCAAACCTCGAGACCCAACCACACTCACTCCCCCAAGCATCCCCCCCAACACCACCCCCTCCTGGACGACGACGACGACGACGACGACGACGACGACGACAAAAGGTGCCGAGTTGGCGATCACAATGCCAGGGAAAAGCAAAAAACAACTGTAGACCTCGGTCGTTGAACGGGCCTAGCGCGATGCAGCAAGTGCGCGCGGGCGAGGCAAGGGGGGAGCGAACACACAACACAGATTTCCAAAGACGTCCCGAGGAGGCCCCTCGAGCACCCCCAAGAAACGAGCCTCCGAGAGGCCCCAACCAGGCCTCAGAGGGGCCTCCTGAGAGACACTACGCGACATTTGAGAGGCCTCTGATCCACAACCCAGGCTCGGTGGCGGGGAACGAGCAACACAGACTTCCCTCAGGGAAGCGGCGAGGAACGAGCCTGTTGTCCTCCTCCTCCTCCTCCTCCTCCTCCTCCTCCTCCTTCTCCTCCTCCTCCTCCTCCGCCTCCTCCTCCTCCGTCTCCTCCTCGCCCTTCTCCCCCTCGCCCTCCTCCCCCTTGCTCCTCGATCACGGGAGGGGGCGACGAGCAGAGAAGAGCTTGCACCCCGCGGAGCCCGCGCCTCGGCGAGCGCAAGGCCCGCGTGGAGCGAGAGCGCGCACGGAGCTCGCTCACTGAAGTGCAGGGGTCATTCCAAATGCGTCCCAAATGCATCCCAGTTTGAGGGGTCATCTCACTTTGGATCCATTCGCTTGTTCGGATGAACCGAGGAAGGGAAGGCATGCCCAGTGGGGCTGGCGTGAGTCGACGGGGAGGGAAGGTCGCGCCGCATCGGCGATGCATCGGCGACGTCCGGATGGAGCAAACTGTGCTCCAGATGGCGCCGAATCGCTGATGCATCGGCGATGTGACGCCATCCTCCGACCCCGTCTACTCCCGCCCCACTGAGGAGGCTTGGTAAGCCAGTGAAGGCCCTCACGGGCGGGGCGGGCGGGCGGACCCCAGCGGGCAGACCCTGCCCGGCGGCAGGCTGCCAAGCAAGCGAACCTGCGGACCTAAACCGATCGAGTCGGGCGGGCGGACCCCGACGCGCGGGTCGGAAGGGTGGACCCCAGCGTGCGGGAGACACCGCCCCCTCATCCCCTCGTCCCCCGCGCGGCTCCGAGCGCGGCGGAGCGAGGGGCGTGACCTGCCCGTGCGCCCGTCAGTGGCGCGGAGGACGCTGGACGGAGGAGGAGGAGGAGGAGGAGGAGGAGGAGGAGGAGGAGGAGGAGGAGGAGGAGCTGCTGTGGCCGCCGTGGTGCCAGAAGCGCACGGCCCTTCCCCTCGTGGGGTTCCCAGAACACGGTTGGTGACGGACCGCGCGCGGAGCTCAAAATCTCACGAGACCTCGCCGCTTGGCCCGTCACCGCACGGCCTGGGGACCTCGGCGGCCCGCCGCCCGGAGCGTCCTCGGAGAACGACCCGACTCCCAAAAAACCATGCAGCGACCACGAATTCCCACTGAGTCCCCACGCGGCGTGGTCACCACACTGTCTGGGGGCCCCCGATTCCCCCTCCCCCTCTGCCAACAGAGCCCCCCGGCGGGGGCAGCTCCGAACCGAGCGCCTGCGGCGAGGAATTTCGCCACCCTCCCGACGCTCCAGTCGATGTCCAGCACCGGGGCGCCTGTGGGAAGGTGCAACATTCAGGCGGGCGGAGACATCTGAAAAGAGGAGGGAGGGCAACAAGACGGGGAGGGTTGCCCTCCTCCTTCTCCGTGTCCGCTTCCGGTTATATTTCCGCCGCCGCCTCCACCTGTGCAACCACATCCTCCTCCTCCTCCTCCTCCTCCTCCTCCTTCTCCTCCTCCTCCTCCTCCTCCGCCTCCTCCTCCTCCGTCTCCTCCTCGCTCCTCCTCCTCCTCCTCCTCCTCCTCCTCCTCCTCCTCCTCCTCCTCCTCCTCCTCCTCCTCCTCCTCCTCCTCCTCCTCCTCCTCCTCCTCCTCCTCCTCCTCTTCCTCCTACTACTACTCGGAATCGGATTCGGGGTATGAAAGACGTCTGACTTGGCACCCTGTCTAGGTAAGCACCAGGAAGGCAAGGAAAATGTGACAGGGGGACAGCAGAGCAACAGGAGAGGAGGAAGGACATCAGGGGTCGAAACATCAGACTTCACGCTCGTCCTCCGATGCACGCTCGCTGAGGTCAGCGTCCTAAATACAAAACTCGGTGAAATCTTCAGGGAATACGGCCATCTCCAAGGTCGGTCGCGTGCCCATTACTAACTCATCCCTTCCAATCTTATCCCCGCCATTTTTTTGATCCGCGGGTCGAAAGCGCACCTCTTCCGGTCGAAGCTAAGCGGGCCGCGCACAGCTTTAATTGACAGAGGGGGGAGGCAGAAGAAGGGGCCTCACGTCAAGGCCAGGAGAGGGCAAGGCCCCGGAATCAGGCGGTGCCGAAGACGAAGTGCTTGCAAAGGACCGCCTTGTACAGGAACCCGGTGGCGAAGTACCGGAAGAAGCAAAATGCTGTGGTGGTGGTGCCGTCAGCGGCGCGTCATGTACACCAGCCTCAAGTGGCCGCGGGAGAGGACGCACCATGTATCCAGGGCGACGCCCGAGAGGGTGAGGAGCACCACTGGGCCAGAGTGCAACGTTGTGCCACCGAACAGGATGCAGGAGAGGCCCAGGCCGTGGTTGTCCAAGAGAGCCACAGTCTGAGGCGCGGCGGTCAGGTCAAGCCAGGAACATGCCGCCTATAGCGACCGACAGGGTGCCAGTGTGATGCAGGGAGGACGCCTGCCCCTCCCTCCGCCAAACAGGTTACCTCCATTTACGACGGCCACATCACGCCGTGATCTGACACAGTGTGTCTCCTCGAACGACGTCTTGACAGGTTCCTAATTAGGCTCAGCGAAGAGATGCATGTGGGAGCAGCGAACTCATACACAAAAGGGATGTCACAGATGGCAGCCGCCAGGTTAAGTACTGCGGCCTCCCGCCAAGCACTGTTTTCCTCACTCACGATCCCTCTCTGCTTGGTCGAGAGGTCCCGACGGCCCTAGGGAAACTCCACCGAGCTGACGGGCCGAGAGAGACCCGAGGCAACCGGTCCATGAGCAGACAGATCGGCCCAGGAAGCTCCCCCCGCAACCCACATTAGAGCCACGGCGCCCGACCTCGCAAGGGGAACAAAGAGGTCACGCAATGTCTGAAACGTAACTCTCACCACGTGAAGGCCATAGAATGATAGGTCGCAGTACGATGCTTCACGGACTCGCTAGTTCCGCAGACGATCACAACAACTTCGCCTGAGACGACACCAATGTCAGTGAAGGGGGAAGGGCGAGAAAGAGTAGATCGGAGGTCATCCTCATGGATTTGACTCGTAGGATAAATTCTGGCGTCAAGCGAGGTAGGATGGTCGGGGAACTCCAACCTCGGCCCTGAAACTCTGATCGGGAAGCCCTCGCTTCCTGCTCTTGGCTTCCGTCTCGAATGCAAGCTGATTCCACGCCTGCACTTCTTCACGGGGTGCCCGTGCAGCAGACTGATACCTACCAGACGTGACGACAGATCCCGACTCACTTCAAGTGCGCATGCAGCCTGTTAGGGGTATAAAACTCCCTGAGGCAAACTTGGCAAGTGCAACCCTCCTCCTCCTCCTCCTCCTCCCCCTCTTCCTCCTCCTCCTCCTCCTCCGCCTCCTCCTCCTCCTCCGCCTCCTCCTGCTCCTCCTCCACCTCCTCCTCCGCCTCCGCCTCCTCCTCCTCCTCGTTCTCCTCCTCCTCCTCCTCCTCCGCCTCCTCCTCCTCCTCGTCTTCCTCCTCCTCCTCCTCCTCCTCTTCCTCCTCCTCCTCCTACTCCTCCTACTCCTACAAGTTTGCGACAGCTTGGAGGCCCAGGAATGGTGTTCTGGCACGGTTTCGGAGTGTCAGGACCCAACCGCAACGTCGATCTGCGAAGCTGAAGTCCCAAGAACGGCGTGTTGGCACGACTGAGAATTCTCAGACGGTTGTCTTCTGACGGGTCTTGGAGGGACCTATGAAAAGGGAAACGAGGAGTAAAGGTTCGTTGTAACATCGTTGATGCGTTTTGGATTTACACTGGTCCTCCTCCGCCTCCTCCTGCTCCTCTTCCACCTCCTCCTCCGCCTCCGCCTCCTCCTCCTCCTCCTCCTCCTCGTTCTTCTCCTCCTCCTCCTCCTCCTCCTCCTCCTCCTCCTCCTCCTCCTCCTCCTCCTCCCCATCCCCCTCCTCCTTCACGACGACCACGACAGCAACGAGGACGCGTCTTGGACAGGCCGCGGCGGGGCGCCCGCGTCCGCGGCCCAGGCCGGCAGCGCGAAGGCGGACGCCGCCAGAAGCGCGGCCACCGCGGGCGCCGCCCAGCGCCCCAAGGCCCTCTGGATAGGCCGCTGGGCGCTGGCAGAACCCTCACGGCGCCTGGCGGAGGAGGGACGATGGCGCCACGACCAGAACTGAAGGACCCCTCATCGCCCCCCTCCCACTCCCCCCCCCCCCCCCTCCCCCTCCCCCTCCCCCTCCACAAATACACAATATGAATTCTACTCTCCTCTCTCCCCTGATGACGTCCGGAAGATACCAGCCCCCCTCCGAGTGTACTGTTCTTTGACACACAGGGTTCCCAGGAATTTGGTTTTCCCTAGGTTTTGTTCCAAAATGTTGCTCCCGCTGAAGCGCTGGCCTCATTTCCGCGCTTCCGCTCGTTCCGAATCGTGCTCCCGCTGCAGCGCTGGCCTCATTTCCGCGCTTCCGCTCGTTCCGAATCGTGCTCCCGCTGCAGCGCTGGTCTCATTTCCGCGCTTCCGCTCGTTCCGAATCGTGCCTCCGCTGCAGCGCTGGCGTCATTATTTCCAGTGCCATGCCACGGCATGGTTTTCGGTCCTTTCGAATAGGCCCCAAAATCTAGAAAATGGCCCACCGAAAAATCATCGGAAGTAATTACACATTCGGTGTCCATTCGTTGATTGCTTGGGCCGCAAAAGCCCCCCCACTTTGGGGGCCACGCCATGCTCTTTCATGCTACGCGTCGATCTTCAACACCATGCTATGCCTTCTAATGCTATGCCATACTAAGACATCCGACTGTGCGAATAGAGGAGAGCCACGGTAAGGGATGGGAGGGAGGGGTAGGACGTCAGATATGACGCGAGCGTACCTAATTGGTCCCACCTCCACCCCCTCCCCCTCCTCCTCCTCCCCCCTCCCATTCCTCCCCTTCCTCCTCCTACAACTACGGCACTGCTGAAAGAACCAATCCGCAGCACGATCACGAGCGAATTCGAAAAAGAGCACGATGCCGAGAGGTGGTCCCGCCAGCTGAGGACATCACGGTCCCTCCCAAGGCACAATCGTGCTGCTGGATGAACTCCGCGCACAGGTCCAGAGGCACAAAAAACCATGTGTTTGGCAATGAGGGCTCCCACACGTGTATGGAGTCCCTGTTCCCTCTGTGCCTCTGCCGTCCCCTCGGTGTTGCCGGTGATCCGGGAAGATTTTACCGCCAACCAGGCCGCGGATGAGTATGCCAGTGAAGGGGCGCGCATGGCCAGGCTCCCACAGCATATCATCCAGCAGGTAATCGGCATAGATAATAAAGCTGTCCGCGTGCAGAGGCGCCTGACAGAAGTCGCTCTGCAAGTGGCTATCCAGACCCCATCCCTATACTCGGCCACCTCTAGAGCTGATCGTGTGGCCCGCAGTCGAGCGTCCCGGGCCCAGCGTCAATCGAACGTTGAGCAAGCACTGCAGGAGACCACACACAGCGTGATCGAGAAGGGGGGGTATAAATTGCGTATTGTCTGCCGCGGGCGCCCTACCAAGGAGTGTGGGACGCTGGAATGGCTTGCCTCGCAATGCCCAGGTCGGCCGCACCAGATCCATCAGAGCCACGATGTGTCTTGTACTCGTGAACTCTGGTGATGTCGCAAGTGTGGGGCTTACAGCAGTGCGAAGATCAGCGCAGGGTTGCAAGGCACCTGCCACCGCCCAACAGACTGGGACAAGAAGGTGCTGTCCAAACTCATGGATGGCCGCTTCCCCCCAGGTCTGAAGACCTGGCCAGACGAGCTTGGCAAGGGGCTGGGTGCAGGGTAGTTTCACGCGCGCGCCGTCCCTCGGCGTCATGTGCGGACTTGGGGACTTGGAGTGTGCGCCAGGAGGAGGAGGAGGAGGAGGAGGAGGAGGAGGAGCGAGGCCACGTCCTGCACGAAGGAGACAAGGGTCCTGCTGGAAACTGCCCCTCTGTCCCAGGGTTGGCCAAATCGAGCCCACTTTAGGGGCTGAGGGTGAGGTGCCAGACAGGGCCGAGGGCCGAACGCCAGGCCATCGTCCAGGCGCTCCTCGTGGCCCCCTCCACCTCCTCCTCCTCATCATCATCTTTCTTTCTTTCTTTCGCGGAGCCTAATCAGGTCACTGACGGCAGAGTGCTGACGATACTATGAACTGCGAGCGCCGCTTCCTCTAAGGCCAAGGCATCAACCGAGAACGAAGTCATCGGACCTTGGATAAAGTCCTAGCCAATATCACGGGCACCGTCGTTATGTAGGATCAGTGGTGCGTGACGGTCTCGATGCGCCAGGTCGCTGTGGAGCACTTGCCGGCCCGCGTGCCACAATCCATACACACTATCAGGTTAGAATTGGCGAGACCAGCTTCCGGCAGCGGGCAACGCTGGAACCACGAATGTTGCTCGTCCACTGTGTAGTTCACAAGGTAATCGGCGCGCACGTTCCATGCCCGTGTGTGCCAAAAGAACATGTCGCCCACATCACGCGCGAGGCGCCACCCTCCCCGCAAGATGTGCGCGATGCTGCGAGCGATGCGCTGGAATTCAGGATACATGGCGAGTTTGGTCAAACTGGTTGTGTTCCTCCTCCTCCTCCTCCTCCTCCTCCTCCTCCTCCTCCTCCTCTTCCTCCTCCTCCTCCTCCTCCTCCTCCTCCTCCGCCTCCTCCTCCTCCTCCTCCGCCTCCGCCTCCGCCTCCGCCTCCGCCTCCGCCTCCGCCTCCGCCTCCGCCTCCGCCTCCGCCTCCGCCTCCGCCTCCGCCTCCCCCTCCTCCTTCCTCCGCCTCCTCCTTCTCCTCCTCCTCCTCCACCTCCTCCTCCTCCTCCGCCCCCCCCTCCCCCCCCGCCTCCCGCCTACCGCCTCCGCCCTCCGCCTCCACCGCTTCAATCCTCCTCCTCCTCACCTCCTCCTCCTCCTCCTCCTCCTCCTCCTCCTCCTCCTCCTCCCTCCCTCCCTCCCTCCCTCCCTCCCACCCCTCCCTCTCCTCCCTCCCTCCTCCTCCCTCCTCCCCCCTCCTCCATCCTCCCTCCCCCCTCCTTCCTCCTCCCTCCTCCTTCTTCCTCCTCCCTCTCCCTCCTCCCCCTCCCTCCTCCCTCCTCCCTCCTCCCTCCTCCCTCCTCCCTCATCCCTCGTCCCGCCTCCCGCCTCCCCCTCCTCCTCCCTCATCCCCCTCCTCCTCCCTCCCTCCTCCCTCCTCCCTCCTCCTCCTCCCTCATCCCTCCTCCCCCCCCTCCCTCCCTCCCTCGCCCTCCTCGCCCTCCCTCCCTCCCACCCTCCCTCCCTCCCTCCCTCCCTCCCTCCTCCCACCCTCCTCCTCCCTCCCTCCCTCCTCCCTCCCTCCTCCCTCCTCCTCCTCCCTCCTCCCTTCCTCCTCCCTCCTCCTTCTCCTCCCTCCCTCCCTCCCACCCTCCCTCCCTTCCTCCCACCCTCCCTCCCCCCCTCCATCCCTCCCTCCTCCCTCCTCCCTCCTCCCTCCTCTGGGGGCCGAGATTGTTTCGGATCATTGTTCGGCCGTCCGCGAAGAAACGGCTGGAACCAGGGCTTCACGCCGAGCTGCAGCAAGCACGCCAGCGTGTGGAGACAGATGTTCAGTCTCTGCGAGGGCCGCCCTGAGCGTCCCTCTTTGCGCTGACCGCCCGATCATGGCGACCTCGAGTCTGTGCTGCAGGGCAAGCTGTTCCCACAAGGCAAGGCGCTAACGTTTCGAGTGTCTTTGGCTCCTTCGGGAACACCTGGGCCGACTACTTCGCCACAGTGGGAGCGGGTCTGATCCAGCATTCGGAAGCGACAGTGACCAAGTGATGTAGTGCGTGGAGCGACCAAAGGGAGTGCATCGTTCATGTTTTTTCTTGGCGCGGGCGGCTCAGTTGGTGGCCAGCTCCTCGGTCCAGGATCCCTAGCCGCACGCGAGGCCGAAATTCCCGACGGCCCAACTCGGTTTGCTTTCGCTCGAACCCGATGAGGTCCAA
Source organism: Prorocentrum cordatum (assembly GCA_963575745.1). Classification (NCBI taxonomy): domain Eukaryota; class Dinophyceae; order Prorocentrales; family Prorocentraceae; genus Prorocentrum; species Prorocentrum cordatum. The sequence continues at coordinate 262,148 of CAUYUJ010015407.1, forward strand.
GGGGGACGGGTTCGATGCACGTGGTGGCACTGCTCGGCCAAGACGGCCAGTCTAGAATCACGCTGGAGCAGCCTGATGCAAAGTGCGAGCCCTCGCCTCTTCACCTGTTTTTGGAGGCAGTAGGGGCGGAGAAGGGCGCGAGGCAGTGCCGTCCGCAATGCGATGTCTGCCCTCGGCTTCGACGCAGCTGAGGCGTCAGAGCGCCGAGTGACTGGGGTGTTCGAGCACCTCGGGCATCTGGTGCAAGCGGCTGGCCAGTACATGGTCTGCAATGGATGCGGAGCTCATGCCCGTCTCGAGGCGCCGAGCTGGCAGGCTGGCGCACGCTTCCCAGGCCCTGCCAAGCCGAACCGTCGGCGGGCAAGAGGTGGTTCCGCGACGATGTCCTGGCTGGGCGCAAGCCTCAACAGTGGGTGGGCTGGGGGTGCTGGTGATCCTGAGTGTTATCGGCACCTCCCGCTCGCTCATGTGCGGGGCGCGGCCTGTGCGGGAGACGTGGCGCAGGTGCTCTAGACGCCTCCACCCGCCTGTTTTTTGAGTGAGCGAGCCTCGTGAGGTCCCTCCTTCCCACAGAGGTGCCTGCCTCCTGCCTTTTACGGGCACCGCTTGACTCAGACGGTGCAGCCCGGGCCGGCCTCCTCCTCCTCGTCCTCGTCCTCGTCCTCGTCCTCGTCCTCGTCCTCCTCCTCCTCCTCCTCCGCCTCCGCCTCCGCCTCCGCCTCCGCCTCCGCCTCCGCCTCCGCCTCCGCCTCCGCCTCCGCCTCCGCCTCCGCCTCCGCCTCCGCCTC
>CAUYUJ010015407.1:263035-317856 GCA_963575745.1 Prorocentrum cordatum
CTACTAAGACTACTGCCACTACTACTACTACTACTACTACTGCTACGTCTACTACTACTACTACTACTACGACTACGACTACTACTACTACTACTACTACTACTACTGCTTCTGCTGCTGCTGCTGCTACTACTACTACTACTACGACTACGACTACGACTACGACTACGACTACTACTAACTACTACTACTACTACTACTACTACTACTACTACTACTACTACGACTACTACTACTACTACTACTACTACTACTACTACTACTACTACTACTACTACTACTACGACTACTACTACTACTACTACTACTACTACTACTACTACTACTACTACTACTACTACTACTACTACTACTACTACTACTACTACTACTACTACTACTACTACTACCACTATTACTACTACTACTGGCGGTCTCGTGCACCACATCACCACGGCTCAACCACCTAGGGAAGAGCGTCCTAGTGGCTGCCTCATTACCAGTATGTAGCGCGCACCTCCTCTGGGTGAAAGGGCGGGTCTGTCACGCCTGCAACGTCAGGCGCTCGCACCGTGGGCAGTTGGGCCAACAGCCTAAGGTGAAGCGCCAGCAACGGCACAGCAGCGCACGGGGCGACCCCAGCACCGCCACCCAGGCCGACTAGCGCGGAAAGACGCGAGGTTAGGCGTGAATGACAAGCCAAGGGCAGGTCTGACGTGCATGCAGCAACTGGCGCCTGGCCGAGGGCAGCTGGTCCCTACAGCAAAAAGTAAGGCGCAGGCGGCAGCATAGCAGCACACGGGGCGACCCCAGCACCGCCACCCAAGCCTACAAGCGCAAGAAGGCGCGAGATGAGGCCAGGATGGCAAGCCAAAATGGCCAGGCGCCCGACGGCGACGCTGCAGTACACGGGGCTGCCCCAGCACCGCCAACGAGGCCAACGAGCGCAAGCGAACGCGAGGAGGCCGAGATGGCAAGCCAGTTGGCGAGCCAAGGTGGCAGAGTGCACAGGTAGCCAATTGCCTGGCCTAGGCACAGGCTACATGTGACGCCACGCGGGTGGGGGGCGCCTCTATGGGCCCGCCGCACTACAGAAAGCCGCAAGTAGACAATTTGGCATGCACTCACGCGGCCTGCCAGGGCCCTGGAACCTGCTGGGCATGTTTCCTCAGGCCTGCTGGCCTGTTCCCTGCGCGATGGCGGCGAAGACCCGCGACGGCAGCGCCCGCGCCTTCCCGCCGAGGTCGCCGCTGCCCCCCGCCTGCCCTGCAGGCCCAAAGATCCGACGCTCGAGGTCTTCACCGAGGGCCACGTTCAGGGCTGCAGCGCTTGGGGCCAGCTGCGGGAGCACGCCCGTCTGCGGCGGCGGGTGGGTCGGCGGCGGCGGCGCATCAGGGGGCGTCGTCGGCGGCGGCGGCGGGGGGCCCATGATGGCTACGGCCTCTGGCGGGACTCCCGCCGGCGGCGGCGGCGGGTCCTCGCCGCCTCGGGCCCCGCTCGCTGGCGGGGCATTGGCGTTGCGAACGGGGGTGGCACGCGGGGCGACCCCTGTGCCACCCCCGCCGCCCGAGAGGCTGCCCGCTTTCAGGTTGTGGCGGCGCTCGCAGTGCGCCAATTCCCTGTGCGCCATCTCCAGGCGCTCCCTCTTGGCTTTGTTCCGCGTCTTCTTGCTGTACCCCGCCCATTCGGGGTCGTTCAGCCCCCAGGCGACCTGCGCGTAGAGGTCGGTCCACTCGAACGTGGGCAAGCTCCCCCAGTCGAGCCCCTCCATCAGCACATAGTGGCCCTCCCATTGTGCCTGGTGTGGAGCGTAGCGCTTGAAGACGGTGCCAACCGCCATCGGCTCTACCTTGGGCAGGTGCCGCAGAAGGTCCACCGCGCTGAGCACTGTGACCCCCTCCTTCTTGAGCTCGTCGTAGCGCAGCAGGGCCCTCAGGTCGCGGATGTCCTCCTCGGGATGCTCCGCGCGCGTGTAATACGAGCGCGGCGGCTTCGCCTCCTCCTCTATGAGCTCGACGCAGACTCCGCAAGAGGTCGAGTAGCGCGCCCCGCAATGGCAGTACCAGCGCTGGCCCGTCTCTCCCGCTGCCTCCTGGGCGCATGAGAGCAGCTGTGTCCAGCGATCCGATCGGATCACCGAACAACACCCTCTGGGATTATCCCAGGTCTTGTTGGCCGCGCACTTGTAGTACATGTTGAACGTGAAGCCCTTGTCACGGTAAAACTGGTCCGCGTAGTCGCCCATGCGGCGGTAGGCCTCCTGCGCCGCGGTGCACCCTGGCACTCCTCCTTCCAGGCACGTCCGAGGCCTCCAGGACACCCCTCTCCAGCCTTCCCACATCCTCCTCCGCCTCCGCGTCCAGCGCGTCGAGCCACTTCTGGACTCCGTCCTGCGTCTCGGCGCCCCTCACCATGTCCTCCTCCTTCTCCAGGATGGCCCCCCAGGCCGCCCAGCATGTGGGCGCGCATGGTCTCGAATTTGAGGGCGCCATAGGCTCGCGCCATGCGCTTCAGCGACTTCTTGGATAGGCCAAGCCGCAGCAAGGGCCCGATGTCCGTCACCTCCTTCACGGTCTGGGCCTCGGTCAGCTGGGGTCCCTGGTCCTCCGCGTCCGCGTCGGGCCGGGGGTCGTTCTCCTCATCACTGTGAGGCTCATCCTCGAGGGGCGGGGGTGGCGCACGGGGCGGCCCTGGCACCACCCCCGCCTCCCTCGCCATTGGGCGACCCACCTCCTTCGCCACTTCTTCCGTGGCTGGGGGGGCGCCTGCACTCTCGGGGTCGATGCCCACCCCCACTCCTTCCGTTGGCCTCCGCAGGGCAAGCAAACCCTTCTCAGAGAGCGCGAACCCTACCAGGACGTCCATGCCCTCCTTGATGTAGTCAAAGCTCGCACGGAACTTCGCTACCCGCTTGGCGGCATGGTCGATGGCGCCTGGGCCCGTGTTCGCGCGCGCAGCGCGCGTCACGGCCTCGTGCTCGGAGATGTCCTCCGACGTCGCCACGCAGTTCGATCACATGTACAGCTTGAGCTGCCCCTCTTTACCCCTCCTCAGTTCGGGGTGTTCCTCGTTGTCCTCCTTGGCCATCGCATAGCGACGCATCTCCGCACAGCTGAGCTCGTCCACGTACTCCACCGCTACTACTACTACTACTACTACTACTACTACTACTACTACTACTACTACTACTACTACTACTACTACTACTACTACTACTACTACTACTACTACTACTACTACTACTACTACTACTACTACTACTACTACTACTACTACTACTACTACTACTACTACTACTACTACTACTACTACTACTACTACTACTACTACTACTACTACTACTACTACTACTACTACTACTACTACTACTACTACTACTACTACTACTACTACTACTACTAATAGTACTACTACTACTACTACTACTACTACTACTACTACTACTACTACTACTACTACTACTACTACTACTACTACTACTACTACTACTACTACTACTACTACTACTACTACTACCGTCCAGCTCCTCAGCCTCTAACTGTTACTTCTTACCACTACTACTAATACTACTTACTACCTACGACGACGACGACGACTTACTACTACAACCACACTACCACTATACTACTACTACATACTACTAAATACTACTACTACTACACACTTACTACTATGACACGACGACTACTACTTACTACTACTACTACTACTACTACTACTACTACTACTACTTACCGACTACTATACTACGACTACTACTACTACTACTATCCTCCTACTGCTTTACTGCTACTTCTTACTACTAATACTACTATACTTACTACTACTACTACTACCTACTACCGAGTACTACTACTACTACTACGACTATACTACTACTACTACTACTACTACTATACTACTATCAACTACTTACCACGACTACGACTACGACTAATACTACTACTACTACTACTACTACTAATTAATATTAATATAATACTTACAAATATGTACTACTATTTACTACGACCATTACTACTCACTACTACTACTACTACTACTACTACTACTACACTGCTGCTGCTGCTGCGCTGCTGCTCCTATAACGCGGTGGCGCAACTACTAATACTACTACTACTACTAAGCCTACTACTACTACTACTACTACTAATACTACGACTACTACTACTACTTAATACTTATACTATACTACTACTACACTCCTACTATACTATTAATACTTATACTACTACTACTACTACATACTACTCCTACTACTACTACTACTACTATACTATACTACTACTACTATACTACTATTACTACTACTAATTCCTACGACTACTACGACTACTACTACTACTCTACTACTACTAACTCCTACTACTAATACTACTACTACTATTCCTCCTCCCCTCCTCCTCCTTCTCCTCCTCCTTCTCCTACTCCTACTCCTACTCTACTCATCCTCCTCCTCCTTCTCCTCCTCCTCCTCCTCCTCCTCCTCCTCCTCCTCCTCCTCCTACCCTGTGTCCTTTCCTCCTCATCGCGCCGTCGCTTTGCCCAGTTATGGCACTGACCGCGAATGTGTACCAAGGTGGACGCTTGCGGCCGCATTGCTTTCCAGCGAGGTGGCACCATGACAATTAGGCCCGCCAACGCTTCCACCTCCTCCCCCTACTTCCCATCCCCATCCCCCCCCCTCCCTCTCCCCATAAACTCTCATCCCCCTTTCCCGTCATTCTCCCCACACTTCTCATCGAAGTGTCCAATCCACCCACCCCTTGGAAGTTTGGGTTCGTTGGTCGAAAATCGACCCCCCCGACCTGCCCAGGGCCAAATTATTGAAGGAAATCCAACGGCCGGGTCCGCACGGCCCTAGAAGAGCGCAATCGCAGTTCGATCATCGATCCATGCCCCCCCCGCCCTTCCCTCGACCTGCCATTCCCATCGACCCACCATCCTCGATCTTCGATCCCCATCGATACCCCTCCCGCCCACCCACCCACAGCACCCCCTTCGACTCCTGATCCCCCCCGCCACCCTCCTCGATCCTCGACCGCTGGTAACTGCACTGGCTGTCGGCCACCACCGATCCCCGATCCTCATCGCCCCCCCCCCGACCTCTGCGCGCGGCCCCGCGTGCCCAGGCGGCGCTGCCGCGGCGGCGCTCCCGCGGGCCGCCTACGGCGGCCGTGCTTCAGCACGCGCCCCGCCACGGGCCCCCCGGCCGCCTGGGAGGCCCGCGCTCGGGACCGGAGGAGGGGGCGGGAGGGGCGGGAAGAGGGGAGGAGAGGAGAGAGGCGTGAGAGGGGGAGCAGGGGCAGGGGCCCAGGGGAAAGAGCAGGCGCAAGGGCTGGAGGAGGAGGAGAAGGAACAGACTAGAAAGGAGGATGTGGTGGTGAAAGTGTATAAGCACATGGCATTAAGGCGAATGGTTTCAGGCGCGTGGAAGGCAGATGAGTGTCAATAGCGCGGTGCATGTGTATGGCGGAGGGTTAAAAACGCGTATAAGGTGGGCACGGAAACTTGGCCAGCCCCCACACCCCAGAGCAAAAAACAACGTCGGCAAGGGTGGACCATTACAACAGGCAAAGAAGAGAAGGGACAAGTGAACTACCGTTCGAATCTGGCGCTCAAGCACGTCCGTCGTGCTTCCGGTAGTTCCACCTCATCCATATCCTCCTCCACCTCCACCTCCAACTCCAACTCCACCCCCACCTCCACCTCCACCTCCACATTCTCCTCCTCCTCCTCCTCCTCCACCTCCTCCTCCGCCTCCTCCGCCTCCTCCTCCCCCTCCTCCTCCTCCTCCTCCACCTCCCCCTCCTCCTCCTCCTCCTCCTCCTCCACCTCCTCCTCCTCCTCCACCTCCTCCTCCTCATCATCATCATCCATTCCTTTTCCTTATAAATAACTGCTCCCTGTCGCATCCTGAAGCCAGTTTTTAGGGCGGGCCAGGCGTTTCGCCTGAGACTTCCTCACAATGTATGATTCTGAAGCTTACAAGTTGGCAACAGCTTCACTGATGGAGGGCGGGTCGTTTTCAAAATGTGGCTCTCGCCCTAGCGCGGCGCACATTCGTTCCAAAAAATTACACAAGTGTTTCACGGATTGAGGGCGGGTCGTTCTCAAAATGTGGCTCTCGCATTAGCGCGGCGCACATTCGTTTTAACAACTTGCAAGAGCTTCACGGATTGAGGGCGGGCCGTTTTGAAATTAGGCTCTCACCCTAGCGCGGCGCACTTTCGTTCTTACAATTTGCAAGAGCTTCACGGATGAGGGCGGTTCCGTTTCAAAACGTGGCTCTCGCTTTAGCGCCGCGCACATCCGCTGTAAAAAATTGCAAGTCGTTGTTACAATGTGCAAGAGCTTCACGGATTGAGGGTGGTTCCATTTCAAAATGTGGCTCTCGCCTTAGTGCCGCGCACATTCGTTTACAACATTCTCAAGCGTTTCACGGATTCCCATCATCAACGTACCAGAAATGGTGTTTTGGAAGAATCTAGGATTATGCAGGTGCAACAGTTGCGTTGATTATCTGCGTTGAAGTCCTAGGAAAGCCGTTCTGGCACGATTCAGAATCGCCAAGACGCAACAGTCAGGTTGATCCGTGGCGCTGGAATCCCGAGAACAATGTTTTGGCATGCTTCAGGGCGCTTAAAAGAGTGTCTTCCAACGAGGCAGTTCCATCAATGGAAATGAACCGTTCTAGGAGCCTATGAAGAGGGAGCTTGGAGGGAGGGTTTACTCCAACATCGTTGAGGACTCTTGGGTTTACACTTGTCCTCCTCCTCCTCCTCCTCCTCCTCCTCCTCCTCCTCCTCCTCCTCCTCCTCCTCCACCTCTTCCTCCTCCTCCTCCTCCTCCTCCTCACCCCCTTCCTTCGTCGCCGTCGCCGCCGCCATCGCCATCGCCACCGGCAGGTGCAGCGCGGCGGGCGCGACGGCGAAGCCCTGGCTGGCCAGCGCGATGCCGCCGCCAGGCCCGCAGCCCCTGGGCGGGCGGGGACACCAGGAGGACGGGCAAGAGACAAAGGAGGAGAAAGGCGGAGGACGAGGACGAACATCAGCAGCAGCAGCAGCAAGGGCACGAGTGGGAGCAGCGGGGGGAGCAGGAAGACCCGTTGAAGGAGGAAAATGTGTGATATGGCATGATCGCAGTGCTTGTGTTACATATCGCTGACACGGATGCTCGTAACTGTAAGGCCGAGGGCCCTCAAATTAATTGAGCACACATGGCGATATACATACACGCACGTAAGGGGACAGCGAGCAGCACCAGCAGCAAGCGAATGAGAGCATGCGATGACCAATGAACGAGCCATTACCACACTCCTGCACGGGCGCTCGAAGCGTCTGGCGCAAAAAGCGCCGAGTTCAGCCGGGCATATCGGCCTGGAGTTCGATACAGAAGTCAGGGCACAGGAGTGCGCAAACGGCTCGCGGGGCATGCACGCAGGCAGCCCACAGGGCACTTCGCTGAGTGAGCTACACACAGAACTGCAGGATATTCTCAGCTGTCAACACTTCCCGTGCTATGATCGAAAAACATAAGGATGAAAGGTGATCGTCATCACCTCTACATGGTAGCGGCACACTAGAATTATTTTGCTGCGATACCCATCGAAACCTTCGGCTTGTTTGATCCCGAAAGTGCGCACGATCGTTGGAACGAGTAGGGCCATGTCGCAAGTTGCCGTTCTCCTGAAATCCAAAAGCCCCGGAGACCCTGACAAAGGAACCAAAACAAGCTCTGGAGCGAAAAACTGACCTCCGAAAGGCGTGGTAAGATCCTGCGTCATGTGTTGATTGTTTATGTCGGTATGGTGCTGTGACGCAGTATGGCATGATATGTTTTACTGTGTCATGCCGCCTCGCTGTCATGGTATGGTGTGTCACCTGAAAGATTGTGAACGATGAAATAATGTGCTGCGCTGTGAGATGTTCTGCCATGGTGTGTCATCACCCGATAAGTTCTGCCATGGTGTGTCATAGTATGCTCTGTTCTGGTGTGTTGTGAAGTGTGGTGTTGTTATGTTATGTGTAACCAATTCTGGCACAGTTTGTGTTAGCTTATGTCATGTACTGCTATGGTACCGCAGAATATGCCGCGTTCTGTCTTGTTATGCTGTGTCATGCTGTGGACTGAGCTGTGCTGCGATAATGTTTTATGGTGTGGTTTGTTATGTCATAGTGTATGATGTGATGATCTGAGAGAGCGTGATCCACCGCCGCTTTACTGTGGAAAATTCCCCCCCCCTCTTCCTCTGGAACCCGGGGGTCCCCCCCCCCTCCGAAAATCCCCTCCCCTGCTGGACCCCCCCCCCTACCCCGGGCAACACTCCCCCCCTCCCCTACCCCCCCCCCCCCTCCAGAAAACCGGGAGGGGTCAATACCGGTTCGAACCCATCCCCCCCTCCCCTCGGAAAACCAGGGCGGGTCACTACCGGTTCGAACCCACCCACCCCAGTGCTACTGTCCCACCACTGTCCTCACCACCGCCCTCACCAGTACCCAGCACTACCGTCCCCACCACTGTCCCACTGTCCCCACCACCACCGTCCCCACCACTGTCCGCACCCCCCCCCCGGTCTTCGAGGGGGGGGGGGTTCGAACCAGTGACCCCCCCGGTTTTCGAGGGGGAAGGGGGGGGGGTTCGAACCGGTAGTGACCCCCCCTCTTTTCATGATGGACGGGGGGGGAGGGGTTCGAACCGGTAGTGACCCCCCCCGGTTTTCCGGAGGGGGGGGGTTCGAACCGGTAGTAACCCCCAACGGTTTTCCGCCAGCAGCGGTAGAACACGCTCTTTCGATGATCTGTTGTGTCATGTTATGGTATGGCCAGTTCTGGCATGTGATACACGGTCCTATATGTCATAGCAGGCGTGGTTACGTAGATTTGTGCTATGAGATGCAATGTCGTGTTATGTGATGGTGTGACATGTGAGGCGTTGGTATGTTCAGTGTGCGCCCATATTGTATGGTATGCTTGGTTGGCCATGTCAATGAATGAAATGTGCTGTGATGATGTGATATGGTATGCACTGCTCTGTCATGGTGTGTTCTGTTACGAGCTGGTATGTCATGATACGGCATGTTGTTGCGAGGATATGTTGGGTTCGGTGGTATGGTGTTACGCCATGTTTTGTGGGGGGATCGGGTACCTGGCGGCCGCGGCATGCAGAGTGGGCGAGTCGGCGCGGGGGGCGGGACCACTGGGGATTACATGGAGCTGGGGGATCTGGCGACCGCGGCATGCCGGGCGGGGGGGGGGCCGAACCACCAGGGATGCTCGGGGGCCGGGGGATCTGGCGGCCGCGGGTGCGCAGGGCGGGCCGGGCCGGGAGGCCTGCTCTCAAAATCAGAGCTAACGACCCCTGCCTGTCGGGGGGGGGATAAACCTGGCTGCGGCAAGCACTCCGCAGCACTGCGGCTGCCTGTGCAGAGCTACGTGGAGGTCGTTGGGCCGGACGCGTAGATGCAGCAAACATCGGACTCACGTTCACTTGCGCTGGCGGCTCGTCTTGTCCTGCATGCTCGGCGTGGCGTCAATGCCTGCGTTCGGCAGGTTGTTGATGAATCTCCGCCTGGCAGCGCGTAGCGCAGGCTGCTGAAATCCGCCTCGCGGTTCCTCTTGAGCCAGGCGGCGCGCTTCTGGCATGCGCGGCAAGTAGCACGCACGCTGTGGCGAATGTGGCCGACCCGGATATTGCGGCCGCCAATGGCGCACTCGTTGATCTCGCCCACGCGCGCTGTAGTGGTCGAGCAGTTCCAGAACACGATCGAAGCTGATGAGGCACTCTATACTAGAATCGGCGGCGATGGCGCTGCCAATGCTGGAGTTGCTAGGGCGGCCCCGTCCAGCACCCCGCCGGGCGTTGCTGCTGTCGACGACGCTGCCGTCATGCTGCGGTCTTCTGGAACCGAGCATTGCGGCGCCCTGGTCGGGCGCACCGTCGCCCAAGACGAGGCCGCGGCCTCCGGGTGGTTGGCCCTGCCAGGGCGCCTTCCATGGCAGCCAGGGTGGTGGCCCTCGCGCCCGAAGCCCTGGCGCGTCTCGAGCTTTCTCCTGTCCTCGCGCACGGAGTTCGGGATGCTCGGGCACCACGGCGGGCAGCCGTTGGCGCGCAGGATACGGATGACGCGGCGAGCACGCCTACGCCGATGAAGATGCCAACCACGAACGCGATCAGGAGCTGCTGGAGATACCACCAATAACCTGGCTCGGCAGGCGGCGTCGCAGGTGTCGGCTGGCCCTTGACACGGCTGATGCAGGTAATCAGCACAGACGCGAGCCCCGAAGAAACAAGAGCTGTGTGCCCCTGCCCCCAACGCCCTGGCAAGCGCGTCCGCAGCCATGGCCCGAGTCGGGGTTCACACGAGGCGCAGGTAGCCGTTCGGGTGCGGTGCCCGGCCTGCTTGAACACGGAGGCGACGATCCTGAACCGCTTGACCGAAGAATGGCCCATGTCGGAGTGGACGTGAGTGACGAGGCCCTTGCTGTCGGCGAAGATCTCGCCAGGGAGCAACCAAAAGGTGCTGGATGTGGCAACAGCCATCCTGGATCAGGAACCCAAAGGGAGCCTCGCTGGAGCGCATTCGGCGTGAGCTGGCGAACCATCAGCCAGCGTGCCATCGCAACTCCGCTCCAAAGGTGACGCACAGCACAAACTTCATCGGTGTGAACCACTCCGCAAAAAGAACAGAGGCCCACCCGTCCCTCACACCCGTACCTTCCTACTGCGCTGATTACGTCTCCATCCGCCGACGCGCGTCGTACTCCATAGGGGACCCCGTCGTGATGCGCGCAGTCAGAGAAGGGGAGCTGCACACGCTGGAGGAGGCGGCGGATGAGCAGGAGGACGAGCAGGAGAAACAGGAAGGAGGACGAGGCAAAACAACAGCAGCAGCAAACACTGGACCAGGAGGAGCAGGAGGAGCAGGAGAAGGTGGAGAAGGGGGTAGGAGAGTGGCGGCAACGATAGGAAAGGGATCAAGAGATGTGGCCAGCGGTTGGACGAGAGCGCCATTCTGAACGACGGGGGCGAAGCGTCGATCCGAAAATGAGGCCCGCGTTGCCGCGGGAGCACCATTTTGCTGAAACACAGAGAAACAATCGTTGCAGAAAATGATAGGGAAGACACTGTTGTGCAATCCTGCGTCAAAGACAATGCGCAGGGAGGGCCAGATAGCTTCCCGACGGAGTCATGGGAGACAGGAGATAAGATAAATAATGTTCACTTGTAGAAAGGAGGAAGGAAGAGGAGGAGGAGGACGACGACGACGGCGGCGGCGGCGGCGGTGGCAGCGGCGGCGACAACGACGACCACGACGACCACCACGACCACGATGAAGACCACGACGACGACGACGACGACGACGACGACGACGACGACGACGACGCCTGGGCCTAGCGAGAGCGAGCCCCAGCCCGGCGACTGCGGCGGCCGCCACGGCACGGCGGCGGTGCCGCGCCCGCGCTTGCCCCGGCGCCGGGCGCCCGGGCACCCGCTCCTGCTGGGCGGGGCTCTCCTTCGAGCAGAAGATCGAACACAGAATTGATTTGCCCCAACGTGGATTTGTTCGTCGATCCTGCGAGAAAGGACATACAATGTTCACTTCCCTTGTAGATTCGACGCTTTTTTGTACATTCGACGAAAACACCCATTTGGGGGAAATCAATTCTGCAGCCGATCCTTCTCGCCCCATCTCTCCATTCTCCCTCCCCTTGGGGCCCCATCCCTCCCTCCCATCTCCCTCCCCCCCGAGGCTCCGTGCGCGGGCGGCCCGACACTTCTTCTTGGCATCGGCCCGCACTCGCGCAGGGGCCACGCGCGCTGCCCCCGCCGGCTGGGATTCGGCCAGAGTTGGTGGCCGCGTGCGACGAGCACTTCCTGGCCAGCGCCGTCGCAGCAGCCGACCGAAGTAGGAGCTGCGCGCGTCCGCGCGGAGGGCTCGGCTGGGCGGCCGGGGTCGGTCGGCTGCCGGCCTCGGATGGGCGACGTGGCCGACCTGCTGGGGCCTGCGGCCCAGCCCGCCGTGGTCTGCTTCTGCTCCAGGATGCCCATCCTTGTGTGCCAGGCTGTGATTCTGCTGTGGGTCACGCCAGCGCGAACGGGCTTTCTCACGATGCTGTTCCCAGGCGGGTTAGGGCCGCCTCCGGCCCATGCCGCCGCCGCTCCCGGCAGCTAGGAGCGTGCAATCGCCGACGCCATCTTTCTCAAGTGCTGAACACCGGTACCTGCTGCTGCTGCTGCTGCTGCTGCTGTTGGCGCTGCTGCTGCTGGCGCTGCCAGAGATCGTGCTTGCCCACAGGCCGGCCCCTCTGCAAGTCTACCTGTTGGCAACGAGAAGTACAGCAACGCCGAGTGCGGCACCAACTCCCTGCAGTCCTCCCTGAGCTTGGCGGACTCCGACGACCTCGCCTACGCCCGCACCAACAGCATGGCAGCCCGCGGCGTTGCCGGCTCTGGCTACGTGGAATCGATGACTGATGTCAATGACTCTGTCGTCCCACGTACCACCTGTTCAGTCCTTTCGCGGCGGCACTTGCCCCACCTAAAGGGGTCTCCGGCTTCCCCAGTCGCTGGGCCCCCAGACGTCTGCTGCAGAGCCGCCAGATCGGGCTCATCCTGGTGATTGCGTTCGACGGCCAGGAGTCTCAGGTGCTGAAGTCGCTGATCGCGGCCTCCTTGATGTCGCTGACGACTCCAGCCGCGACTGCCGCGCCGCGCCGACATCCTTGTGGATGGGGAGACCCAGGCAGCAGTCGAAGCTCGCGCATGCTGAACGAATTGTGGACTCCCCCGTAGACGGTTACTTGTGCGGAGACTCTACTCAGCCCAGAGAGGCATAGCAGCTACAGGCTCTTGCCGCTGGCAAGGCTGATAATCTTACTGTTTGTCGCTTTCCTAGCCTATGCCAAGCCTACCCCTGTCGTGCACACGCCTACATACGCACGTGTTCCTTCCTGGCTGACTTGGTGCCCGTAGCCGAATATCTCTCGCTGTCCCGGAATAGTCTGCGTAGCTGCAATAATTGCCGGCAGGCTTCCTGCTTCATCAGCGTCGCAACCCAAAACATACGATGATGATCATTAGTATCATCACTACTGTTATTATCATTCCTCCTCCTGCTCCTCCTCTTCTATTGTCTCATTCGTAAGATGCTTCGTAGTCTTAGTAGTATTACTTATATTCGTATTACAATCAGTCTTATTGCTCATTTCATTAGTAGTAGCATTGTTATTGATTTCAGTAGTATTCTATGTACGATTAGTATTGTGATTCTTGTTCATAATAGTCTTCCTATGCTGATCAACATTGATGTTATTAACAGTATGTTGATTATTACTCGTGTTAGTATCATGCTTCCTCCTCCTACTACTACTAATATTACTCCTCCACCTCCTCCTCCTCATCCTCCTCCTCCTCCTCCTCCTCCTCCGCCTCCGCCTCCGCCACCTCCTCCTCCTCCTCCTCCTCCTCCTCCTCCTCCTCCTCCTCCTGCTCCTCTTCCTCCTCCTCGTGTTCCTCCTCCTCCTCCTCGTCGTGTTCATCCTCCTCCTCCTCCATTTCTCTCCTCACTCCTCTCCTCATCCTCCTCCTCCTCCTCCTCATCCTTCCTCCTCCTCCTCCTCCCCTACGCCTCCGCCTCCGCCTCCGCTCGCCTCGCCTCCGCCGCCGCCTCCGCGTCCGCCTCCTCTCCTCCCTCCTCCTCCTCCTCTCCTCCCCTCCTCCTCCTCCTCCTCCTCTCTCCCCCTCCTCCTCATCCTCTCCTCCTCATCGCCTCCGCATCCTCCTCCTCCTCCCTGACTCCTCCTCCTCATCTCCTCCTCCTCCCCTCCCCACCCTCCCCCTCCCCTCCCCCTCCCCTTCCTCCTCTTCTCCTCGTCATCCTCTTCCTCCTCCTCTCCTCCTCTCTCCCATCCTCTCCTCCTCCTCCTCCTCCTCTCCTCCTCCTCCTTTTCCTCCTCCTCTCCTCCTCCTCCTCTCCTCCTCCTCTCCTCCTCCTCCTCCTCCTCCTCCTCCTCCTCCTCCTCCTCCTCCTCCTCCTCCTCCTCCCCGTGCCGATGACCCCCCTGCCTCCTTGGTTCTCGAAGTGGTCGGGGACGCACGGGGCAGCCTTTAAGGGCCCCTTCAGGGGCCCGACGAGCACCCCGACCACGAGGGCCAGGGACTGGGGGTCGGGGCGACAAAGGCTTAATTCAACAGACGCCCGCAGGTCTGGCGTTAGCCAGGACTGCTGCACGCCTGGCGTTAGCCAGGAACCAGTTCAGGGGGGAAGGGATGACTAGTAACTCGGCTGCCTCCGCATGGCAGGCGTCAGCCAGGACTGCTGTAGGCCTGGCGGTAGCCAGAGCCGCGCAAGTTCAGGGGGGGGCCGGGGCGACTAATCAAAAGGCTACTGCACGCCTGGCGTTAGCCAGGATTCAGTTCGGGTGGGGTAAGGGGGGCTCGTAATTCGGCTGCCTCCGCACGACTGGCGTCAGCCATCTCTGCTGCATGCCTGGTGGTAGCCAGGGCCAGGCTAGTTCAGGTGGGGTAGGGGCGGCTAACCAAAATCCAGCTTGCGCTCGCAGGACTGGCGCTTGCCAGGACTGCTACACGACTGGCGTTAGCCAGGAATCGGTTCAGGGGGGATGTGGGGTACTCGTAGTCCGGCTGCCTCCGCACGACTGGCGTCAGCCAGGACTGCTGCATGGCTGGCGTTAGCCAGAGCCACGCTAGCTCAGGCAGGGTAGGGGCGGTTAACCAGTATTCGACTTGCGTTCGCAGGAATGGCGTCAGCCAGGATTGCTGCATGACTGGCGTTAGCCAGGAATCAGTTCAAGGGGAGGAGGGGTGATTCGTAGTTCGGCTGCCTCCGCACGACAGGCGTCAGCCAGTACTGCTGCATGGCTGGCGTTAGCCAGAGTCACGTTAGTTCAGGGGGGGATGGGCGGCTGATCAAAGTCCGGCCTGTGTCCACACGACTGGCGTAAGCCAGGACGGATGCACGACTGGCGTTAGCCAGGGATCAACTCCCCTGGGGGGGTCGGGGTGAACAACGCATAACGCGTCTTACTCAGGAGGGGTCGGGGCGGCTACACGGTGGCCGGATTCCGCACGGCTGGCGTCAGCCAGGACTGCTGCATGACTGGAGCTAACCAGGCCTCAGCCAGTTCAAGGGGTCGGGGCGGCCAAGGCGAAATTCGGCCCGCTTCCGCATGACTGGCATTAGCCAGGAATGCTGCATGACTGGCGTTAGCCAGGAATTAGGGGGATCGGGGGATTCAAGCGGACTATTCTGCCAGAGGAAACTCCCGCGATAGCAGACAGCCTCGCTCCCAACCTCCTCGTCCTTCGGTCGTTCGGTTCGGCCCCCGCCGCCGTCGCCGACGACGCTTCGGTCCCCTCCCGGCCGCCATCCATGTGCAAAATAGGTGGTGGATGCCCCTATACTCCGCCGCCGGTAAACTATATGTGGCGCTAGCGCACCAACTCCCCCATCCTTCGTTTTGCTGCCACTGTTTGCATGGTGCCGCAGTGTGTCATATTTGCTGTGTTGCATCGCACCTCACGCATGTTGTATTTGCTTCCAGTGTGCTGCATAGCGCCGCACGTCACTTCGGAGCAACGAAATTCGTGACATTTTCGTTGCGTCTTGCATTGGGGTGCGATTATTTACTCCTGCGGGATAACTGCGCCTCCTCGTCGCCGTCTCTGTCGTGATCTCTCTGTCTCTGTCTTATACCCCTAGTGCGTTGTACTTCCGCACCGGGCACGTCGTCGGCTAGGCACTTCTCATTTACATGGCCCCCCTCCCGTCCTCATCGGTCGGGTACTCTCCATCCGTTCACAAGAGGGCCCCGTGTGTAGGACATTCTGCTCGCTGCCCCCATATACAAACTTGCTTGCAAGTAGGGCGGGTCAGCACGACCCACGTGCGTTAGCAGTAGCAGTAGTAGTAGTAGCTGAACGCACATATCATGACGGTAATGTCTGGAGCTGGGGAGCTAACCTACTCATGCTCCCAAGTGCAAGCTAGCGTGTCCCAGTCGCGTGGCGATGAGAGGCCTGCCGAGGCTGCTACTCATGCTGGCGCTATGCCGATGCTCCCCTGTCCCACGTAAAATGGGGGCAATTGTTGTACCATTTCTGCCCCCCCTTCTGAAGGGGGGCGTGAAAGGGGGGGGGACCTGCCCAAGATGGGGGGCCGCGGCATGAGGATGTGCTCCACGGACACGCCCAACTCAGCGAGGGCGCTGCCCCTGCAGCCGCCGCGGACGGCGACGTCGTGCGTGAAGCTCCCGTCAGGGAGAGCCAGGCAGAGGCTGGTCGGGAAGAGCGGCCTGGGCAAGGGGACGAGGAGGCGGCGAGAGGCGAAGAAATGGAGGAGGCAGCGGCGGCTGCTGCTGCAGCTCCGGGGGATGCCATTCCCCCCTCGGCTGCCGGAGGCACTCCTTTTGCCCCAGCCCCAGGGGCGGTGGCAGGCCCGTCCAGGTGGGGCGTGCCGCTCGCGCCGGAAGCGACGGCGGCCCCATTTGATACCAAGCATGGGGCAGCCTCCCAGGGCTCAGACGCCTTCGGCTTCGGCGTCGACGACTTCAGCGAGGAGATGGCCCTTGCAAAGGAGCAGCCCCCCGAGAATGCATGCGAGGGCAGCGGGCCGGTCGGCGACACGGGTCCTGCAGGCCCAGCCGGAGGCGCGGCTGCCAGTCCCCAAAGCCAGGAGGAGGGACGCGTCCCAGGGCACGTGGAGCTGCACTTTGGCCTCGACGACCTGGCCAGGCACGCGTGGAGGGCTAGAGGGCACGCTCTCCTGCGCTGCCGAGTGGCGGAAAACCCCCAGATGCGCTTCGTGTTCTGCCTGCGGTGCGGCGGGGTTTTGGCGGGCCGCAAGCCCGGCAAGCTGCTCAAGAACTTGTGCCGAGGGCGGGAGTCCAGCGCAGGCAAAGAGCAGCTACGGCTGGTGCGCCTGTTGCGCTGGCCCCACTACGGCAAGGGGAGACAAGGTGGAGCGCTCGAGGGGCCCTTTGCCCTAGGGCCCGAGGAGCAGCTGCAGCTCGCAGGCGACCTCCAGCTGGAAGGGGACCTGCCCGCGGCAGCGAGCGGCGGGCGCCGCGCTGCTGCTGGCGACGAGCGCCTTCCCGCCACGCCGGCGGATGCGCCAGGGCCCCAGGGCAGGCGGCCCGAGCCGAGGGCGGCGCGTCTCTTCCTGCTCCGCTGCTACGGGCTCACGGAGGACGACCTCGAGGAGGTCCGCCGTGTCGGCCGCGAGGCGGCCCGCACCCAGGCTGCCGACGCCTCCGACATAGTCTCCGAGGAGGCGGAGCTCGTGGGCTAGAGGCCTGCTGAGGCGGCCCCGGCGCCAGCCCCTTGCCAGTGCCCTCCAAGGCGGATGGACGAGGAAGGTCCAGCGAAAGCTACTTTAAGATGGGCGAGGCGGCGAGGGCCACCCCCATCAATCCTTTGACAGTGCGCAGCAGAACCAGTCGTCCGTCGGCCTGTCGGCCGCGCTTCGGCGCATGTACCCTTACCCTTACCCTTACCCTCCTCCTCCTCCTCCTCCTCCTCCTCCTCCTCCTCCTCCTCCTCCTCCTCCTCTCATTCTCCTCCTCCTCCTCCTCCTCCCCCTCCTCATCCTCCTCCTCCTCCTCCCCTCCTCCTCCAACCTCCCACCTCATCCAACACTCCTCCTCCTCCACCTCCTTCCTCCTCCTCCACCTCCTCCTCCATCCCCTCCTCCCACCTCACACCTCCTCCTCCTCCTCCTCCTCCTCTTCCTCCCCTCCTCCTCTCCACCCTCCTCCTCCACCTCCTCCTCCTCCTCCTCACCACCTCCTCTCTCCCCTCCTTCTCCCCTCCTCCTCCTCCACCTCCTCCCTCCTCATCCTCCTATCCCCCTTCTCCTCCACCATCCTCTCCTCCCCCTCCCTCCTCCTCCCCTCCTCCTCCTCCTCCTCGCACCTTCCTCCACCTCTCCTCCTCTTCCTCCTCTCCTCCTCCTCCTCCTCCTCCACTCCTCCACCTCCTCCTCCCTCTTCCTCCTCCTCCTCCTCCTCCTCCTCCTCCTCCTCACCCTCCTCCTCCTCCTCCTCCTCCTCCTCCTCCACCCTCCCCTCCTCCACCTACCTCCTCCTCCTCCTCCTCCTCCTCCCTCCTCCACCTCCCTCCTCCTCCTCCTCCTCCTCACCTCCTCCTCCTCCTCCTCCTCCTCCACCTCCTCCTCCTCCCTCCACCTCCCTCCACCACCCTCCTCTCCTCCACCTCTTCCTCCTCCTCCTCCTCCACCTCCTCCTCCTCCTCCTTCCCCTCCTCCTCCTCCTCCTCCTCCTCCTCCTTCCTCACCTCCTGCCCTCCTCCCTCCTCCTCCTCCTCCTCCTCCCTCCTCCTCCTCCTCCCTCCTCCTCCTCCAAACTCCCTCCTCCTCCTCCTCCTCCTCCTCCTCCTCCTCCTCCTCCTCCTCCTCCACTCCTCCTTCCTCCTCCTCCTCCTCCCTCCTCATCCTCTCCTCCTCCTCCTCGCCTCCTCCTCCTCCTCCTCCTCCTCCCCTCCTCCTCCTCCGTCCTCTCTCCTTCCCCTCCTTTTCCTCCTCCTCCTCCTCTCTCCACCTCCTCCTCTCCTTCCCACTCCCATATCCATCCTCCTTCCTCCTCCTCCTCCTCCTTCCTCCTCCTCCTCCTCCTCCTTCTCCTCCTCCTGCCTCCTCCTGCCTCCTCCTCCTCCTCCGCGAGGCCCTCTGCGCGGCGCGCGAGGGGGGGGGCGGTCTTCGAGAGAGCAGGGGCCGACCGCCCCGGCATCCTTGTAGGCCGGAGACCTGCAGAGGCTAAAGCCGCACGGTCTCGGCCGTACGTGCGAAAGGACAAATGCCGCTTTTCAACTGCGCTGCGAAGAAATCGTGACGGGAGGTTTTTCGCTATTTTCGGCCTCCGGGGGTCCTTCCCAGGCCTCGGGGCCGTCCAAAAAAGACTCAGGATGAAAAGCCGGTCCCGGGGAAAGGGTCTTGGAACAATGCCCGTCGGCCGGAAGATGTGGGCAGAAGCATGCAGTAGACAGGCGGATGACGTAGATGGCGTTCGGGCCTGCCCAGAGAGAGGAACAGAACGCAGCAAAAGCAGATCGCTTCTTGAAGCAGGAAGGCGCTTGACGTAGGCTGGGTTCTGGGAATCCCGAAACACCTACTGTCAACGACCGAGGGGTCTGTTGGGGGGCCTATATGAGCAACTCTCGGGAGCGGCCAAGAGGGGGGTGTCCAAGAGGAGTGGGTTCACATCATGACCGGAGGCATGTGTGCGGCCCAGCGGGGGGGCCAGGGACGTAATGAAATAAGAAGAGGCGCCATGACATCTGAGGAAATATCATGGCCCCCGCCATGATATCCCCCTCCCCCCTGGTCATCCCCCCCCTCTTTGCCGCCCCCGAAAATCGGGACGCTTCGCCAGCGCTCGAGCAGGGGCCGCGCGGGGCCACGGGCGGCCACCCACCAACAGCCTCGGGCCGCCCTTTCCCGCCTCCCTCGCAGAGCAAGCGCGAGCCCCAAGGCGCAAACATCAAGTCGGGCCTGTCCCCCTACAGGGGGATTTTCGACGAACTATCAATTATCCCACAGCGACTCTACCTAGGAGTTGGAGCCCCTATGCTATGCTATGCTATGCTATGCTGTGCTGTGCTGTGCTGTGCTATGCTATGCTGCGCTGTGCTATGCAAAGCAATGCTATGATATGCTAAGCTATGATATGATATGATTTGAGTTGCTATGTTATACCATGCTATGCTATGCTATGCTATGATATGCCATGTTATGCTGAGCTATGCTCTGCTATGCTATGCTTGGTTATGATATGCTATGCTGTGCTATGCTGTGCTAATGCTGCGCTGCGCTATGCTGCGCTGCGCTATGCTGCGCTAAGCTATGCTGCGCTAAGCTAAGGTAAGCTAAGCCATGCTAAGCTAAGCTAAGCTAGGCTAGGCTAAGCTAAGCTAAGCTAAGCCCAGCTAAGCTAAGCTAAGCTAAGATGAACTAAGCTAAACTAGAACAGCTAAGCTAAGCTAAACTAATTTAAGCTAGGCTAAGCTAGGCTAGGCAAGACAAAGCTAAGCTAAGCTAAGCTAAGATGAGATAAGCTAAGCTTAGCTAAGCTAAGCTTAGTTTAGCTAAGCTGGGTGAACCCATTGGGCGCAACCGGGGGAACCCAGGGGGCGAAACTGGGGGAACCGCCCGGGGCGAGCCCCACTGCCCGGCCCCTTTAAGCAAACATAATAAGAACCCTCTAGGCAGAGCCTAGGTAGGGAAACATACTCCAACAATAATCCAAAAATAGTCGGGAGTATTTTTTACCATTTGGAATATTTAGGAGTATCTTTAATTTTTCGTCCAAAATCCCCCTGTAGGGGGAAAGGCACGACTTAACGCAAACACCAGCAGGGCTGGATCGGAACGTCGTCGGTCGTCCTGTGCTCGTCTTGCCCTGCCCGTTCTCCTGCGCCTCCCTGCCGAAGGGAAGAACGGAACACGGCCGAAGTCCATCGAAGCAGCGTTGAGGTCCAGCCCTGCTGTCCAGGGGTGCAAGGACCCTCCATCGTGAGTTTTCTCCGCCGAGAGGGCGTCTGGGCTGGGGGGCCCTCCTCGCTGAATCGGATACATGCAAGAGTGGCCCTAGGCTTAGGTTGGGCCTGTCCCCCTACAGGGGGATTTTGGATAAGTAAATAAGAATACACAAACAAACACGCCCCAAATGCTCAGCAATACGAAAAATAGTCCCCAGACTATTCTTCTACTATTTTGGAATATTCCTCCTGTAGAGGGACAGGCCCCACTCAACCCTGGGCAAGAGGGACCTCCGGTGCGCGGACTTCGAAGGGCAAGTTGGGCGGCCAAGCCCGAGCGCGCATGCTGCATCGCTGTCAGCGATGGAGGGGCCCCAGTGGGCCAGCACCCGAGGTCACTCCGGCGAAGGGTCATCCTTAGGGCTCGTTTCGATTCCTCCGATTCGATCCGATTCGGGTGCGATGGCTGCCGATTCCGATTCGATTCGATGTCGGATTCCGATTAGGCATCCGATTTCCATATGGAGGCCTACTAGCCTGCCGATCTCCGCCGATCCGATCTCTCCCGAGTCGGCTGCCCATCTCCGCCCATACGATGCACCTCGATGGCCGATCCGACCTGTCGACTCGACTCTGGGCTGGTCGTTCTTTCGCGCAATCGAGCCTCCCATGGGGAAACCAAAAGGTACCGATACCGCTGCTCCCCGGACCTCTCCTAGGGTGCGTTCTGACCAGGGTCTCGAGGCGAATCCGGCGGTGGCGACGAGGGCCTCCGGGGAGGCCCGAAAGTGGGAAAACGAGGAAAAGGTAGCGGTATGGGAACCTCTTCCTGGGCCGCGCTGGCCGATTTACCCCCGTAGATGGGGATACAGGCTGTTCCCTTCGGGTTTCGAAGGGTCTATCTCCAACCTGGGTGTTGAGATGGTGCGGGTCTGGATTGGGCTGGGGATGAAGATAGGGGTCGGCTCAACGGTACTGAGCCGAAGGGCCGCGCGCGGCGAAGCCTCAGGCCGCCAGGCCGTCCGTGCGAGGCGGGGACTTGTCCATATCCACCGCCTGGGAACCGACGTCCTGGTGCCCTAGCGGGCGGTGGACATGGATATAATTTTCGGCCCCCGGGGGCCCGAATCTGTCCATGTCCACCGCCTGCCGAGGCTCCGAAAACTGACCCTCCAGCCGGTGGTCATGTGTAAATTCCCGCCTCGGAGGGCTACGGGCTGTTCCCCTCGGGCTTCGAGCGGGGCGCCCCGGGATCCCTTCGCGCCGCCTCGCCCGCCCCCTGCTGCAGAGGCCGGCCTTCCTTAGACGAGCGCGCCCCCCTGCTTGCAAAGTAGCCACTTCGGAAGCCGGGCGAGGGCTACGAAATCCGTGGCTGCTAAAATCGACCTCCGGGAAATTGTCTTCGTCCTGCCGGGAAGAAGCCCGTTGACTGTTTCGCGTGCCGCGCCTCGTTCCGGGAAGCTGTCTTTTTCTCCTGGGAGGGCCGCTTTAGCAGCCACGGTTTCAGCAGCCCTCGCCCAGCTTCCGACTGGACCCGCCGCAGGGGATGTACGATCGATGACGTCAATGATTTGGACGCCCGAAATGGGCACGGGAAAAATTGGCACAATGTCCAACAACAAATGTTGTCCCAAACCAACAGCGGCCGCTGTTGGGCAGGCGGCCTGCTGTTCCAAATGGACACAGGCAGCGGCGACACGGACAGCGAGCCCTGTTCAAAATGAACAGGAACTGCTGTTGGGCATTGCGCCCACTCTTTCCGTGCCCCTGTCGGTCGTCCCGATCCACTGCTCGCAAAGTAGCTACTCGCAAATGGCCTGGACCCGCCGCGAGGGACCTACGATCGATGCCGTCATGCAGAGGTCCCCGCCTCGGAGTCCGCGGCCCGCGCCTCGTCGGGAGCTGCCAAGAGGGGGGTGTCCAAGAGGGGGGGGGGGGGGGCAAATCGTGACCGGCGGCATGTGCGCGGCCCCGCGGGGGGGGGGCAGGGCGTAATGAAATGAGAAGAGGCGCCATGAGATCTGGGGAAATATCATGGCCGCCGCCATGATTTCCACCCCCCTAGTCATCACCCCCGACCTCGGTCCTCCGTGTACTCGCCCCCTCCTCATCCCCATCCCCCTCCATCCTCCTCTTCCTCCTCCTCCTCCGCCTCCTCCTCTTCCTCTTTTCTTCCTCCTCCTCCTCCTCCTCCTCCTCCTCCTCCTCCTCCTCCTCCTCCTCCTCCTCTAGTCATCACCCCCCTCTTTTCCGCCCCCGGCCTCGGAGGCCGCGGCCCGCGCCTCGGAGTCCGCGGCCCGCGGCGAGCCGTCCGCGGCGGCGGGCGCCGCGCCGGCCGTGTGGGCGAGGCGGGGGCCGCGGCCCCCCGGGGCGGGCAGGCCGGGGGCGGCGGCGCCCGGGCCCCGCCGCGCCTCCTCGCAGGGCGGGGCCCAAGCATTTGTCGTCTTGTTGTTCGCTGTGTTCGTTCTGTTGCCGTCTTGTTTGTTCGTTGTGTTGTCGTGGTGTGGTTCGCGTTGTTGTTCGTGTTGTTGTCGTTTTGTTGCCGTATTCTTGTTCGTTGTGTTGTGGTGTTGTTGTTCGCGCTGCTGTCGTTTTGCTGTGTTGCTGTTTCTTCCCGTGCCTCCCTGCCCGAGCGAAACAACAAGCAAAAGGCACGGCAACCAATCCAGCAAGGCAATGCTTGGGTCCGCCCCTGCCTCCTCGTAAAAAGGCGCCCAGGGACACACACACACACACAATTCCATAGACACGTCTCCCGGGGTTCCCCCGATGTCCCTATCTGTTCTGGATTCTCGTCGGCCCCCCCACTGTTCATACAGGCCTCGGAACAAATTAGCGAACACTCATGCCACATTCATCCGTCAACGCCTCCCCCTCCCCCCCAAGTGCCGCATTCATCCGTCAACGCCTCCCCCTCCCCCCAATGTTCAAAGTTGGCGGTGGGTCTGATGAGATGCACGTCGACCGCAGTCTCCCCCGCGCGTGCCAACATTGAGTTTGGGGGGAGGGGGAGTGTGCAGGGAGTGTTCAGTAATTGTTTCCCTCTACCGTATCTTCCCATCTTTTCCTGGCCCCCGCCGCGCATCATCCTCGTAAAGGCGCCCAGGGACGCACAAAGAAATAGACAGACATCCCAGGATTCCCCCATCTTTTCATATATGTTCTGGGATTTCGTCCCCCCCCCCACTGCTCATAGGTTTCCGTATTTCCAGGGAGTCGACGATTTATTGCGTCTGTGTGCTTTTTCACCTTTTCCAGTGTTTCCCCCCCCCCCCCTTGCCCCCTGACCTCTGAGGGGGCGGAACGCCCGAAGACGAGGATGCGCGTTGCTGCTGTGCTTTAGGCTTGAGTTGGGCGTGTCCCTCTACAGGAGGAATATTCAAGAACAGTCAAAACATAGTCGGGGGACGATTTTCTACTATTTCTAACTATTCTTCAATCTGTTTCGACTATCTTGTATTTTTTGCCAAACATCCGCCTGTAGGAGAATATGCCCGACCTACCTTTCGGCCCGGAAGCGCTCAGCCATCGAGGCCACGGGCAGGTTCGGCACAGCCCCGCCAGGGGAACCTCTGCGGGGGCTGGCTCGAGCTTCGGGGTTGGAGGTCCGAGGAGTGAGGCCTTCGGGCGCTTTGGTCGGCTCTCAAGAAAAACCAACTTAATGGTAGTTCTGATTCTGTGTAGCGCCTGGAGGATTGAAGTCTCCTCTTTTTCTGCTGAATCTTGCGAGCGGATCGATCTGTGAGGGTCCCGGGGCCCGAAGCCGAGCGAAAACGCTCGGCGTGAGCAAGCTGCAACGCTCGGATCTCAGGGAACCCTGTGGCGGGGCGCTGCCACTGGGGCCATCGGTGGGGCCCTTCTACGGGGGGGCGCTGCCGCTGGGGCCTTCGGTGGAGCTCCCGGTGTGCCCCAAGTGGGCCTGGCCAAGATCGGCGTCAGGCCCCCGGAAGGGCCGCGGCTCGCCCCAGCCCAGCCCGCGGGCACTTGGTCCATATTATATACTCCAGATTTCGTAATAAAAAGGGAGGGGGTCTGGACCCTCCAAGACAAGCCATTTCAGACCTCCCCCGTGGGAGAACCCTCCAAAACATCGTCCCCAAACCCCCCAGGCCCTCCAAGATAGCCTGGAAGAGACCCCCCCCCGAAATGAGACCCCCCTCCCTTTATTACGAAATCTGGAGTACCCCCGCTCCGCGCTTCCCGCGGGCAACCCGTGTGGCCGACTGCAGAAGCCTCCGATTCAAACAGCGAGCTGTTTGACATACGGCCGGACCGAGGTAGAAGAGATCGAGGTCGGTTCGGGAAGGGCACGCTGATGTTCTTCGAGTTTGTTGGATGATCCTGCACATCCCGGGGGAGGGCACCCTCGAGTGATCTTATGGTTTGGGATGGTTTGGCCGGCGGAGGGTCTCATGTTCTTGAGGGATGCTCCTCTGTCCGAGGTCCGACCGCACAGTCGAAACAGGGCCGAGGGCCCCATGGAGATAGGACGAATGGAGCGGGCGCCCGACGGCGAAGAAAAGAAGGGCACCCCTCCGAAACCTGGGTCATTATTGGCACTTGTGCCAACCCTAATCACGATAACGTCCGTTACCGACCATCGCCCCCCCCCCCCCCCTGGTAGCGAGACGTCCGATCCAAGAAATCCGCGCGGACCTCCGACAGCTTATGTTTATGTCATTGCTTGTTCCCTGAATGGTGACGTCGCATGCTTACACCCGCTGCGCCTCTTCTCCCTTTCCCTCTCCGTTTCCACGCGCTTCTTCTCCCCCACTCGTCTGCTGTGCCCAACTCGGCCCCGTTGCATCCCACGGCTGCCCCAGACTCGGGCCCCAGAACGCGGTGAGGATTCGCGTGGCGGAGAGCGCGGAGGGAAGTGAGAAGAAGGCCTCCTCAGAAGGCTCGGAAGTCCACCTGCCTTCTGATGAGTTTTCTGAGCTCCCGAATGCGCAGAAAACGTTTCGGGAGGGCGCGAGGACTTCTGAGAAGTCCCGCCGCCGTGGAGACCTTGGATGCGAGGCGCTAAGACGTACCAACACTATTTGTCATCCTTGGAGGCGTACGTCCGAGCCGAAAATCTAGTATAAGCATATTGTCGTAGATTGCCTCCCGAGCGGTATGGCCAGGAAGCGCCCGCCACCGCGCAGATACTATAAGATTTCTCGACGGGCGCGTCGCCCCTGGGAGGGCGACGCACACTGAGTATTAATATGTTGGCTCGCCGCCGATTAGATGAGGAATCCAGGGTCTGGAGGCTGGCGGAATTCAAATCGTGGCTTGGACATGTACGGCCGGCCCTAGGACAGAAGAACATCCCACACCAGCAGATCACTCGAGGGAATCCTCCCCTGGGATGCGCAAGAACACCCAACAAACACGAAGAACATCAGGGCATCCTCCCCGAACCGACCTCGATCCTATACCTCGGTCCTACCGTATATCACCGCCGCCCTCATCAAACAAGTAATCCTCCAGGGCCTGCAGCCTCCTGGGCACGTTCCTTAACGAACGCCCCCACCGTATGAGCAACGAAAAGGATGGGATCCTACGCAAGATGGCGTGGCGACCTTGCGCCGCGGCTTACGCAGGCCGCCAGCGCGGCACGCCACATTTAGAAGAAGAGAAAACGGCATAAGCATAAATTTTTGGCGCTCCGCGCGGACTTTCCGGATCTGCGCTGGACCCCCCTCCCTGGCGCGCGGAGCGCGCCAGGGGCGGCGCCGGAGGCGCCGCCCGGGGGGGGGGGGGGGGGGGGGGCCCAGCGCGGAACGCCAAAAAACCGCGCGGAGCGCCCAAACATGATGTTCATGGCTTTTTACTCCTTCGACACGCGCGACCGTGCGCGGGCAGCTTGCGCGCAGTGGTCGGCGCAGTCGAACTCGTGCTCTGCGTCGCTCGTGTGCTCCCAGGCCTGCCGGACAGGCCCTGTGGCCCTGGGCGGCCCAAAGGGGAGCCCCCCTGGGAGGACCGCGGGGGTCTGCCGAGGGGATCGAGGGGAGGCTCATGTGGATGTTCTGAGACGGGCTATATCTGGCCCAGCCTGGCTTACCAGTGGGTCGCAGGGGCCCTAAATGGCTCAGGGGGGGGGGGGCATAACTCTGCTGGATGTCTGCACCACCTTCGCCACTCAGGGCACTTGTCACCCGCTTGTGAGCCAGGCTGGGCCAAATAGAACCAACTTGGCATCCGCTTCTGAGCGCCGTATCCTCCTAGCAACCCCAACGGTGATCTCCGCAGGAGGGACAGCACTGCTCGGCGGCCCAGGAGCACCTCTCGGGCCAGGGGCGCCCTCTGTCGGCTCCCAGTCCTCGGGGCCGGCGCGGAGGCAGAGCACCGCAGAGCCTCCGGTGCTGCTGGGCGGTGCGGATGCCGGGGTCCTGGACATGCCCAGCTGCAGGACGTCGTGGTGGACCTCCCGCATCGTTACCTTCAGCTCCTCCACGGCGAACGCGGACCTCATCAGGAGTACCACCAGGACCATCTCCAGGGCGAGCGCCCACGCGCAGTAAAAATGGATCTCCATGTTCATCCAAAGGCCAGTGGTATCGTCCAGCATAAGGTCCCAACCAGAGTACTGGAAGCAGGAGCCAGACCCCTCGATGGAGCCCGAGGCTATAAGTTCGATGAGCCTGTCCTGCCAGATCGAGATCACAAGGACGACCTTGATCGCTATGAACTTCTGCTTGGTGTTCCACCGTTTCAGAAGAGGCCTTGTCGCAACGAACAAGATCACAAGACCGTATATACAGACTAGGTTGGAAGCCGCTATGGTCCAATGAAAGACGGTCATGACTTTGACGAAAGTGCGAGTTTCGAGTACGCCGAACAGGTACACTGAGACCACTGCTAGGGCTGGCACCAACAGAACGAATTGCTGTATGAACCAGTTGACGTAAAAGAGGTGGCGCGAAGAGAGGTCATGTTCAGACATGCACGAGCGAAAGCAACAGCCCAAAGGCAACGCTCCAAAATGCTTCTTTGGACCTTCCTTTGCCAGCCCCTCCTGCACTATCTTCACGATCTCAGTGTCCTCGCAGGCGCGGCCAGATTCCATTCTCAGTAGCTCGCTCTCGGCCAGCACCATCATAAACATGAATACACCGAATTTGTGGAGGACGAACGCTTCGTAGGTCTTCTGGACGATCGACAGGAAACGGTTCGGGGTGGGGCAGAGCAGGGTGAGCATCGACAGCACAGCCAGCACGCCAGGGAGCATAGCCACCTGAATCAGCTGTGTTTAGCTCGACGAGCTCACCCTCAAAAAACGCACACCGGCTTCTGTGTGCTGTGTGCATGCGATTTTGAGCCCGAGGGAGCCGCGTGCCGATTTCTGCGGCGTGGAGTTCTGACTGACTGACAAACCATACACCAAGCGGTGCGTGGAGTTCGGCTTCCAAAAACGTGCATTCTCCCAGCTGCAGCATCGGCGGCACAGGCAGCGCGCCGGGTCCGGGCGAGGAGGAGTAGGAGGAGGAGAAGGAGGAGGAGGAGGAGGAGGAGGAGGAGAAGGAGGAGGAGGAAGCGTTTGGGAAGCGTTGGGGAGCAGGGGCCGCCTGGATGTAGAGGCCCCTCCGCAGACTCGGGGGCGCCGTCCGCAGGGCCAGCCAGTGCCGCCCGCCGATCCACACGGTCAGCAGCGTGGCGGCCATGCCGCTCCTGAGGCGCGGGCCGAACGGAGACAGCTCTGTGGGGCAACGACAGATCGCTCGGGATCTCTGGCAACGAGCGGGACTAGAGGATGCATCTGCGCTGCGGCCGTTCCACAACACTCCAGAGCACGCTGCTGGGAAGGGGGAGAGGGAGGAGGAGGGGGAGGAGGAGGAGGAGGAGGAGGAGGAGGAGGAGGAGGAGGAGGAGGAGGAGGAGGAGGAGGGGGAGGAGGAGGAGGAGGAGGAGAGATCCCGAGAAAGTTCTGGAACGCTCTGGGACGGTTCGTCTCTGCCCTGACCCTGCCCGAGCTCCCCTGGAAGATGACCATCTTCACCGGTTCCCGGGCCCAGCAGGTCTCGAGGAAGTGGTACATCGTCGGCATCTCCGCCCCGGCATGGACCTCGCCAACCTGAATGATCGGGATGGTCATCGCCCGGCGATGACGAAGGCTGAAATACCCGCGACCCGAAAGCACGCAATGTAGAACCTGAGCAGAAATGGTGAGGATGAGGCGCAAGAGGAGGAGGACGAGGGGAAGGGGGCAGGAGCAGATGGTGAAGCAGGAGGGCTGCATGAGGGAGGATTGCAGGAACTAGTTAGGGAAGATGAGAATGGCGAAAGAAGGAAGGCGGAATGAGGAGAAGCATGGACGGAACTCCGAAGCGGGAAGAGTGAAGGGGAACGATGGGAGGATAAGAGAGTACGTAAAACGCAAGAGACAGGACGAAAGAGGAGGACAGAACAGCGAGGAGAATGGATGGTTGGGGGATGGGCCATACTGGGCGACAGAGACACAACCAGGGAAGAGAAAACAAGGGGGACCGACCCTGTCGGCGTGTGGAAGACGCTGTTCTGTTTGACTCGCCGTCGTCGTCGTCGTCGTCGTCGTCGTCGTCGTCGTCGTTGTCGTAGCTGTCGTCGTCGTCGTCGTCGTCGTCGTCGTCGTCGTCGTCGTCGTCGTCGTCGTCGTCCTTGTCGTCGTCGCCGTCGCCGTCGCGTTTGACCCCACGTTCCGTGGGCCATCCTCCTCAAGCGAGCCAGCCAAAGCGAAATCAAAACGAAATTGAGAAACTTCGTAGTTGAGTCAAAAGAAAGCCCTTCACTTTGATCCCTTCCCCCCAGGGGGTGGGGTCCTGGGGGGGTTCCCGAGGGGTTTTGGGGGGGGGTCCTGGGCGGGTCCCAGGTCAGAATGCAATCCTCTCCCGAGGGTTCTTTGGGCCCCCAAAAACCCCAAGACAGCCAAGAGGCCCTCAAGACGGTCCAAGAGGGCTTCGAGTCGCCGAACAACCGATCAAAGACGCCAAATATGGCTTCCTGACAGCTCAAGCGGCTGCCAAGACGCTCGAAGAGACCTCCAAGAGCACACCAAGAGGGCCCCACCAGGGAAACGTGCATGATTTTCCCAAGGTTTTTGAAAAGAGGTTTTCAAGGCGGCCCCAAAACGACCCAAGAGGGCCCCAAGACGGCCCTAGAGGACTTCCAGACGGCCCAAGAAGCCCCCAAATCGGCTTCAAGAGGATGCCTACACGGGAGCTCGAACGAACATTTTGAGTCCTCGGCCCCGAGAAGCTCCCAAGAGGCGCCCAAGAGGCCCCAACGAGTCCCAAAGAGGCGCCCAAGAGGCCCTCCAGGAAGCACGAAGGGGTCCCCAAGGGGCTCCCAAGAGGCCCCGAATAAGCTCCCAAGAAGCCCCCAAACTGACCCCCAGAGGCCTGCAATCGCGCTCCGAAGGGGCCCCACGAAGCATCCCTGAGGACTCTGCCCCACGTCAGCGTCGTTTCGCCGCCGTTCCCAGCGTGCCTCCCGCGGTTCCCAAGCGATTTCCCCGTGACTTGTTCTGAGCCCTTGAGCGCCCCGGGCCAAGAGGGAGGGCCCAGAGAGGCTTCCGACCTACAACCCAGGCGCGATGACGCGGTGGGCCGAAAGCCAGTGGATACGCATGCGGTCTAGACCTAAGATTACAAGTGAAGGCCCTACGGCACAGACCTTGGGACACCACCTCGAAGCCCTCCGAGGGCTCTTGGCGGAGCGTTCCAGCGGGGCGTCTCCAAAACCTACTCGGAGACACCCAAAGACCTGGTGGAACCCTGGTCCCGCAAAAAGTACAATTCCGCCAGTGCGTCGACTCCCCGCCTCGTCTCCCCTGTTCCCGTCTGCCACTTTGCGCCCCCCCTCCCATCCCGCCATCCACCACCCCCCGATGTTGTTCCTCTTCTGCCCTCCCTATTTCGTCTTGTTAGGAAAGGGAGGAGGGAGGAGAAAGAGGACGCTAGTAGGAGATGATGGGGAAGCGTAGGAGGATATGCCTAGACATTAAACATGCGTGGTTCGTGTAAGGGTGTGGGGGACAGCGTAAGATGCATGGACCTGGGCATGATTTGTTGCGGAGCATACTTGTCTTGTTTTGACCCGGGCGTGCAAATTGGAAAGCGTAGCTGCGTTGGTATGCGCATTGTGGCAGTAGGTCTAACCAAAAATGTGTGACAACATGGCCAACTGCACTTGACTGGCCGCTTGGAAAGTGCTTTGATTCGCCTCGGGGCAACGGGATGGGCAACGAAATCTGTTTGCGACCTGCAAGTTGCAGGGCTCTGTCGTGAGCATGGACACGTATGTGAAAGGGGCTGGGACCTCTTCGTTCTGGAACCAAATACGAAGCATGTGGGCGCGCGTGGTATAACGGTAAGTCTCTCGACGACAGACTGTTTGCCCTCGCCCAGAACCCCTCATTCCCCGATTTGGGAAGGGGCAGACCTTCCACCATCCAAGACCCACGCCGCAAGATTCCCCCCCTCCTCGCGCGCCGAAGAGGCGCGCTGCTCTGCCCTGCTCTTTTCCTTGCTCGTTCGTGCCGTCGCCCGCATCGTCTCCGAAGCTCGTCGTCGTCTCCTCTCCTCCGCTTCCTGCCGGCCTCGCCCTGCCGTGCCGGGCGGCGCGGGCCCGACGCCCGCACCCGTCGGGTCAGGTCGGGCATGTGCTCCCACAGGCGGGGCTTGAAAGAGCAACGACACAGAAGCAAACATACACTCAAGATGAACGCACAAATGCTCGAAGAGTCGCCCCAGACTATTGCCTGACTAAGTTTTGAAGCTTCATCCTGCAGAGGGTCGAGGGCGAGGGCCCTGGGAAGGGGGGCGCCGGGCCGCCTGGGCCCCTCTTCGAGCCGCCATGGGAGACTCTTGGCGGCCTCTGGGCTCTGGGGGCCGGGCAGCCCCTTCGGGACCCCCCCCGCGCGGTCAAAAGTTCGAACATGCAAAGTGCATCGGACGATAATGTACACTGTTTGCCTCACGAGGCGCTCGCGATGCCCACTGGCGGACTCTTGGATGACTCTGGGGGCCTCTTTGGAGCCTCAGGGCCTCTTAATCATGGGAATCTACTGGAGCCATATTGGCGCCAAGGGTAACCTAGATTGGAACGGCCTTGTTGACATTGGAGGGATTGATCGGCATCATGGGCGCCTCTGGAGGCGTCTTGGGGGCCCATTGGCGGCCTCTGCGGCCCTCCGCGGAGACTCCCGGGCGATCGTAGGGCGATTTGTTACGCAGCGCCCCGAAATTGCGGATAAGAGTGAGGGGGCGGGAGCAGGGTAGGTCGTGGACACCAAAACCTGGACGATGTAAGAGACCATCGTCGTGCCATCCTATGCTTCTAGTTCGACGGTTTGAAACACTGTGCATATGGCCTGGATCTTTGAATCGGTTGACCGCGCGGCTGGTCTGTAGTCGTACAGGCTGGCCACATGCACAGGTCTGGGGTGCGCAAAAAGGTTGAGAGCAGAAATGCAACACAGTAGTGCCAAAGTTTGCTGCACGCGCTGAGATTATACATTCCAGATTTTTGCATAGGCAGGTTGCTCACGCAGAGTTTGTGACAGACTGCTCCAACAAAGAAAGAAAACATAGTCGCCTACGTGCGGCTGCCTGGCCATGTCCGAGGCTGCGCCTGTGGTGCGGCGTGGCAAATTACAGTATTGATGGGGGTGGATGGTGCACCTTCGGCGCCCATCAAAGTTAGCCGTGCGTGTCTAGGTGCCGGTATGAACAACGGTAATGAAGAAAGTTGCTGCCACCGGAGTATTGCTGCCTGGCTGTGTCCGAGGCAGCGCAAGCACGTCTGCGCTTCGCGCTGCAACCGGTTTTTTAAGGTTACCAATCACTTCCAGGACAAAAGCGCGCAATATGTGGGCTGCGGCCCAGGGTGTTGTTGGCTAGCCCTGGAACTGAGTGAAGTACTCCTCCCCCGCTACCGCCAGTAGCAGCGACCCACCGCCACCAAGCGTCACTGCGCGAGGTAGAGCGCGTGATGTGCGGGAGAAGAAAAAAAAAACAATCCTGGGACTGCTACCGGGGGTTTTGCAGGGCAGCCCCAGAAACCTGGATAAGGAAAAAGAGAGCGCCAGCGTGTCCAGTAGCCGCGCGGGAAGGGGGGGAGGGGCGTATTTCAGGTCGGCTAGTATAAAAAGCAGCAGCGGTACAACTGGTACACTGGGGCTGGAAACGCGCCGCCGTCGATGCGCCCTGGAAAAATGTCAGTCGCTGAAGTAGCGCTGCCTGGCTGTGTCCGAGGCTGCCCGTGCCATGGGGTTTGAAACGGCCAACCCTTAATATCATATCAAAAGCAAGGAACGCGCAATCTTTGGGCTGCGTCGCAGGGTTTCGCAGGTTCACCCCGAGCCTGGGGGGTAAGTCCACGATAATGCGAATAAGGAGGATGGTGGACAAGGGATATGTGTGCGAGAACAAAAAACAGGCAGTCCTGGGGCCGCTACACAGGGTTTTGTAAGCCAGCCCCCAACCTATCGTTAGCAAATACCACTGACGTGCCAGAAGAGCCGCGAGGATGAGGGGCGGCGCATTGCTGGTCAGTGGTCATGTCTTCCAGACTGACTGCTGGAGTGGCTGTGCTGCCTTTCAGTGTGGGTCCTTCTGCGGTAACTGACCCGCTAGGAGTACTTGGTGTGGAAAGGGTGCTTGTCTGCCGCGTGCCCAGCGTTGTAGGAAGGTTGCCATGTCTGGCTCGGCAGGCTCGTCGTAGCGTTTGCCGGCTGGGGCTTGGAAGCGGCCTCGCGCATTGTCGCCGAATGTTTGGGCGGGGGGGGGGCCCTGAATCATCCCACTGCGTGCTCGTTGAGGCTGTTGGGGCAAGTCTCGCGACGAGCTCGGCGCCCGCGTTGTCGGTCGATGCAGTTCTGGAATGTGGGGTTACCAAACTAGTGAATGAAGATGGCGCGTCGGCCGGAGATGCGCACCCGTTGTTCCCCGCGTCGGGCTGCGTCTTGACGCGCTGCAATTGCTGGCGCGGCTTGCGTCGGGAAGTACGCGCGCCGCGTCGCAAGCGTCTGCGGCGCCAGCTGCCGCCGCGAGACGGCTTGTTTCCATTGCCCTGCATGGGTGTCTTCTTCAGGCGGGCGCATGATCAGCATCGCGAGCGCGAGCGCTGGGGGGCGCGGCGGCATGCGCGTGGACGACGGCGACCATTTGATCATTCGGTGAATGCGGGCGTAAGCGCGGTTGCCGCTGCCGCTGCGTTGCTCGCGTTGGGCGCGCGCGGCGGCTGTTGGGTTAGGTGCGCGCGCGGTGGTTTGCGCGGTCGCTGGCGTGGTGCAGTCGTGATGCTTGTGGTCGTTATGCCACGGCGTATCTTTGGCGTGGGCTTGCTTGGTATGTGGTTATGCTTATGTTGCGCGTGTGGGGTGCTGCCTTGCTGCGCGGTTGATGGTGGCGTGGACGCGTTGGGGTGCTGCGGCTGCGATGTCGCCTGGCGTTGCGTAGCTGGGTCGTGCGCATCGTCTGCTGCGTTTATTGGGCTGGTCGGCATGCAGTTAGCAGTCCACGATGGCAGTGGAGTGGGCGCAAGTGGTTTAAGAAAGGGCTGAGCTGATGGTGGCGGTTTAGTTCGAATTAGCTGCGTACTTTGCTCTGCGCGAGTGATGCTGCCCCCGTCTTTGGAGCTGTCGCTGTCGTCGTGCTTGCTGGAGGTAGTGGTCTCGGATCTGGCGGGCTGCATATGCGTTGCAGCGGGGGCGCTGCGTCGCGCGGTCGCCCTGCCCAAATGAAGTTCATGTCATGGTCGTCGCGGCATTTGTTGGGCCGATGATTTTTGTTTTTGTTTTGTATGGCGCTTTGGCCTTGACATCTCCGGGTGGTGCATGTCCCCCCTCGATCAGCGTGGTGATGCGGGCGTGTGTCTGGACAGCTTGCGCTCTGAATGTTGAGCTGTCGCGGCTTTGTGCCGCAAATGATTGCAAGTCGTTGCCGCGTCGCGGGCAATTCGGCTGTCTGGGCGGCATGCGTAGCGGTTGGTGCGGGCCCGCTGCGACGCGCCCTTGAGCTTGATCAGCTTCGCGCAAGCCGTAGCAAGGAATGCGTGGCCAGTGGCGTGGCGAGGGGGGGCGGGGCGTGGTGGCGAACGCAGTAGGCACTGCTTGCCGTCGCGGGGTATACAGATCTCGTTGTTGTATTGGCTGAGAAATCGTTGCCATTCAGGCAGTCGCGGGTGGCCATTGGAGAACTGAACGCGCATGTGTTGACTGCCTCTTGGTAGTAGAATGCATGGTGCCAAATGTCTTCTCGTCGGGCAACTTCGCCTGATCGGTGATCTTCTGACCCGGGTCGACCCAGACCCGGGTCAGCAGGAAACCAAAAACTGCAATGCAGGAAAACAAAAACTGCAACGCAGGTCTTCGCAAACCCGGGTCAGCCACTACGAGCGGCCGCCTCGCGGCCACGAGCGGCTCGCTAACCCGGGTCAGCCAGAGGGGGTCTTCGCAGGATCCTGCAGGATCTGGCGCCCTGGCTGACCCCCGTTTGCATTGACCCCCGTCTCAAGGCTCCCGACCTGAGTCGGCGCAGTGGCAGCCGGCGGCCCAACCGCTTGGGTCAACGTCATGGTAGCTGCGTGGTTTGAGAAATGACCGACATGCGTCGAGCAATCCAGAAGCTCGGCACATCTTGGCCCATGGGTCGTCTTCGTCGCTGTTGTGATCCTCTGGCGCTGAAGCGTCGTAGTCTTCGTATTGGCCATCTTGCCATTGGGCCTCTGGTGCGTCGTCGTTCTGCGTCGGCGGCATTGGCATTCGCGGTGGCCCGGGTGGAATGCATTTACAGCGGCCGTCGCCACTTCTATGGTTTGTCTGATGGTAGAGTTTCCCCCTGACCATTGCACATGAAACGTAACTCTGCCAGGAAATCGTAGAAGTCCTTCTCGGTCCCGTATCGTTCTGCAGGATGCATTTGCACGAATGAGTTGTGCTCGTCGTCTGGTGGTGGGCCGGCGCGGAATCGGAAGCCGCCCTCTGTCTATATGAACAACGGTGGGTCGCATGTCATTTGTGGCCCAAGAAGGTGCGGCAGGACGTCGCACGGCTCGGGTTCGGGCTGCAGTCGTCGTAGATGACGCATGTGCTCGGGCACGGCTCTGGAATGGGCGCAGGTCCAGGGCTACCGATCATTCGTGACCACTGGGGTTTGCGTCTGGCTGGCGATTTGAGCTTGAAGCGCGCTGGAGGCGCTGGGTCGGCGCGGCAATCGGTTCGGAAGCACGCGGTGCCCGCTCCATTGGTTTAGTAGCTCGCATTCGAAGTTGTTAGCGTCCTTTGTTCGACGCGCTTGGGCTGCTCGTATGTGACTGGTGGGGCGATGTGGCGTCGGTTCTTCTCCAGCGCGCATGGCGCCCATGGTGGGCGCAGGGTCGAAGCTCCTGATGCGTGCAGTGCGTCGGCCAGGTAGTTGGTGAGCGAGAGTAGCTCAGACCCTGGCGCCGCATTGCGGTGTGTGTCTGTCACCGAGAAAATGAAGTCGCGTACTTCGTAGTTCTTTTCGTTGTACTTGAGCTTCGCGTGGATGGCGTGGCCCTCGCACATCTGGAGTTCGCACCTCGTGGCGCTCCGTTGGTAATGTGATGTGTCGGGCGTCTCTTTGTTTTTTTCGCTGCCGTCCTCATTGCAAGAGGGGCATTCGAGTCGTGCCTTTGTTTTGTCGATGTCGTGGTTGAGCTGCTCCCATGTGCCGTGCACGAGTGGAGCTCTGCGGAGGAATATTGGTGGCGCCTCGTCGTCGATGAACGGCTGGTGGTCGAGCCTGTTGTCTGCTTTTCCTGTAGTGTGAAATTGCCATCGGCCGTTGCGACCACTGTAATTCGACGCGGTGGTGCGAGCAATTGTGCTTCCAGCCCGAACGTGATGATGAGAGCCGACCGCATAGGAAAGTAAAGTACTTATTGTAGATGCCGGGTAGGCATGCGATCGTGATATTCGTCTCTCTTCTGGCCTTGCCCCAGCCCTTGCTTGTCGGCACTGGCATGTATTCGTGGCATAGTCGTTGTGAGACGTGGACGAACTGCTTCTCGATGTCGGCCTCGGCGATCAGGTCCTGCTTGTCTGCATCGACAAACGCTCGCAGTGCCTGCGCGCAGTCTGGGTCGAATGTGGATGTAGCTGTGCGTGCTAGGCCCGGTCTTTTTTTGTTTTCGACCGCGGGTTAGTAGCAGTGGGGGTGCAGTCTCGTTTCCTCCATGCGGCGCAGCGAGGCGATCAGGTACTTGTGCTCTTCTGTGATGTCGTCGTCCTTCTTGAGTGTTCATGCCATGTGGATCGACTGTGAAGATAGGTAGGCGAACAGTGTTACATTGGCCGGTGTACTCTACCAAACAGCGCACGTTTTGCTGTCGGTCGGAATGTAAGGGGGCGGCGTCGTGGACATCAGGCTCAAGATGCATGTGAAAGCGCGCGCGTCCGCTATAGGTTTGAGTCCGGAGACTATGTATCAGAAGCTGCATGGAGCATCTTGTCAATCTGTCCAAGCTTCACAAGTGTCAACGGACTCATGTATAAGCCTTCCCTCGGCGCCTCTCCCCCAGGTATGCCTCTTGGGCTCCCGTGCAGGGGATGCGGCCGTGTGTATATGACTGTGACGAATGTGTGGTCTGATGATGAGTAAAATCCTCGTCGGCCATGCATATATATCGGGCCCTTGCGCGCAGGATTGGGAACAACTCTATCGGCTCTAAAACACCAATGTGATTCTGATACGTGTCACGGTGTTATGAATTTGCGGTCGGCGCCTACTTGCGCCTGCACAATGAACATGTACATCAGCAGCTGGGGTACCTGTCTCATAAAAAGGTCACATCTCGTTGTGCATCCTTGATACTTCGTAGGTATTTCTCTCCTGGTCGTGCTGAAACTCCCCCCCCCCCCCAGGTATGCACCCTGGGGCTCCCATGCAAGGTATGAGGCAGTAGTTGTCCGTTGTTCGCCTGTATGTGCTGGTTGTTGCTTTGTTAAGGCTGCGCGGCGATGCTTGCTGCCAGTGTATGCCTCTCCCCCGGGTGTGCCGCGTATGGTTCCTATGCAGGGTATGAGGCTGCTCGGTGAGGTGTGGTTGAGTCGTGGTTGTGCCGTTGGTCCGTCGTTGCTCGACTGTGCTGTGTAGTGTGATGCGTAGTGCTTGGACAGATGCTGCGTCAGTCTGTGGAGCGCTGGAGCCGAGAATGGCACGGAGGGCTGGGCGCAAATGGGTGGGAAAGCATCGCGATGGCACTGGCTGGTGTACTCGCCAGGTCACCAATTGAATGCCACTGGTTCCTGCGTGATTGAACGGGTGAGCATGTAGGGAAATGCTGGTTTAGGGGCATGAGGCCTTGCAGCTCGCCCTGGACGGTATTGGAACGAGGTGTGTATGTGTATTCATTTTTTCCCAAACCGTCAAGCTAGCAGTAAGTCTTGCAGCTGGCGTGTGGGTATCTGGCACTCTCTGTCCCCATGCCAAACAAACGTGCGCAGTTGCACTGAGTGGTTTCTGGATGCATATGGGGCGCTATCTAGTAAGAAGACAGTGGGCTGCGTATCAGAATACGGCAAACACCTTCCACCTGCTCTCAACGTAGTACATCATATGACGAAGTCGTGGTGGAAAAGGTTTAACTGGCGTGCATGACGACGACCCGCTGAATTTATGAATGTACTGGTGGCGCTTCTTCCCTAGGTATGCCCCGTAGGGCTCACATGCACGGTATGACGCAATGCCCACTGTAGCTGGGTGTCGTTGTCCTGCTGTTGTGGTTGGGTCCGTGCGAGTGGTGGTGTATCGTGCTGTCTCTGTGTTGTGCCGCGTGTACCAATATATTGCGCGTTTCTCCTAGGTATGCCTTCAAGGCCCCCATGCAGGGTATGAGGCGACTGGTGTGCCGTCTTCTTGCAGTGTCTGCACTGCTCGGTCCGTCGACTGTGTGCTTATGCTGCGTAGTGTGCTGCGCAACTGCTGGGCAGGTGCTGCGTAAGTCTCCGTAGTCGTCCTTGGAGATAGCTGCATTGACGGCATGGGAACAATGGCTCTGTGAGGGCACTGTACTGATTAGCACGAATGTGGGGCAGCCTGTATGCAATACTGTGCGCGTGTACGTATGTACCTCTGTTGTGTGTCGCTGTAGATGTCGGTCACTGGTGCGTACATGCACTTGTGTGGTTCCTGGGTGTTGACGGATACGCTGTTTAGTAATATGTTCTAAAAGGTATTACGTCAGATGGTGGGCCGTGGAGAAAGAATGGATGTACCTGCCGTGTGATCAACTGAAGTATCTGATCGTACTGATGGTGTTCCTTTCCTAGGTCTGCGCCGTGGGTCCCCCATACAGGGTACGAAACAATGCCCACCGTAGGTGGATGTCGTTGTCCTGATGCCGCGACGGCTTGTGTAGTAGTGCCCATGTATCTGCATGGGCCGGTTCTGGATGTCGCTGCGTCTGTTGTTCAATGGTGGTGCTTGTGGTACGTATGGGGTTGGACTGCTGTGTGCCGTAGTGGAACCGATTGATGCTGCGCGCGTGTTTACAAGTAGAGGTCAAGCGGTCTGTGTCCTTGCATGGTCCCTGGTGTGCTTGACGCTGGGAATTGTGCTGGTCGGTCCCCTATGCACGTAGTAATCAGGCAACACATTGATGCTGGGATGTTGTAGGAACCGTCGGTGTCGATCGCGTGGTCTTGTGTGTGTCGAGCAGGTGCATATGTTGCCGTTGCTCGTGGTGTTAAGTGACTGTGCAAGTCGTGGCATTTGCCATGACCATATTTGTGTCCTCCTCCTCCTCCGCCTCTTCCTACTCCTCCTGGTCGTCTCCCTCCTCCTGCTCCTCGCCGTTCTCCTCCTCATCCCCCTCCCGTCCTTCAATATCCTCACCGAAGCAACTCTAGTGGGCATCGTTTCTGGGCGGGCTGGTGGGGATGCACCAAGCGTCAAGGAGTGTTTCCTCTCCACCATAAGGTCCATGTTCAAGATGTCCACTGCCGCTGTCCACATTCAAGATGACTGCCTTCACGATGGTCATGGCCAACTGATGCCAGGGCGGGCCCGCGAAAACAGAAAAGGTGCGCGGAACGCATCCACGGGGACCCGCGAAAGCATGGACAGCGTCGTCGCTCACTCACAGAGGCATGGTGTGAGGACGCAGGAGGAGGAGGAGGAGGAGGAGGAGGAGGAGGAGGGGAGGAGGAGGAGGAGGGGGAGGAGGAGGAGGAGGAGGAGGAGGAGGAGAAGAGAGAGAGAGAGAGACAGACAGACAGACAGAGACAGAGACAGAGACAGAGACAGCGACAGAGACAGAGACAGAGACAGAGACAGACAGACACACAGACACACACACACACACATTGACAGACAGGCAGACAGCCAGACAGCCAGACAGACACACAGACGGACACACAGACGGCGACTCAGATATCCGCTGCCTGGACTGGCGCCAGAAGGGGGCCCCTGGTGGACGTCCCGACCCTCGCTTGTGGGCCAGGTGTTCGCCCCGTGCTTGTAATCGGGCGTCTGACGGCCCCTGGGCCCAGCGAGGGCACCCGGTGGCCGTACGCGGCGAACAAAAAGACATGCCATCGTGACTGATGTTTTACGACACGTGCACGAGGGGAGAGCGAGAGAGAGAGCGAGAGCGAGCGAGCGAGAGAGAGAGAGAGAACAAACAAGACAGACAACAGCACCAACAGCACTCAGAAAAACATGTGTATTTGCCTGCACAAGGCTGCTGAAACCTTCCAAAAAACCAATGAGGAAGATGCCGATGCCAAACCCCCTTCGGGCTTCGGGGACGTGAATATGGTGTTCAGGACGGGTGGCGGGCAACGTTTTCTGAAGGGCGGAAGGAGGAGGGGGGGGATGAGGGGGAGGAGGAGGAGGAGGAGGGAGAGAGAGAGAGAGAGAGAGCAACAACAAACAAGAGAGGGAGAGAGATATTGAAAGAGAGTGAGAGAGAGAGAGAGAAAAAGAAAGAGAGAGAGAGAGAGAGACAAATCAACAAAGAACACGGAGGGAGACAGAGAGAGAGATAGAGAGAGACAGAGGGACACACACACACACACAAACACCACACACACCACACACCACACACCACACACCACACACCACACACCACTCACCACACACCACACACCACTCACCACACACCACACACCACACACCACACACCACACACCACACACCACACACCACACACCACACACCACACACCACACACCACACACCACACACACACACAACACACACACACAACACACACACACACACACCGATGCGGACACGCGTAGCCGGGACGGCATGTGGCAAACGCCTGCCCGGCCTGGTTCCATCAGAGGCGGCCGAGCACAGCTTGCATAAACAGCGGCCTCCGAAACGCAGTCCCCACCCTGGCGCGGAGGCCCCCGAACGAGAGGCGCAGGGCGGAGAAGCGGCGGGCTGGAGGCGCGAGGCGGTGAGAGACGCGAGGGAAACAAAAAGTCGAGGCCAGGACGGCGCGTTGCCCTGGCAAGCGGCGCCGGGTAAGCGAGGCGAGGAACCGGAGGGCGAGAAGCGCGCGCGGGCCCCGATGCGGCGCTCGGGGCTCTGCCTCTCCATTCGGGCGTCACCACGGCGGCGGGCGAAGGGAGAGCGCACAACGAGCATCGGAGGCGACGGTGGGGGCGAATAGCCCAGTGGGAAGCACCACGTCTTCCCAGGGGCGCGGACGATCCATTTTTTCGGCGAGGCTCACATGCGTAGGGACGTGTAATGCCCGCCCCCGGGCGTTTCGCCCCTGCCGTCGCCTCCGAAAGCGAAAGGGGAGCTTCACGTCATCGGCCGGCGGCTATATCTCGAATTGCCCGCCAACATTTCGCGCCTGCGCTGCGCCCGCGGGGGCGCAGTGCAGTGCGCTACCCAGCGGCGGGGAGAAGGAGGCCACCAGCGGCGCGGGCAGCCTGGGGCGACTCTTTCGGCGCGGGCGGGTCCTCTACCTCCAACCCTCCTCAAACGCAACCCCTCCCCCTTCTAGTCCTCTCCTCCTCTTCTACCTCTTCATCCTCCTCCTCCTCCTCCTCCTCCTCCTCCTCCTCCTCCTCCTCCTCCTCCTCCTCCTCCTCCGCCTCCACCTCCTCCTCTTTTTCTTGAATATTTCTGAATATTCGCGCCATAGATGAAAACACGACGGAAAAAGTTTGACAGACTTCTGTTTCCAATGGGTCCTTCCAGGGCTCCAAGGCCCCAGGGCTGTCAACAGAGGGCCCTGGATGAATTGCCAAACCCAGGAGAAGGCGACGTAGACCCACGGAGGCCTCGTCACTGACGAGGCCTCCGTGGGTCTACGTCGCGAAAAACAACTTCGTCGGGGTTT
The DNA here is from genome assembly GCA_963575745.1 of Prorocentrum cordatum. Taxonomy (NCBI): domain Eukaryota; class Dinophyceae; order Prorocentrales; family Prorocentraceae; genus Prorocentrum; species Prorocentrum cordatum. Next base: position 304,823 of record CAUYUJ010015407.1, read on the forward strand.
TGGGTTTTCCCTCCACGATCCCCCATCGTTCCCTCTATCACTTCCTCCCCTTGTTCATTCCCCCATCCTCCCTCCACCTGCCTCCCCGCTCTCCCTCCGTGCTCCCTCCACCACCCCTCCAACTACGGCCAGGAACCTTTGCGTGGCGGGTTCGCGGCGGCGGCCCCGGCGACACGTTACGCCCTGCGAGCTGATGACGCGTCGCACCGCTCCGCGGGTCGACAGGCTCGGAAAAACCCAGGACGCCGACGCTCGGTGCACAGGGACGCGGCTGGCGCGTCGCGCCGGGGGGTGGCCGGCCAGAGCGCGGCGGAGCGACGCATAGAGCCCAAGTTCCTGACCGTGGCACATGAAACCCTCAAGCCACGCCCCCCTCCCATCAGGCGCCCTGCGGCGACTCCGCGCATGCCCCGTCGTGCGGGCAGCTGCTTCGACGAGCGCCCGGCCCCCCCCCTTCCTCCACGAAAGCAAGGCGATCCCCTCACGCCGAGCCACAGATCCTGACCGTAGCCCCATCCATCCTCCAGTCACGCCCCTCTCCCATCAGGCACCCTCTGGCAGATCCTTGCTAGCCCGTTTGCGCAGGCAGCTTCTGCGACGAGCGCCCCTCCCCCCCCCTTTCAAAAAAACAAACGCAACCCTTTCTGCTCTCCTCCTTTTCCCTCGCTCCCTCCTCCATCATCCACTCTTGATCCACCCTTTTTCCTCTGCGCCTCTCCTCCATCCCTGGCCATACCAATATACATACATATCTACATATATCCATATATACATATATATGTATATATATACATATATACGCATATATGTATACACATATATACATGTGTGCATACGTACATACATACATGCATACGTACATACTTACATACATATATATATATATGTATATACATATATATATATGGGCGCTGGCGCAGTCCCCCCCCCCCGCCCCTGCTGAAATCGTTGGTTGCTTTTCTCAATGGCGATGTTGGGCGATGTCTGCCGAAGCAATCCCCCCCGCCCCATCTAGACCGCCGCAGCTGCTAGTCAGGGAGGCCCGTTCTGCCGCGGGCCCCCGTTGGCATGCGAGAGGCCATTGCTCATGCTCTCAGCGGTGTCGCCCACGTTCACGTAGAACACGAACTCCTCCGCCTCCGGCGCGTCCAGCTGCAACGGACCGTAGCGCTGGCGGTTCCACCATTTCAGCCGAGAGTTTTCAGACTCGGCGTCGTTGGCGTGGAAGCCAGTGGCGGGGTCGCGGTAGTTCTCCTCGTGAACGACGGGCGGGGAGGTCTTGTAGCCCAGGGCCTTCGCGGCAGCGGTGTTGGGCGTCCAGCCGTCGTGGACCGGGAAAGTGCCCTTCTTCACCTTCTCCTCCAACGTGGCCTTCCCCTCCCCAGTCCAAGCGGCGCGCCGTCCTGCGCACCCGCCGCATGCGGAAGAAGCCGATCGGCAATCAGATTGTTCTTCTTCTCGTGCGCGCACGCGGTCTTCCCGAGCCCGACGCGGATCGCCAGCCGCAGCCACCGCCCAGCATTCTCCAGGTTTGCCGCTGGCTTCTTCGCCACCCTCGCAGCCGCCGTCTCCATGGCTGGCGTCCGCTTCGCGGTGCCCTTCCTCGTCTTCAAGTAATTCGAGTCGCGCTTCGTTGGCTCCTGGTTGCGGTATATCGCGCGCGCAGGCTGCCTCTTCAGGACGCCCTTTTCACCTCGAGGTTGCGAGTGGCGCGTTGGGCACTGCGGGGCGCTTGGCGGCGCTGCCTGGCGCCCCGCTTTGATATGCCCTTAGATTCGACGGTCCACCCGTCCTCCTCGTGCACGCCGATGACGGTCTCGTCGACGACCGCCGTCTGATTCAGTCCGCCGATCGCGCACGCCCAGAGAGACCGCGCTCTTCCCCAACGTCTCCTGGTAGACCCTCCGCCATGCCAAGAGCGCGTCCTTGGTGTAGTTCCCGTTGCCTGCCTCGATCTCAGCTTGGATGCCCTTGTTGGGCCGCCCAAGGCGGAGCAAGCCCACGAGATGCAGGAACGGCATCCACGAGTTCACCTGCGCGCCTTGGGGCCAGCCCTCGGAGTTGAGCTGCGCCTCCACGCGATTGTGCCCAACCTTGGCGCATGTCCAACCGTAAGTGGTCCACCCGCGGTTCGCGCGGCACTCCAATTTGGCGGGGCCAGAGCACTGGGGGCACTCGTCGCACGCGCGCGCCGCGCCGAAGCGCATGACTACAGCAGCGGCTCTGATTGTCAGCGCGTCGGGGGCCCCCTCGGGCACGATGAGCGGCCTTTTGGCGATGGGCACAACGAAGGCAGCGTGCGAGGAGAACCGTGGGGAGCAGAGCTTGCGCTGCCACTCTTGGAACGCCATGGGCTGCAAGGGGGCGCCGAGGAGGCCCGGGGTCCTGGCCGACCTCGGCATTGCTCGGGGGCGCGCGCTGCAGGGCGAGCTTCGTCGGCGCGGGCGACGGGGCCTCGAGCCAGAGCGGAAGCTACGCGGGCATGAAGGCATCGCCGAACACTGGCGGCTAGAACGCATGCCGCGCGTGACAATGACGACGAAAATGTTTCAGCCGGTCGGAAGAGTGAGAGAAAGCGCCGGCACAAACATATGATTACAGGCCTGTGCCCCCAGCTCATCTGGGACACAACGGCGCGCGCAACCTCGGCTACGCGCGCCGCGTCCGCGTCCGAGCTGAGAGCGCCTTCACTGCCAGAGGACCCACGAGTCGCTCGCTCAGGCGGCCTCGTCGGGGGGCGCCGCCGACGACCCCGAGGCCCGCCGCTCGTCATGCTCAATCATGCGCCCGAGCTCGGCCTCAAGGCCGCCGTCGTCGTCGATGGTGGCATGGAAAGCTCGAGCCTGGACACAGCTACGGGCATGAAAATGACGATGCTGATGATGATGGTGAGGACGAGTGCCGTAATCAAGTGCTGCCGATGACGCTGACGAGCATTATGATCAAGATTTTGCCGAGAACCCTGGTGGTGACGAGTATGGTAGTCAAGATGCGGTCGATGACGATGCTGATGACATGCATCAGCCGGTAGATCATATCGATGACGATGCGGATGACGAGTATTACTCTCAAGATGCTGTCGATGACAATGGTGGTGATGAGCATGTGTTCCAAGACAGTGCCAATGACGATGGTGATGACGAGTATCGTAGTCAAGATGCTGTCGATGACGATGCTGATGACATGCGCCAGCCTGAGAATAGTACCGATGACGCTGCTGATGACGAGTATTCCTCTCAAGATGCTGTCGATGACAATGGTGGTGACGAGCATGTGTTTCAAGACAATGCCGATGACAATGACGATGGTGCGTTTGGTAGTCAAGATGCTGTCGATGACGATGCTGATGACATGCATCAGCCTGTAAATGATATCGATGACGATGCGGATGACGAGTATTACTCTCAAGGTGCTGTCGATGACCATGGTGGTAATGAACACGCGTTTCAAGGCAGTGCTGATGACGATGGTGATGGCGAGTATGGTCGTCAAGATGCTGTCGATGACGGTGCTGATGACATGCGTCAGCCTGAAGATAGTATGGATGACGGTGCTGGTGACGAGTCTTACTCTCGGGGTGCTGTCGACGACAATGACGGTGACGAGCATGTGAACAATCCGCCTCCCACCTTCCTTCCTTCCTTCCTTCCTTCCTTCCTTCCTTCCTCCCTCTTTGGAATCCAGGGCAATGCGATTGCAACGCAATGCGCTTGCGATACAACGAGATTGCAATGCAATGGAATGCAATGCTAAGCAGGGAGGAAGGAGGAGGAGTGAGGAGGGAGGGGGAGGGATTAGGGGAGGGATGAGGGGAGGGGGAGGGATGAGGGGAGGGCTGAGGGGAGGGGGAGGGATGAGGGGAGGGGCTTTTGACTATACTTAGCTCGTTGCAAGTTAGCTTGAGCGCAGCGGCCAACAGGACTGGCACAGGCTGCACACGAGAAGCCCGAGAGCATGGACGCTGAGCTGCTTCCGCTCTCGCCCCGAAAACTGTCAGGAGAGAGGTATTGGCGCTGAGGGAGGGGAGGAGAGGAATCATAACGAAGGAGGAGGAGATTGCAGCGCCGTGCGAAGAGAGACATCAGCGGCACCCTGCTTCGTTGCCCATAGAAGGGCAGCCCTCGATGCAGAGAGCAGTGCGAGGCAGGAAAAAGAAGAGACCTGCCTGGGAGTGCCTTCCGAATTTCGGACTGCTATTAAGAGGGAAGAGCTGGACGGAGGGCCAAAATGGCCAGGCCGCATTGCTGCTGTCCAAACCTCCAGGGGAGGAGATCTGGACTGAAGGAGGAGCTAGGGAAGTCAAAAGAGGCGGGGGAGGAAGAAGGGCCGGAATGGCATGGCCGTGTTGCAGGGCGTACGCTGCAGCTGAGAGGCCTGCACGGGCCGACCGCGGCGGGGAGGTGGGTGTGCCTGGGCGCTAGCCGAGACCAGACAGCAGAGACCCACCTCCGCGTGGCCCCTCACAGGCACACAGGGACCAAGGGGACCCTGCTACACCTGGACGAGGGCCAGAGAGACAAGCCAAGGCCAGTGCCGCGTTCCTCCCACGAGGCACATATGTTTGCCGCGGCCTTGCCTCAGCCGCACAGCCAAGACGCACTGGGGCATGGTGCCTGTCTGCATATATGGCACCTTCGCTGGCCGCCTTAGCCGAGAGTTACTCGGCGGGGCTGTGCGGTAGCATCGTTAGGTAATGAGCTGCCAAGGTGAACCAAGAGTATTAGGCCAGCTCGCCACCTAGGAGACTCAGCCGTGGCGAGTCTGCGAATTGCTGTGTGAGCAAGCCGATCGCTTTATAGCGAGGCTGCTAAGAAGTGCCGCGTTGGCCCCACTCATGCGGCAAGGTGAAAGGTCGAGCCCCTGATTGGCAACGACTTTTGCACAGGCCCTCCAAGGGGGGCCGGTAAAAAGCAGAGTGACTAGGTGGGCTGCCGAGGTATGTATTAGGCTGGCCCCGCCCCTGTGTGGCGCATTGACGGTTGCATCATGGGCGCCCGTCCCATATTACCTGAGATGGTGCCGGCTGGATGCCGCACAGTTAAAGGCCTTACGGGCGCTGAAAGAGTTGCAGCTGCAGCTGAAAGGCCTGCGCGGGCCGTCCGCGACGGGGAGGTGGGTGTGCCTGGGCGCTAGCCGAGACCAGACAACAGAGACCCACCTCCGTGTGGCCCCTCACAGGCACACAGGGACCAAGGGGACCCTGCTACACCTGGACGGGGGCCAAAGAGATGCGTCGGGGCAGAGGCCACGTTCCTCTCATGAGGCACTTGTGGCTAGGACTGTCTAGGTAGTGAGCTGCCAGGGCGAACCAAGAGTATTAGGCCAGCCCATCCCCTAGAGACTCCGCCGTGACGAGTCTGCGAATTGCTGTGTGAGCCTAGCCGATCGCTGTTTAGCGAGGCTGTTAAAATGTGCTGCGCTGGCCGCACTAGTGCAGCAAAGTGAGAAGTCGCGCCCATGAGTGGCGACTACTCCTGGACAGGGCCCTCTAAAAGAGGGGCCGGTGGAGAAGAGAGCGTTAGGTGGGCTGCCGAGGTAAGTATTAGGCGGCTCCGCCCCTGTGTGGCACATTTACGGTAGCGCCATGGGCACCCATCCCATATTGGCCTGAGATGGTGTCGACTGATGCCGCAAGAGCTGCAGTGAGAGTGTGCACCTGAAGGCCTCACTGCAGCGGAATGTATGCCGGCTTGGCCGGCCTTAAATTGGAGACGCGGTGTCTCCTTTATAAGAGTTTGGCTAGTAAAGAAGGCTTGGGCTGAATAGGTGGTGGGCTGCAGGCAAACCAGAATCTGAGCATTGTGCTAACCCACCACCTATGCGTGAGGACTCAGCCGTGGCGAGTCTGCGAATTGATATGTGTGAGCGGCGCTCAGCCGCCTCACTGTTAGCGGGGCTGCCCAAGGTTGCAGAGCCGCACAATGACGGGAAGGGCTGGATGCTGCTAGACTCGCGTGGCATACAACTCAGCTATGCAGGACGGCTCGACCGACCTTGAGTTGGAGCGGCATGGCTCCAGCTGTTTAGGTGGTGGGCTGCCGAGGTGGAGAGAAGACGCTGAAAGGATGTGGAAAGGAAAGTATTAGGCGAGCCCACCACCTAAGTATGCACGCTGCTAGTGGCGCCGAGGTCGCTTAGGACGACCTAGAAGGGCGCTGACTGATGCGTCATTAGCGTGGCTCGCTCAGGCACTGAAGGGCGACGGGTTGAGTGTGCGGGCGGCAGCCGAGAGCGCCGAGAGACCTGCCGCTGTCGCCGCCGCACGCGCCTGGGCCTCTTGCGCGGCAGCCTGCTGCTGGTTGTAGTGGTTCCTCAGCATGGCCTCCACCTCAGAGATGGTCGCCAGGCCTGGGGTCTCGATCCACTCCCAGTCCCAGGTTTCGACGACCTGGCCGTCGATGACGTCCAGCGACTTGAGCTTCCAGACGAACGGGTATAGCATGCCGTTGGGCATCTTCCATTCGCCCGGGTAGGTGGAGGGCCACCACTTTTTGAACTCGCGCGTGGCGGCCGTGTATTGGGAGCCCTGCCAAGCCGAACCAGCATAGGTGTCCCCTGAGAGGCCGAAGAGCTCCCGCGTGTCAGGCGACGCCCTGCTGGCTGAGGGGAGGGGTGGGGGGAGGGGAGGTGGAAGGAGGGAGGGGGAGGAGTGGAAGGGGGGAGGGGGGGGGAGTGGACAAAACAAACTATGAGTTCGGGAAAACTTCGGAGGGAGGGATGCTCGAGTTTGTCCGAAAATCATGTTTCTTTGTTTTCCCTCGGGTTTTGCTTGATTCCGCCCCCGATGAGGGAATATGATTGGGAGGAGGGGGAGGAGAAGGAGGAGGAGGAAAAGGAGTGGGAAGAGGAGGAAGCGGAGTGGAGAAGATCAGCAGGGGCGAATACGCCAGGACCCATGCATATATATATATATATATACATATATATATATATATATGTATATATATATACCTATGTATACACACATACCTACACACACATATATATATATATATATAATATAATATATATATATATATATATCCCCTCCCCTGCCTCCGCTGTCCACGTTTCGTCCTTCCTTCCCCTCCCCTTTCGAGCCATCTCTCCCTCCCGCAGCCCACGGTCCCCTCTCCCTCCCTTCAGCCTGCCTGCCGCCCTCCATCCACACGCCACGCTTGCATACCGCGCTCGTTCCCCCCGGTTTGCGCCCCTCGTTCCTCCCCCTCCCCCCATCACGCCTCCCTCCCCAGCATCCCCTTGCCTTGTCCTCCTCCGTTTCTCAGTCCGTCCTCCCTCCCCTACGCTCTCCATTCGTTTAATTTTCTTCGGCCCATTTCACTCAGTGCGTCCCTCCTTCCCTTTCAGTTACAGGATGTGCCTGTGCATGTCCTACCCGGCCCCTCTTCGCCCACCCTCCTCATCCAACCCATACCACATCACTTCCTGATCCGTCCTGCTCCTGCCTGTTGCGACTGCCCCTCCTGCTCCTCCTCCATTCCATCATTATACCACCACCACGACCGCCGCCATCATCACCATCATCATCATCATCAGCATCATCATCATCATCATCAGCATCATCATCATCATCATCATCATCAGCATCATCATCATTATCAGTACCATCATCACCAGCATCGTCATCATCGTCGGCATCATCATCATAAACATCATCACCACCACCATGACCATCAGCAGCATCACCATAATCATCAGCACCACCACCAACACCATCATCATCATCATCATCATCACCACCGCAATTACCACCATCACTATGACCATCACCACTACGACCACCGCCATCAACATCAGCATCAACATCAGCATCAACATCAGCATCATCATCAGCATCACCACCACCATCATTTTACTGCCAACTGTAATTAATCCTCCTCTCCTTCACCCCTCCCCCCCCCTCCTCCGCCCTCCCAAAAAAGCCCCGGGACACTCGAATGGGTCCCCACCCCCGTCACCAAGGGGGGCCCACGGGCGTTGGGGTTGTGGTCCCAGGTCCCTCCTCCGCCCTCCCTCCTGCCGCTGTCCTCCTCCCTTCCCCGCTCCTTGTCTCCTCCCTCCCTGCTTCCGCGCCCTTCCATTTCCCCCCTCCCCGCCCCTCTGGGACGCCGCTGCCCCGTTCCACCCGGCCCCCCGCCTGGCCCCGCGGCCCCACCGCCCCACCTCCCATCGCGGCCTCCCCACCCTCCTCCTCCTCCTCCTCCTCCTCCTTCAATTCCTTCTCCTTATAGATAACCTTCCCTATCGCACCCGGGCGGGCCGGGCGTTTCGCCTGAGACTCCCTCACCATGTATGCTTTCTGAAGCTTCACAAGTGACAACAGTTTCACAAATGGAGGGCGGGTGGTCTTCAAAATGTGGCTCTCGCCTTCGCGCAGCGCGCATCCGTTCTCAAACTGTACAAGAGCTTCACGGATTGAGGGCGGGTCGTTTCAAAATGTGGTTCTCGCCTTCGCGCCTCGCACATCCGTTTGAAAATTCTGCAAGTTTCACGGGTTGAGGGCGGGTGGTTTTCGAACCGTGGCTCTCGGCTTAGCGCCTCGCACATCCGGTTTAAACAGCTGCAAGTGTTTCACGGATTGAGGGCGGGTGGTTTTTAAAATGCGGCTATCGCCTTAGCGCCGCGCACATTCGTTTTAAACATTGGCAAGTACTCCACGGATTGAGGGCGGGTGGTTTTCAAACTCTGGCTCTGTCCTTAGCGCCGCGCACATCCGTTTTGAAAATTCTGCAAGTTTCACGGCTTGAGGGCGGGTGGTTTTCAAAATGTGGCTCTTGCATTAGCACCGCGCACATTCGTTTTAAACTTGTGCAAGAGTTTTACGGATAAGAGCGGTTCCTTTTCAACATGTGGCTCTCGCTTTGCTATCACTAAAAATCTGAAAGTTGCACGGAATTCTCATGATCAACGTACCATAAATGGTGTTTCGGAGGGATTCAGGATTTTGCGGGCGCAACAATTATGTTGATTCGCTGTGTCGAATTCTCAAGAATGGCGTTCTGGAACGACTCCGGATCGTCAAGACGCAGCAGTCAGGTTGATACGTGGCGTCGAAATCCCGAGACTAATGTTTCAGCACGCTTCAGGATCTTCAAACTGTTGTCTTCCAACGAGGCAGTTCCCTCAATGGAAATGAACCGTAGTAGGAACCTATGAAGAGGGAGCTTGGAGGGAGGGTTAATTCCAACAACGTTGATGACTCTTGGGTTTCCACTGGTCCTCCTCGTCCTCCTCCTCCTCCTCCTCCTCCTCCTCGCCCGTCCCCCCTCGCCCTCGCCCTCGCCCCTTTGGCGGCGCGCAGAGGGGGGTAGGGGGAGGGGGGAAGGCTTCTTACAGGCAAGCTGCTTAGATGTCGCTCGCCTTACATCTACAGACAAGGCCCGCGCCGTCTAAGAAGGAGGGGTGCTTCTAAGGAGCCTTCCCCCTCCCCCATACCCCCCCTCTGCACGTGGCCGACCCCTCCTCGCCCACCCTGGGGAGGCAGAAAGATACCCATAGCGCTGCTCCACGGACCTCCCCAGGGGCGTGTTCTGACCAGGATTTCGAGGCGAATCCGGCCGCGGCGACGAGGGAAGGGTAGCGGTAATGGTGTCGGTATCGCCTCCTTCTCTGACGTCCCTGAGATTCGACGACGCCGAAAAAATTCTAACATGGTGGCAGATCGCGACCCTCCATCTTCCTCCGCCATTTTTCGAGCCGGGTCGACCTGCGAGGCTCCCGAAGCCGGGCGAAAACGCCCGGCACGAACCTATTGAGACGCCAGGACCTCAGGGATCTGTCCTGCCCCTTCGCCTCCTTCTCACTCGGGAGCGGCCAAGAGGGGGGTGTCCAAGAAGGGGGGGGGAAAACATGACCGGCGGCATGTGCGCGGCCCAGCGGGGGGGCCAGGGACGCAATGAAATAAGAAGAGGCGCCACGAGATCTGGGGAAATATCATGGCCCCCGCCATGATATCCACCCCCCCCTAGTCATCACCCCCCTCTTTTCCGCCCCCGACTCGCCAGCCGAAGCCCGCCGATCCGGTCTGGGGCCACGGCAGCGGCCCCAGCGGCGGCCCCAGCGGCAGCCCCAGCGGCGCCCACGGCGCGCCCCCCACGCCCGCGAGCTGCCCGCAGGGCGCCGGCGGGCATGCCCGCGGCGAGGGCCGGCGTCGGGCGGCCTTGGCGCGGCTGGGGCGACAGCCGCCACGCATGCCGGCGCTGCAGCTCCCCTCCTCCTCCTCCTCCTCCTCCTCCTCCTCCTCCTCCTCCTCCTCTTGCACCTGCTCCTCCCGCAACTGCTCCTCCTCCTCCTCCTCCTGCTCCTCCTCCTCCTCCTCCTCCTCCTCCTCCTCCTCCTCCTCCTCCTCCTCCTCTCCTCCTCCTCCTCCCCCTCCCCCTCCCCCTCCTCCTCCTCCTCCTCCTCCTCCTCCTCCTCCTCCTCCTCCTCCTCTCTCCTCTTGTCTTCTTCTTATTATTATATTAGTATAGTAGTATTATTAGTATTATTATTCTTCTTCTTATTATTATTTTATTATTATTATTATGATTATTATTATTATTATATAATATTAGTATTAAATATAATTATTACTATTATTATTATTATTATTATTAATTATATTATTATTATTAGTAGTATTATCCTCCTGTTTCTGTTTCTGCTTCGGCTTCTGCTTCTGCTGTTTCTTCCTCTTCCTCTTCCTCTCCTCTTCCTCCTCCTCCTTCTCCTCCTCCTCCTCCTCCTCCTCCTCCTCCTCTCGCTCCCCCCCCAACTCCAAGTCCAAGTCCTGCGTCACGGTCGCAACTGTGATGTGGCGCGGCTGGAGATTATCCGACGGTCGTCTTCCCATGAGGGACCTCCCGCGATGAAAGTTATGTTGCTGGTGCCTGTGCAAGACAGAGGGTATGGTGTAACATCGTTGGCGCGTCTTGGGTTTACGCTGGCCTTCCTCCTCCTCCTCCTCCTCCTCCTCCTCCTTCTCCTCCTCCTCCTCTTCCGCTTCCTTCTCCACCTCCACTTCCTGCGTCACAATCGGCATGCTGACCCAAGGCGTACATGCTGACCCCGCCGCGCGCGCCCACGCCGCCGACGCTGACCGCGCGCCCGTACTGACCTGCCTGCCTGCTGCTCTAACAATCGGAGGAGCCCGCGCCGCCGCCGAGGCGACCCGCAGCGCTCTCCTGGCGGCGCGCGCTCCCAACTGCCTCGCGGCGTGCGGCGAGAGGGGGCTGGAATGCTGCGGGCCGCCGAGAGGCTGCGCCAGGCAGCCACCGCGGAGCTCGGCATGAAGGCCGCGCCGACGTCGCCAGAGCCTGCGGCCGCGGCGCCCCCTCGGAGGCGCCGCCGGCCGCGCGGCCGCGGCTGGGCCCCCGCCTGCAGTGCTGGGCGCCCGCGGCGGCGACGCTGAGGAGCAGCAGGGAGGAGGAGCTGGAGCGGCGGCGGCTGCACAAACTCCCACTTGAGCAGGGACCGACCGCCCCGGCATTCCCATTGGCCTACCACGACATGTTCTTAGATCCCAAAGCTGTTCGGAAACAAAGACACGGCTCTTATGACAGAGATCCGACGTGCTAAAACAGAACAGTCTGAGCCAGAAGTGTTCTTGGAACAGTTCGTGCAAACCACACGAGGTTCTCAGAACACTCGTTGGTGGGCCTATACAAACAAGGCAGAGCGCATCGCCACTGCTTGAGGCCCAGGGCGCTGGCGCCCGGCGGGCGATCGCGCGCGGTTCCGACGTCTCCGAGGCGGATCTGGCCCAGCAGGAGGGCGCCGCCTCCCTCGACGGTCGGCTACACGCAAGAGTGACCCCGGGCAAGAGTGACCTCTGGTGCGCGGTTCCCTGGGGGCCGCGGGGAGAGCAAGCCTGGGCGCGCAAGCCGCTGCTGCCGCGTCGTTTTTAACTATCTGAGGGCCCCTCAGTGCCCGCACCAAAGGTCACTCCGGCGACAGGTCACTCTTACGTCTGCTCGAGACGGCGGCCGGGCCGTCGGCCCAGTTGGGGGGAGGCCGCCCGGGCCTGGCGGCGCGGCGGGCACACGGCGGAGCGCGTCGAGCCGTCACGGGCCGCGGGCGGGATGCCCGTGGCAGGGCGGCCGGTGTGGCGGGCAGCGGCGACGGCAGCGACGTATTCATCCGAGCGGTGGAGGCCCTCGGGGCCGCGCTCGCGGTGGTGGCGGGGCAGTTCAGGGTCCCTCACAGCACCTCCGAAGAAGGCATCAGAGATTCTTCTTCGGCACGGCCGTCGCGGGTTGGTGCCCGAGGCCGCGTTCATATAAGGACCTCTTCGGCGCCATCTTCGACGAGCGCTGAGGTCGCGCGGCCGCGAGGCGAACCGCCGAATCGCCGATGTACCATTATCATTGCCGGCGTTTCATCTGCTTGTTGCTGCCCCATGTTGGCCCATCCTCCTCAAGTGTCTGTCCCTCCAATGTCCTCCCTCCTCATGATCCTCATGATCCTCCTCCTCCTCCTCCTCCTCCTCCTCCTCCTCTCGCCCTTCCCCTCCTCCTCCTCCTCCTCCTCCTCCTCCTCCAAGAACTATCTGCTTCGCCCTTCCTCCTTCTTCCTCGTCCTTCTGTTCCCCCCTGCCCCCCCCTCTTCTTTCCAAACCGTCCCGTGCGCAAGCGGTTCGACAACAGCACGCCCAGCGGCGACCGGCGCACGCACCCCACCCGCGGGGAAACAGCGTCCCATCCAAGCGCCCGAGGAGGATTGGCAACGGCACGCCGAGCCGCGGCCGGAACAGGAGCTGCAAAGGTCAAAATGGCCACTTCCGGCGGTTGGCTCAGCCATCCGCCGCAGGGCGATTTTTGTGCGTGGCAGCACTCGGGAGCACTGCCAGGGAGGCCAGACACCCCTCACAAGCATTCCCTTTAAAACAGGGCTAGGATCGGGATAAATCGCTCCAGAGCGTTCCGGAGCGCTCTCAGAGCGTTCCGGAACGCTCTGGAGCGGCCGCGGCGCCCAATACATCCTCCAAACCCGCCGATTCTCAGAGATTTCGAGTTATCCCGATCCGATGTTGTCCCGATCTTCGCGTCGTTTTACCT
>CAUYUJ010015407.1:317956-335964 GCA_963575745.1 Prorocentrum cordatum
CCTCCTCCTCCTCCTCCTCCTCCTCCTAACCGTTTGACCGTTCACCACCTCAAAGAGGTATTCCGTGACATTGTCATGTTGCCGCTGCAGAGTGTTCGCCGCCCAGGAGGTCATTGGCCCATGTCGTTGCTGTTTGATGGTGAGGCGAAAACCACACAAACGAACGAAAAAACGAACGAACAAACAAACATAACTAAAAAACAAATCCCGATAGCTCCCCTAGCACTGGCGACTCATCTTGCGTCGTGCGTTACCATCCCCGGGCCCGGCGAAGGCCTCCCGAGAATGCCAACTGCCAAAAAAATATCCTGGCGAAGGACCCAACCATATGCAAACGTGAATACCGCAGGGCAGGTGGGACGAAACAAGAAGAATTCTCTATGGCGCCACGATCCTCGTGAGGGGTGTGCCGAAATGGCCCGAGGCCGCCATGCGAACGCTGCCACTGGCGCCTTAGGCGGAGCTCCCTTTATGGGGCCACGATCCTCGTGAGGGGTGTGCCGAAATGGCCCGAGGCCGCCATGCGAACGCTGCCACTGGGGCCGTCGGTGGAGTCCCCGATGGGGCCACGATCCTCGTGAGGGGTGTGCCAAAATGGGGCGGAGCCGCCATGCGAACGCTGCCACTGGAGCCTTCGGTGGAGCTCCCTATGGGGCCACGATCCTGGTGAGGGGTGTGCCGAAATGGTCCGAGGCCGCCATGCGAACGCTGCCACTGGCGCCTTCGGTGGAATTCCCTGTGGTGCCACGATCCTCGTGAGGGGTGTGCCGAAATGGCCTGGGGCCGCCATGCGAACCCTGCCACCGGCGCATTCGGTGGAGCTCCCTGTGGGGCTGCGAACCGTGTGAGGGGTGTGCCGCAATGGGGCAAGACCGCCATGCGAACCCTGCCACTGGGGCCTTCGGTGGAGCTCCCTATGGGGCCACGATCCTCGTGAGGGGTGTGCCGAAATGGCCCGAGGCCGCCATGCGAACCCTGCCACTGGGGCCTTCGGTGGAGCTCCCTATGGGGCCACGATCCTCGTGACGGGTGCGCCAAAATGGGGCTGCCACCGGAGCCTTCGGTGGAGCTCCCTTATGGGGCCACGATCCTCGTGAGGGGTGTGCCAAAATGGGGCGGGGCCGCCATGCGAACGCTGCCACTGGGGCCTTCGGCGGAGCTCCCTATGGGGCCACGAAACGCTGCACTGGGTGGGTGAAACGCAAGGAGGAGGGGGGGGGAGGGGGAGGAGGAGAGAAGAGGAGGAGGAGGAACGCGGGGCGACGTCTCTTCAAAACGAGGACCCAACACCATAGGATGGCTGGGAAAAATTATCCCGCCCTGTCCTGTCCACGGCGCGAGCACGCGAACCAGGGACCGGGGGAGGGGCGACGCAGCAGAGGCCCCGCACACCCGCGCCCCGCTCGCGAGGGGAGGGAGGAGGGGGAGGGTCAACGAGGAGGAGGAGAAGGGGGAGGAGAGGAGGAGGACGAGGAGGACGAGGAGGAGGAGGAAATGCAGGAGGGGAAGGAGGAGGAGGAGGAGGAGAGGAGGAGGGAGGAGGAGGAGGGACGAGGAGGAGGAGGAGGAGGAGGAGGAGGAGGAGGAGGAGGACGAGGAGGAGGAGGAGGAGGAGGAAGAGAAGGGGGAGGAGAAGGAGGACGAGGAGGACGAGGAGGAGGAAGAGTTTTTTTTCCCACCGCAGGGCGCACACCGATAATCCTTATCCATAGTCCGTGAACAGTGAGGGCCACGCAGCGGCAGGCCAGGCCTGCCAACGTCGAGGACCGTGCAGGAGGGGGGAGCAGAAGCAGCAGAGGAGCAGCGAAGGAGGAGATAGAGGACAGGGAACGTGACGCCAACGCACTGCGAGTGGCCGATCTTCGGCGACCCGCGGGAGGTACCGCGGTACCTCGCGCGCGGGGCAGGGCGGGGCAGCCCCGCCCGCTACCGATCCTCCCGCACGAGAGTCCTCGGCAGCGGGGGGGCGCACTCAGCGACGGAGGAGGACAGAGTCCATGCCCCACCAGCCTCGGGCGCTTGCGACCCAGGCCACCGTCACCTCGACCCACAACCCAGGCCCGAGCACACACCTAGACAAAATCGAGAGGCTGGCACCCTTCCTCCCAGAGAGGCGCAACGGGCACAGCTGTAGAGGTCGTCGACGGGGCGGGCGGCGGGGGCGGCAGGGAGCGGCGGGGCGGGCGCACGCACGCCCCCGCGCGCGCCCCCCCAGCCAGGCGGGGGCCCAACCCCAGCAGCAGCAGCACACGCACGGCGGAGCACAAGCAGCGAGGAGAACCGAGGGGGCGGGCCGGAAGAAAGGCAGGGGAAAGAGGCAAGGGAACACAAAGAGGAGCACTAGAGCAAACGCGCGAGAGATGAAAGGGAGCGGTCACACTCAGACGACATCACTTCACGCGGCAGCCCGCCCAAAACGCCGTGCCCTGAACTGTCGTGCAACACCAGTATACCGACGAGCAAGAAGACGCAATCGTGCAACGAAGACCTGGGGCGGTGGGACCTGAGTCTGGCGCCGACGATGAGCATGTGATGTGTCTTCAGAAAGGCATCGATGAAGGCAGCGCAGGCAACGTCGCGGTCGAGCCCCCAGGAAGGCCCCATCAGACAGAGACATGTAAGCCATGTATCTCGGTGCTGCCACATATCCCTCCACGGCGTGGGCAACTTCCAACCCTGGGAGACGGTGCAGTGCAAGGTCACGGAAACGATCGCAGATTTTGTAGTGGAGTAAATCATCAGGGGCCACACACCCAAAGCAGCACCCACGGTCATTCGCATGAAAACGTGCCGAAGTACACACGCCCCTGGACAGTACGCGGAGAACGTTGGTAGCGAGATGAGTGCACGCGGCACGCCCCACAGCGCGCAATCTAGTCCGCAGACGGAACATATCCTCGAGAGAGGCTGCAACTAACCACCTCGATACCCGCACACCCAGACACGATAATGGAGTGGCAGTCATACGAACCGAACGTAAGTGCCGATGGATCTTGGCCTGGATAAAACGGGCAGTTCGATCAATGGGGGAGTTCACGAGGCCCGCTGCATCCTCATTCGTCGCGCGCATCATCGAATGGCACCACAATCCAGAAAACATACGAGCAGGAATAAATTCATCATCAGTCAAGCCACTAGCTAAGCCCTCTAACTCATATAGTGCAAAATCTAATGCCTTGCACCGCATCACCACCCGAAATTTCGTAGCTTTACCATACAGTCCCAGGTCCACGAACTCAAGAAAGATCCCCAGGTCACGCAACTGAGTGAGCATAGTGTAGTTCAACGAATGCCGAGGCCCCGCGGTAAGGATCTGCAAAGCTTCCCTATACTGACGCCGAACCAAAGGGGTGACCCTCACCAACTGAATCCGACACTGCAAGACGGAGAGGCAATTAGAGTGGAACAGACGGATAGTGGTCGCCAAGCCCAGCGAGAGAGAGCGAAGAAGACGAACTCGCTGCCAGAACTTATTCATAATTTCCACCCAGGCCACCTCATGGGCCGTCGGGCCCACCCAGAATCCGAAGTACAAAACTCTGGTGGCGAAACGGACCGAGGCGAAACGGCTGCCTGCCCGAGCCATGCGGGCAGCGAGGGCATCTCCATCCAGCGCCCCGCAGATCAGGACGCAACATCCCCCCACATTCAACGAGAGACTAATCGCGGACGAGAGCAAGTCGAGAAGCAGCAAGGTGGGCATGAGATCGATGAGAATGTCACGCAGTCCAAAACAACAGTCATCAGCGCACGCCAATTGGACACCCACACGTTCGACACGGCGGGCACGGATCCAGCGCGGCACAGGGCCCAGGGCCAGAGCAAAGAGGGTCATTGATGCAGGATCACCCTGCCGTACACCTCGTTCCACAGGGAAACCCGTTTCGGCAGCGCCCTCAAAACAGACCAGGGCCACATTGTTGGCATACAGGGCCCCGAAGAAACCCACAGTCTCGCTGGGAACCCCCATGGCCACCAAAACGGCAAAAATCCACTCGACTAGGATCGAAGGGAACGCCGCCTTGAAATCGGCGAACAAGACCCCCGCTTTATCCCTCCCACACATGCGTTGGATAAGGCCCCATTTTTCCACTTCAACGACATTGTCCAGAATGCTACGCCCTCGAACCCCACCACGCTGGGAGACATCCACTGTCATAGGGGCGACGTCATTGAGTCCAAGACAGAAGGCATCGGAGAGGATCTTCGCATCCGCATTCGCGAGGGAGAGCGGGCGGGTGGAGGCAGGTGTACGAGAGACAAAGTCACTGCGATCACGGGGGTCACTGCCCTTCGGGAGGACAACCATACGACTAACCCGACATTCAGGGGGAAGAGCATCTCCTGCACTTTCGAAAACCTCCTCGTAAACCTCGAACAAAGCAGCGGTCGCCTCAGGGACATTCCAGCATCAATACGGGATCCCATCAGGGCCAGGAGCAGAATGAAATTCATGGCCGACACGGCCCCGAAATCCGCCAACGTCAAGTTCCCATCGGGGGGCAGGACCACGGTCGCCAGTAGTCTGAACGTGGGCCAACATTGCTCGTCAATGAGTCGGGTCGTGATCAGCCTGTGCAAAGACCTTACCCCAATGGGCCACCAGTGCCGCAGAAGCCGCTTCTGGGGAGGCACACGGGGCCCCGTTCTCGTCCAAGGCGCCTAGCAGTCCAGTCCTCCTCCTCATGAGATCCCACCCACGCCTAAGAGCCACCAGCCTCCGTCCCTTCTTGGCCCCAACCTCCTCCGCCTGGCTACTACGATCCAACTCCTCCAGCTCCGCGTCAAACCAATGCCCCTTCAAGGTCAGTACCAAACTGTGGAGGCCATCAGGAACAGCGCACACACCGCCGCCGACGTCGAAGAAAGGCAGGAGAGAAGCGCAGCAGCGAAAGGCACGAAGACAGAGATACCACTGCCGACTCCGCCATCCACGGCATGCCACGAAAGCACAGCGGAGCCGTTCCGCATCGTTGCCCGCTGAACGACACTTAAGGGACTTCTGAAATTCCACGGCGGTCGCACCAAAAACTTCTTTCACCCTCGGGAGTTTCTGGGCAGGGTCCGAAGGGAGCGCCGGCCCCCGCAGCTGTTCGGAAACCATCCTGCGGTAGTCGGCATGCTGGCTGATCAATTTCGGAACCGAGAATCGACCCCTCGGGGTCGGGAGGGAAACCGCGGCAGCGACGGGAATGTGATCGGAGGAGGCCCCTGGATGCATAAGGGCGCCGACAGCGCTGACAACAACGGTCATCCCATTGAGAAGACCTGCAGGAAGGGTCGTGTAAATCCGATCTAATCTGGCCAATCCCCTCAGTTCCCGATTCACAATATCCCTTCGGGTCGGGTCTGGCTGGTACAGTGCACACCAGCGGCTACAATGTTCCTGAAACGCATCACATCGCAAACGGCTCCCAGGCCCAATCCCCCCTGAGACAAGGGACCTGCCATCCTCCATCGTACAGAAATTCCAGTCCCCCAGAATGATAACCATAGAATGCGCTGCCGCAGGAAGGGCGGTACTGATGAGGCGTAAGTACTGATGATAGATATGGACGTCGTCGCACGTGTTAGGCATATGGACATTGACCACGACCAAGTCGCCTCGAGGTCCCCGACCATGGACGAGTAACACCCGCCCAGGAACGACCGTAATCGGAGCGATCGAGTCGAAGCAGTCACATAGATCCGAAGACAGGAACGTCACCACCCCACCCGCGTTCCGATCCTCCAGGAAGCTCCCACAAATTTGCCCAGTCCGCATTTCGTCCCGAAGGATAGCCAAGTCTGCTTCAGATCCGCGCGTCCCCTGTAAACACATGACCCGGCACTGTAAGAGCAGCTGCTTAGCCCGAAGGAAGCGCGAACGTGACCGAGAGGAACGAGACGAGAGAGAGAGAGAGAGAGAGGCAAAGAGCGCGCGCGTGTTCCCACTGCAGAGAGACAGAGGACGGGCAGGACGGTAGACGCCACCAGCTTCCCCAGCAGGCGGCGAGAAGGATAAAGCACTGTCACTTGCGTGGTGCACATCAAACTTGGCAGGGAGGGCGGACGAGCACTCAGTAGCCGAACCCACTGGACTTCCCCCCACCGCACACTCACCTGTCGAACTGTTCCGATACTCACCGAAAGGGGCGGATCACTGCGAACCTGGCGTGCAGACACTGTGCATGCTGCTGCCCTCCCACTTCCGCCAACCCATCGACCTCGACGCCACACTGAACGGTGCCCGCGGTGGGGCCATCATCAACAATAGAACCCTTAACCACTTGCACGGGGACTCCGTTGTCCTTCATCACATAAACCGCACCTCCTTGCCCCGTCGACCCCACCTTGTCCGCCCCAAAGATTCTGGAGACATGCTGTCGCATATTCCCGAGATAGTAGAACAGCTTCCTGGATGAGGGAGGAAGATCACGTCGGACCCGTAGCTGTAAGTGGGGACCGCCCTCGGGGCTCGGGAAGGGGAACGCGCCCACGGACGATGCCATCCCATGGAACGTGGAGGCCTCTAAGTTGGAATCAAAGTCCAGGAACACCTTCTTACTGCAATCGTAGGCCTTGACCTGAATCGAACCCTGAGTCGAAGACGGAGCACAGCGGGCGATGATACTCTGGACAGCTTCACGGAGCGTTTTCTCCATCAGCGGCGAAGGATATCCAAGAACCACAAGACGCGAGGGGTTGCCCACTAGACCAGAGTCGATCTTCCGACGGACTTGCCTTTCATCATCCCCACGAGGTGTCGGGGTCCCCAGCTCGACGACTTTCTGAAGGTCCTGGATCTCATCACGCATCGTCTGGGTCATTCCTTTGAGCTCTTCACGGATGGCGGATTCTGCGGTCTCTCTGTCCTGAATGCACTGAAGGAGAGCCTGTTCGTGGATCGCTCGCATCTGCTCGAAATTGGCAGCCGTCTGTAATGCCAGTTCAGTGCGCGCCTGCTGTAGTGTCTGGAAGTTCTTCTCAGCGGCGACCATCTGACCCTGGATTCCCGAAATCTGTTGGTTTATCTCCTGCACGCCGAGATTCAACTGACTGGACAGGCTGGCGACTGACGACGACAGAGGAGCAATCATATCACGCATGGCGGCAAGGATCTGCTCGGTGTCCCTGTTACCCTCCGAGCACGTACCTCCGGGCGCCGCCGGGGGGGTACTCATCCCTCCAGGGGAGGCAGAAGGAGTAGATGAGAGAGATACAGGCCACGACTCGCTGATCTCGGACGGCATTGCGGGAGGAGGTCGCGGCCTCGGCGGGCCAGGGGAGAGCGGCCCCGGGGGGCCAGGGGAGCGCGTCCGCTCCCGGCCTTGGTGCCTGGCCACCAGGCGCCTCGAGAGAGGTTGGAAGTTAAGGAGCAGGCCCCTTGAGCCAAAATGGCTACGGAGGACGAGGAGGAGGAGGAGGAGGAGGAGGACATTTTTTTGACATTCGCTTCGGGGATGAACTAAAGCTCAGGCGCGTTCCTCGGACAGCAACTGACCCCCAGGCATTGCCTGGGGCGTTGCCAGTTCCGATTCGGCGCCACGAACCCTACCCCAGGAGGAGGAGAGGAGGAGAAGGAAAATGCATGAAACAAACTAGCCCGGGTTGGGGGCACCCGGCTCGGCGCCGACGAGATCACGCGACGCCTCGGCCAGGGCCCACCTGTGCTGCTTCCCTCGGGGCGGAGGGGGGGGGGGGCACATCGACCTGGAATCGGCGAGGCATCACCGACAGATCGGCGACAGGCCCCCGAGGGCGAACCCGCAAGGTCCTGGGCCCAGCGGGCCACATCTATATACATATATATATATATATACATATATATATATATATATATATATGACCGAGCCTCTATCGGTGATCAAGAGGCGATTGGGGGGGCCGACGCAACCCCCCCCCACTGGCAGATTCCCCCCTCGATCGTTGCTCAGAGCGGGCGGGGCGAGGCGGCGGAGGCTCCGCACACGCACGCCTCGCTCGCAGGGATGGCGGGGGAGGGGGATTCAGGCCGCCCGCCTGGGGCTCCTCGAGCGCCGCGGCGCCCGCCATCCCGCCGGGCGGGGCGGCGGGCAGGTCGCCAGACAGAGATGCGTCGAGGGGCGGGGGGGAGGGGGGAAAGGGGGGGGGGGAGCGGGAGAGCGAGCGAAGGGGACGGAGCGAGGGAGGGAGCGAGGGGCCGAGGGGGGAAGCGGGGAGAGGACGAGGGGGGGCAAGGGACGGAGCGGGGGAGGAAGGGAGAGGGAGAGAAAGGGAGACAGAGAGAAGAGGGGGTGGAAATGAGAATAGAAGGGAAGACAAGCAAAGAAAAGACTACGCATGATCTCATCAGGTAGAAACAGAGAAGACCCAGGACGATGTGACAAGAGACGAAACGCGGGGAGATGAGAGGGGACGATACTATAACATGAGAGACGACGATACTTGATAGCACATGAAACGGGGATTTAATGGAAACAGTAGCAACCAAACTGTAGGATAATATAGAGTGACAGGTGATAGACGAGAATCGAGAAGACGAAAGGAGAAGAGATGAGAGGATGCACCATAATAGAAACCGCCCACTATGGGAAGTAGACAGAAAGAGGGAGAGGGAGACACAGAGAGAGAGAGAGAAACAAAAAAAAACATATATTACATGGAAGAGAGAGAGAGAGAGAGAGAGAGAGAAAGAAAGAAAGAGAAAGAGAGAGAGAGAGAGACAAAGAAAAAAACAAAAAACAAAAAAACAGGAGGCGTGAAGCCCCAGAGCAGCCGCTGCTGCTCGGGGGAGATCGCCTGGACTGTGCGCGACGGCTGCGCGCTGCGCGGCCCGAGCGCCCACCGGCGCCAGAGGTCCGAGGCACGGGGAAGGCCTGATGGCAGCTCCCCAGGTTTCGGTCAGGCGCGTCCTCCCAACAGGCGGATTTCGGACAGGAAGAACACGAAAATTGGTCAGAAGCTGCTCAAAAGTAGTCCAGAACAGTCCAGACTAGTCAGAGATCGTCCACGACCTACTTTTTGACGATTTTAGAATTATTCCTAATGTAGAGGGACATGCCCGACTTCGGGAGCGGCCAAGAGGGGGGTGTCCAAGAGGGGGGGTGCAAATCATGACCAGCGACATGTGCGCGGCCCAGCGGGGGGGCCAGGGACGTAATGAAATAAGAAGAGGCGCCATGAGATCTGCGGAGATATCATGGCCCCCGCCATGATATCCACCCCCCCCCTAGTCGTCACCCCCCTCTTTTCTACCCCCGACGACTTCACCCCAAGGCCCTGGGGCCCCGGCTGCGCCGGGGACCTCTGGCACGCGGCCTGCGGCGGGCCCCAGGAGGCCGCAAAAAGCGCCGAACCAGCTCGGCCTTCGAACGTCCAGCCTCGAAGCTCGTTGACGACGACGACGACGACGACGACGACGACGACGACGACGACGACTCATACACCGCCTGCCAGCCGCGGCCTGCTGAACGCGCCACGCCTCCCAGCTGAGGGGGCCCTGCGGCGGCCAGGAGCGTCTGGAGGAGCACCAAAAAGCACGAGCGTGATTCCTCGGAGCTCCGCGCGGAGTTCTTGCACCGGCGCTGAACTTTCGAAGCCGGCGCGCCGCTGGGGGGCTGGGTGGGCCCAGCGCCGTTCCAGCCTGTCCGCGCAGAGCTCCGAGAAGCCGTGCCTTTGTGCAGCTGCTGCTCTCTTGCGGGCCCGAGCTCGGGCGCGCACGCGCAAGAGCTGCACGTTTTTGGCGCGCGCTCCGCCGCCCGCGGCCAACTTCTCCCCCGCCCGCGTTCCTCCCGCCTCCCGCCCAGGGGCTCCCGGCTTCGCGCCTCGCGCTGCGCGGAGCGCGGAGCGCGAAAGGGCCACCAACGGCAGGAGAGCTGCCGGGCGCTCTGGCCCTGTGCGAAGGGCGAGGGGGAAGCCCACGGTCGCAGTCGGCGGGGTCTCGGTGGGAAGTCGGCGGGATTTCGAAGGGGTCTCGGCGGACGGGGGGGGAGGGGCGAACACCGTCGGGAAAACGGCCTGACCCGTAGGCGCCCCCCGCCCGCGGTTTTGGCATCGAGGCACTTACGCTGCTCCTCTGCGCTCGAACTGGGAACAATGTTTTGGAGCAGTGTTCTCGTGGACGGGGGTGTTCTTTTTTCCACGGTTTGGCCATCGCGCGACGGGGCAGGCGCAGGGCGGCCTTGGTGTGCCCCATCGAGAAGTCCAGAACACGCCACGTGGCCGGATCGGACGTTTCCTCCGCCGCCTGCGCGGCGCCGTCTGCGCGGCGCTTGGACAGGCGTGTTGTCATTCGTGGCATTCCCGAAGGGACAAGTGGACAGCGGAAAGAAAAAGAGGGAAGAGGAGAGGGGGAGGGACAAGGGGTGAGGCGGGGGAGGACAAGCTAGGCGCGCTCGCGTTATATATGACGTCATACCCCTCCTTCCCATCCGTTACCATGGCGTAGCTTTCGTCTCTATTCGCACAGCCGGATGTCGTAGCATGGTATAGCATTGCATGGCATAAAATCATGTTGAATAGCAACGCGATAGCATGGCGTGGCGACGCCCCAAAGTGGGGTGAGGCTTCTGCGGCCCCCAAAATCAACGAATCGGCACCGAATGCGCAATCATTGTCCCTGTTTTCTTCGGGTGTGAATTTTCTAGATGTTGGGCCCAGTTGGAAGGGCCCGAAGCCTTGCAGCGGCATGGCACTCGAAATACTGACGCCAGCGCTGCAGCGGGAGCACGATTCGGAACGAGATGAAACGCGGAAGTGAAGCCAACGCTGCAGCGGGAGCACGAGTCGGAACGAGCGGAAGCGCGGATATGGAGCCACCGCTGCAGCGGGAGCACGATTCGGAACGAGCGGAAGCCCGAAAATGACGCCAGCGCCTCAGCGGGAGCAGCAACGTTTCATTTCTATGTGTGTACATAATGTTTTTTGCCAAGTAACAATACGAAAAACAAAATAAAACGACGGGTAATCATATTAATAAGATTAATAAAATGATAATAATAATAATAATAATAATAATAACGATAATAATAATGATACTTATAATAATAATAATGATACTTCTACTAATAACAACAGCAACACTGAGAATAATAAAAATAATCATACTAATAATTCTAATAATAAACCTTAAAAATATTATCCAATTATATATGTATGTATATATAATGGCAACAGAAACCAGTGGTGGCGCCGAGGCCGAACGACGTGAGGTAGGTGAGTAAATGGTGAATGTCGCCGAACTTCCCCGATCGCCCCGGACTCAGTGGACTGCGGCGTCGCGAGGGTGGGCGGAACTGATTTTCGGAGGGTGGGGAATTCTGGGGCGGCGGCCCAGGGCCTGCGCCTCGGCAGCATTTTGCACTCTCGCCTCAGCGCCGCGCGCGTATTTTTCTAAAGATGACTTCATCGCCTTGGCGCCGAGCACAATTATTGGCTGCACCCTGATAGCGGTCGGAGCCCGCTGGGACTGCGGAGGGTCGGCAGGGCCCGCGCGCGGCGCCCCCGTCTCCGCCAGGGTCGCCCCCCCCCCCCCCCCCTGCAAGCAATTAGCGGAATCACGCAGCGGCATCGATCTTCTCGAACTCCCCCTGGGCTCCCAAAGCTCAAGCCCGACCCCTCGGGCTTCTTACTCTCTCCACGCCTCCAAGCGCCAGCGAGGGGGCGCTAGAGCCAAGACGGGTAATAATACATATATGGACGGGCCCCGCGCGCCACCTCACTCGCACTCCTTGCACTCTCGAATCTCCATGCTCAGGCTTGCTCTGATCCAGATCTGCACGGATAAGGGCCCTCCAAGCTGAACATATTATCTCCATATGAATCGTCGCTCGAGAGGGCCTCGTAGTCTGGGGGGTCCTCGCTCGCAACTCCAGCGGCTGGCCCCCTCGATGACTCCGAGCTCTTTACGATATCCTGCGGAACGTTCTCGAATGAAAGGACCCCCGCTGCCTTCCTCTTCCGCGCGCCCCGGCACTTGGCGTCGCGGACCAGATTCAAGCAGTGGCCGCCGGCGAAGTACATCCTCAGCCGCACCAGCTCGTGCCATTTTGTCAGCGAATTAGCCAATTGGGCATCACCGTGGACCCAATGCATCCAGATGTTGGCGGCCTGGGCCCCCTCCTTCAGCGCCATCGCCTCCACGTCCGTCCGCTTCTCCTATCCACGGAAGGTGCAGACCGCAGTCTGGAGCTCGTCGCACCGGCCCTCGGCGCCCACCACGACAGCCCCGGGCAGCTCGAAGAGCGTAGCCTCCCGCTTGCGCCAGGCGACGGAGTTGCCGAGAATCTCGAGCCACTGCAGCTTGATTCCGAACAGCTCGTCCTCCGCATCCACTGCGGACCGCGTCTCACACGCGACGGAGCTGCGGCAACCTCGGTCGATCTTGCCGGACTTCCACGACACAAGGCCCACGTCGGTCTCGTCGCCCTTCAGGATCTTCAGCGGGGCCAGGCCGGCGACCAGGCCCTTGGTGGACTTCCCGTCGGGCCGATTCGACTCGGACGAGTCAGACCACTCAATTAGCACCGGCACCTGCGCAGGTGAATGGCTGTGGATCACCGCGGGCAGGTCAGCGCACTCCCGCGCCCGGTCGACCAGCCTGTTCGTCTCGTTGATGGTCTGCACCGTTGACGAGGGGATCGTGCTCAGCAGCACGCTTGCGTCGGCGGAGTGCATTGGGCCAGACTGCTCGGAGCGCCAGCCGACGGCGCCCAGGATTGCCCTGAGCTGGCCCTTCCCTTGTCGGTGGTCTCCGCGCCCCTGTCACTCTTGCGCTCTGGGGCCAGGGAGGCCTTCTCGATGGTCTTGACGCACTCGCTCTGGCCCATGCGGAAGCTCCTGTCGGGCTGCTGCTCGATCCGCACTCCGGTCTGCATGAACTCCTCGGTCTCCCACGTCGCCCACTTGAAGCGCCCTTGGATCTGCTCTGGAGCCTCGACACATCGCGGGTCGGACTCCTCGCCGCCCAGCAGGAAGTCGCCCGCGCGCGGCCTGGCGATCGCCGCGATGTCGAGGTCGCCCTTCGCCGCGATCAGCTCGTTGAGCACCTCGGGGCCAGTGAAACCCTGCAGCGCCTCCTCGGCGAAGCTGTCGCCCCGGCCGCGCGCGTCGCCGCACCGCGCCCGACGGCGCGGATCCATCCTCGCCTGGGCCCAGCCGAATTCCTCGAGCGCCTCGCTCACTCTCACGAACCACTCGATGGCTGCCTCGACGAGCCCACACACGGCCTTCCATAGCCCCGTGGCGACACCCTCGGGAGCCCCGAGCGCCGCGGCCAACTCCGCCACGGGCATCACGAACAGGTTGCGCTGGATCTCGTGGTTCTGGGCGAACGCCCAAGCCACGTCAGCCTCGTAGCCCTCGAAGCCAAACCACGCCATCATCTGCAGCACCAGGTGCCTGGAAGTTCGCGTTCGCGCCATCGTCGGGGCCGCTGTCGGGCGGTGCTCGCGTTCGGGGCCCATGTAGCCCAAGACCAAGATCCGCGCCTTCGCTTTCTTGTCACCCGTGCTCTCGTCGATCTCCCACTCCAGGATCCACCTCGCCCGCAAAAAAAAAAAGAATAAGAAGAAGAAGAAGAAGAAGAAGAAGAAGCGCCGCGCGCCCACGGCGTGACCTCGCTCGGCGCGCGGTCGAGCTCGCGACGGTTGCATTCGTGCCGAAAGAACGAAATAACACCACAACACTATACACATGTCCGAAACACATTCGGGGATGCGCCGTTCGCGAGTATAATGCAGCGGACACGGGCGAGCATGCATGCGCAACTATAAATCAGGCAACCAAGGGATGTCTCAAGCGCAAACGTTTCCTTGTCTGCGCGCCCAAAAAGTCATCGCATGGTGGCCCCATGGGATGGCCGAGGTGCGCTAACATCTTCGCGCCGTTCGTTACTTTCGTCGCCCTCGGGCCGTTCCCTCTGCACTCTCGGGGGCCCTGCTTTCTGCTAGAGCGCACCTAGATGTTTTCAAAACTGGCGCGCAGCGCGCCCATCGTCTGGCCGTCGACGCTGCGGTCGATCGACAGCGTCGAAGTCTTGCGCTCGACTCTACGAACTGCTGCGCGCGCCGTCGCCGCCGTCATCACTGTCGTCGTTTCGCCGTCCGCGATCGCCCCTGTCGTCGCGTAGTCGCCGCCGATGTCTCAAATTTGCCCCATCGTCGATTAGTCGCCATCGCTCAGTCCGTCGTCGAACTACGCCGGGCCGCAACAACCGCCCCCTCAGGCGCCCCCTCGAGCAGGCGCTCCCTCAGGCGCTCCCTCGGGCGCTCCCTCAGGCGCCCCCTCAAGCCCCCTCAGGCGCGGGCCCCCCCCCCCCCCCCGCATCCTCAACTGAGCGAAACCACGCGTTCTCTCGGCGCGTCGCGCGCGTCAGGCTTGCCTCGAGCATCCAGCTCTCGTCGGTCGAGCCGTCGTCGCCATCCCCCCCCGCCCCCCCCCCCCCTCATGCTCAGCCCCAGGGTCAGGTTGTTGAGTCGGCAGGTCCAGGCCCAAATCAGCGAGCCTGCCCGCAGCAGCGACGCCCCGTCGGGGCCCGCCCCCCACCAAATTCCAAGGAAGGTAGCGCAGAGGAGCAGCACGGGATGAGGAGGAAAAGGATGACAAGCACAAGGAGGATGGCACGGAGGAAAGAAGAAGAAGGAGGTGGATAGAGAGAAGGAGGAGGAGGAGGAGAAAGAGGAGGAGGAGGAGGAGGAGGAGGAGGAGAGCGAGAAGAAGAAGGTGCGCGTCATCGCAGATGGCACTTCAGATGACATCTGCGACGACAAAGGGCCACTCCCTCCCCCTCCACCGGCGAGGGCGAGGGCGACGACGACGCCCACGCCCAAGCGCCGCTGCTCGAAAAGCCCCGGCGGCCCGCGCTGCCCCGGGAGAGCAAGCGGCGAGGGCGGCGACGCTGCAGCGGCGCTGGGGCGCAGCGGTCGAGGATGAGAGCGCGCCCTGGTCGGCGGCGCCGGGGGCAGTCGCGCAGAAGGTGCTCCTCGGAGTCGCATTCGCAGCATGTGAGACGCACCCCGCCAGGGCCCACAGGGCTGCCGTGGCCGCCCGAACCCACGCACGCGGACCCGAGCCCCCCCCCCCCCTGCCCTCGCCCCCCCCGAAGCCCGCGAAGGTCTCCCAAAGGTCTTCCTCGGACACGGTGGCGATGAAAGCGCGGTTGCCCTTGCAGACCCCTGCCCTCGCCCCCCCGCTTGATGACCGCAGAACGCGGCGCGCGGGCCCGCGGATGTCCAAGCTGCGGCGGCGTCGGCGATGGCACGCGGCCTCGGCCGGCGCATGGGGGGCTCGGTGCCGATCCCAGCACGGCGAAACCCACGCCGCCCCAGCTCTGCTCATGCGCGGGCGCGCCCGCGAAGAACGCGCGCCGTTGGGCAGGGTGGGCCACCGAGGAAGGGTTGCCTGGCGATCCTTCTATCATGCGCCCAAGGCATCTCAGCTGGTCCGCCATGCGGGTGGGCTGCCACGCGTTCGCAGGGTAGGCCACGTCGCAGCGTCGCAGGAGCATAGTAAGTTGAATGTTCAACACGCAACGGCGCGCAGCAGAAGGAAGCTGAGCCCCTCGTAGCCGATCGTGAGTTGCTCAGGAAGCCGCACCCAACTGCGGAGGACGTCGCACATCGCAAGGACATGGTCGAAACGCCCCCGTGGCACTCGATCGAAGTTCATCAGAACCGACGCTGCGGAGGCGCGCCCAGCTGGCCCCACCGCTCGGCCAAGCTGTGCATGATCAAAGTCATCGATGGCACTGGGTTGCCGTTGACGGGACCTCCCTGGGCCCGGGCACCTGGCGGCCATTCGCCCGAGCACTCGCGCGCAATGCCGATAAGGCGCGACGAGACACAGGCTGGGTGGCGAAACTTGTTGAAGACGGAGTTCGCCATTGACCAGATCATCACCTAACGCGCCCATTTTGGAGGCGCGCGCGAGCTTGGTTCCGGGGCCCCCAGGCGCGGAGGTGGCGCATGTTGCCGCCGCCACCACCTGCGCCCAAGCAAGCGATGCATTTTGCGACGGCACACATGCCCACTCCGATGGACTTCCATCCAGAGTGCAACTCCCTCAACCGGTCGTGGAGGTGCTGAGGGCCGCGGATCCTCAGGCGGCGTCGTATGAGTCGCCGAAGACACTTGCCCCGGATGCGCTCGCCCTCGCCAGCGCATTGGGCGCATGCTTCTGTCGCGTCGCTGCATTGCTCACAGCACTCGGAGCACCCCGCGACCCAGACACTGGAATGCTCTCCTTACGTTGTGCGGTCACGGCACTGAGCACGGCCAATTACACGATCGTCGAGAGGAGTGCCCGGCTGGCGGTTCTGATTAGGCAAAGCACAGGGTCGGGTCCCGAGGCGAGGCGCCTCGAAGCGATGGCGCCCCAGTCGCCATGCCCACCACTGCCTCCCCGCTCGGCGCCGGCGGCATTATCGCCGAAGGCCTCTTCTCTGCACGCATCTGCTACTGCAACTGTGAACGTTGTGCCGAGCCACTGTCTAACACCAAAGGCTACCCCCACGGGCGGGCGCTCTGACAGTTCGGGGTCCGCGAGCTGCCTGGACACAGTCAGAGCATGCCCGGGATGGGTCGTAGAGCGGTCCTTGCTAATTTTGGTGAAATTGTCCTTGATGGAATACCAGTTGTGCACGTTCCCTGTCACTGGTCCAGGCAGCACGATGGGGAAAAAGTGCACGAAGGCGATGGCGTTGAAGGAGATTGACCAAAGTCGAAGGCGGCGGCGGGTGGAAGCCATTGCGGCCGACGCGAAGCGACACATGGCGGCTGTGGTGGGAGCAGGGGCGAAACAAGCTCCGCTACCAAATAGAAACCAGGATGTATACGTGAAAATCGCCCTTTTCAGTAGCGCGGTGTACAAGGCTGATGGTATACGGCGCGGATGGCGCGTCTAGGGCGGGCCCGGACAGGGATCCCTTGAGCAAAACAGCCGCAAGGGATGACCCTACCCACACCCGTCAAACTGGCCAGGGATGACGATTGGGCAAACGCACGGCAACAGGACACTGGACAAGGAGCTACCGTTCGAGTAGGAAAGGAGGGATGAAAAGGACGAGGAGGAGGAGGAACAGCTGCCAAACAATCCGCAGCTCGAAGTTCGCAGGAGGAGGAGGGGGAGGAGGAGGAGGAGGAGGAGGAGGAGGAGGAGGAGGAGGAGGAGGAGGAGGAGGAGGGGATAGGGGGAGGAGGAGGAGGGGAGGAGGAGGAGGATGAGGAGAGGAGAAGGAGGAGGAGGAGGAGGAGGAGGAGGAGGAGGAGGAGGAGGAGGAGGAGGAAGGAGGACGACGAGCAGCGACAGGAGGAGGAACGGAGGGAGGGAGGGAGGGACGGACGGAGGGAGGGACGGACAGACGGACGGACGGAGGAAGGGGGCGCGGAGGGCGGGGAGAGGAGGGGAAGGGCAGCGCGGAGGGCGGCCAGCCGTGGCCCTCGAGCCCTTGGGGGCGGCGGTCGCCGCGGCGGCAGGAGAGAGGAGCAGGGCGTGAAGGGCATCGAATCGGAAAAACGGATCGGATCGGAACGCGTCTCGAAGCGGACCGCCTCGGCAAGGAGTCGGACCCGGACCAGATCGGCTGCGCCGGGATGAACAGACAGCGGCGTGCCCGTGCAGGCATCGGGCCGCATCGTGATCGCCCGAAAAGCGGCATCGAATCCAATCGGGCTGGTCGGAGCCGATATCGAAAGGGATCGATCGGATCGACATGGACCCTGCAGAGTGGATGGCGCGAGCACAGGCTCAAGCCGCACGGACTGTGCCTCGAGCCCCCTCGGCGCGCCGCCGGATCGCCCCGTTTCCGCCTGGCCTCCGGAGGCGCTGTCCGGGCCTCCTCGCCCCGCAAGGCCCGCATATCGGGGAGCATCCCCAGACATGCGACATCCTGATTGTTTCAGGACGGCGTCCCTGGAAGTCCCACCCTTTCCCCGGGACCGGTTTTTCGTCCTCAATCCTTTTTTGGCAGTCCCGAGGCCCGGCGAAGGCCCCCCGGGCCGAAAGTAGCCAAAAACCTCCTGTCCTGATTCTTCTACGACGCGATCTTGTCC
>CAUYUJ010015408.1:0-20000 GCA_963575745.1 Prorocentrum cordatum
TTTTTCTCCATCCTGGACGGCCCCAGGGGTCCCGAGTCCGAGGGAACCTCTGGGGCAAGTGGTCGGCGCCCGCGCGCCCCGTGCCACGCCCGCGCGCGCCAGACCGCTCACCCACCTCCTGTTTGCCTCGCAACGGCGGCGGCGCCGCCACCGCCGTCTCCGTCTCCTCCCCCACCCCCTCCCCCTCCTTCTCCTCCTCCTCCTCCTCCCCCTCCTCATCCTCCTCATCCTCCTCCTCATCCTCCTCCTCCTGCTATTCCTCCTCCTCCTCCTCCGCCTCCTCCTCGACCTCTACCGGCTCCTCTTTCTTCTCCTGCTCCCCCTCCCTCTCCATCCTCCCTCCTCCTCGCTCCTCCTCTCCTCACTCCCCATCCTCGTCCCCCTCTCTTTTCTCCTCCTCCTCCTGCTATTCCTCTCCTCCTCCTCCTCGACCTCTACTGGCTCCTCCTCTCCTTCTTCCCCTCTGCTCCCCTCCTCCTCCCTCCTCCTTCCTCCTCCTCCTCCTCTCCTCCTCCTCCTCCTCCTCCTCCTCCTCCCCATCCTCCCCATCCTCGTTCTCCTCCTCCTCCTCCTCCTCCTCCACCTCCTCCTCGGCGCTCCCCACCGAGGCCTCGGCCTGCGACGCCTTGCCCGCAGACTCCTCACTCTCTGCCGACTCCTCCTCCCTTTCGGCGCTCCACGCCATGGGGCTGGACTCCGCTTTCTTCTCCTCCTCCTCCTCCTCCTCCTCCTCCTCCTCCTCCTCCTCCTCCTCCGTCCTCCTCCGCCTCCTCCTCCTCCTCCTCCTCCTCCTCCTCCTCCTCCTCTCTCCTCCTCGTCCTCTCCTCCTTCCTCATCCTCCCCTCCTTTTTGCTCCTCCCCCTCCCTCCTCCTTCTCCTCCTCCCTCTCCTCCTCCGCTCCTCCAATTCCTTCCTCTCCCTCTCTCCCCTCCTCATCCCTCCTCCTCCTCCTCCTCCTCCTCCTCCTCCTCTCCTCCTCCTCCTCCTCCTCCTCTCTCCTCCTCGGCCTCGGTTGGCGCCGCCTCGCCCACCGCCTCCTCCTCCTCCTCCTCCTCCTCCTCCTCTCCTCTTCCTCTTCCTCATCATCCATCATCATCCTCCTCCTCCTCCTCCTCCTCATCATCATCATCATCATCATCCTCATCATCATCATCATCATCATCATCATCATCATCATCATCATCAGCATCATCATCATCATCATCATCAGCATCAGCATCAGCATCAGCATCAGGATCATCATCATCAGCATCAGCATCAGCATCATCATCAGCATCATCATCATTAGCAGCATCATCATCCGAAACATCATCATCACCACCACCATCATCATCAGCTTCATCTCACCACCATGACCACCACCACCACGACCACCACCGTCATCATCATCATCATCATCATCATCATTATCATCATCATCAGCACCATCATCACCATCATCATAATCACAAGTATCAGCATCAGCATCATCACCACCATCATCATCTTCATCAGCATCAGCATCAGCATAATCCACATCAACACCATCACCAGCATTTAATAGTCAGCGTCATCATCATCGCCATCATCATCAGTATCGGCATCGTCAGCAGCATCATCACCACCACCATCATCATCATCATCATCATCATCATCAGCATCATCATGGTCATCATCATCATCATCATCATCATCATCATCATCATCATCATCATCATCATCATCATTATTATCATCATTATCAACATCATCATCATAATCATCGTCCTTATCATCACCACCACCACCAAAACCATCATGTTTGTAATCATAATCAGCATAGTCATCGTCGCCATCACCATTATCAGCATCATCATGGTCATGAACAGAATCCTCATCATCGTCCTTCTCCTCTTCCTCACCCTCGTCATCATCATCAGCATCACCAGCATCGGCATCATCATTCCCAACACCACCATCATCATCTTCACCATCATCATCATCATCAGCATTATCAGTATTATCATTACCATTACCATCACCATCATCATGATCATCACCCTCCTCCACTGGTGGGGACAGTGGGGACGGTGGTGGGAACAGTGGGGACGGTGGTGGTGAGGACAGTGGCGCTGGGGACAGCAGTGTGGGATGTGGTGCGGACAATGGTAGGGACCCGAGAGTCGTTTGCTGGCGGTGAGCGTGGGGGGGGGAAGGGGAGGGGTTCGAACCGGTAGTGACCCCCCCCGGTTTTCGAGGGGGGGGGAGCGGGGGCTCGAACCAGTACTGACCCCCCTGCGGTTTTCGAGGGGGGGGGTTCAAACCGGGAGTGCCCCCCCCGGTTTTCGAAGGGAGGGGGCCGGGGGGGGGGGGTTCGAACCGTTTCGAACCGGTGGTGACCCCCCCCGGTTTTCGAGGGGAGGAAGGGAGGGGTTCGAACCGGTCGTGACCCCCCCCGGTTTTCCAGAGGGGGTGGGGGGTTCGAACCGCTGTCCCGGTTTTCCGGAGGGGGGGGGGTTAGGGGAGGGAGGGGGTTTTGCCGGGGGGAAGGGGGGGGGGGTTCCAGCAGGGGGGGAGGGGATTTTCGGAGGGGGGGGGGACCCCCGGGTTCCAGAGGAAGAGGAGGGGGGGGGGGGGAATTTCCACAGTAAAGCGGCGGTGGATCACGCTCTCTCATATCTTGAAAAACGAAAGCGATTGGTTTTTGATACAAGGACTTTGCAAGAGCGCGCGCAGACTTGCCAAACATGTGTTGCAAAGCCACTGGCTGTTAATTGTGCGTGATCCATTGTGTAGCAGCAGCGCTGTGCATGATGTGTGCTCTGTAATGTTTCGGCTTAGGCGCTTTGACCAGTTTTAGCTACATATCAAAAGCATCGAGCGATATCAGCGATATCCGCCACGTCAGTGGCAGCGGAGCGGTTCACCCGCGGCTGTGCCGGCGGCGCCGGCACTGTTGGCCTCAGCGAGGCCCTGGCTGCTGCGCGGCCATCTGCAGCGCAGAACATCAACTTCGAGAATTTCTTGGCGAGTTTGATGCTTGGTTTTGTCTTGTGGTTGTTTCTGTATCTCGTTGGAGGCCCGACGACGCTAGCAGAGATGACTTCCAGCCAAGATGACGACAAGTATCAAGGAGCAGACGCCTACGTTCCACACTGGGACGGCAATCCCGCTTCCTGGCACACGTACAAGGACGAAGTCAGGATTTGGACGCTCGGACTGAACTTGGATGTGCCATATTCGCTTGCAGCTCGGATGATTCGCAAGCTCAAAGGCGCAGCGAGACGGAAGGCCCTCACGCTCACGAATGAACAGTTGCAGCCTTTCCGTGGAGTACCTGAGCGACGCAACGATGAAGGTCTGGTCACACGCGAAGAAGTTCCCCCGGACCTCGAGCGGGGCATCCGCAACCTGATGGAGGTTTTGGAAACATTGTGCCCGCCGAAGGTTAGCAGGAAGGGCGAGACGATGGCGGACTTCTTCGAGACAATGAAGTACCAGCGTCGGTTGGGCACGAGGATTTCTGATTACATCACGGTGTTCGACCAGGGAGTGACTCGGCTCATAGATGACGGAGTTGATTTTCGGACGACTCTGACATTTTGGGTTATTTCTTCATGAGGCGACTCAATATTACAAAGGAGCAGCGTGAGAGATTGATTGCGGCATTACCGAGCGAGACTTTCCAGCTTCGAGAGGTTCAGACCACAGCGATGCGGATTTTCCAGGATATACACTTGACAGAAAGAAGCCTGCCTCGACGACCCGACCCCAAGCGGCCACCTCACAAGGGAGCTCGACCTCCGGCGAAGCAGGTGAATGTCACCGAGATCGAGGAGGACGAGGACTACGACGACGAGGATCCCGACGGGGACGGCGTCGAGGAGCTGGTGCAGCGCGAGCTCGAGGCCCTCGCCATGGAGCTCAACGAGGTGAACGAGGACGACCTTGATCAGGAGCAGCTGGACGCGGTCGAGAAGGCGGCGGTGCAGCTCACGGAGTTGCCGGAGGCCCTGGCGACGGTGCGCAACGCGACGAGCAGCATCAAGAGGGGCGGCGGCTCCTCCGGCTCTGGAGGCGCCGCGGTGGCTCCACGAGGACGCGGCGGCGGACGCGGCCGCGGTGGAGGCCGGAAGCCCGGCCGCGGAGGCAAGTTCCAGCCGATCAAGGACACGCTCGACGGCAGGAAGAAGAAATCACAGTGTAGGGTCTGCTACCAGTGGGGCCACTGGTCGGGAGACCCAGAGTGCCCAGGCCCGCCGCAGGAGGTCTCCGCAGTGACGAACGAGACGCAGCTCGACGATGACGAGATCGAGGTCCTTGCGGTGGAGATGTCGGTGCCCCTCGCCGTGCTCCAGACGGTGATCGCCCCGGCGGGCGCCATGTGCAGGAAGGGTGCGGTCGACTCGGCGTGCGCGAGGAGCGTGATGGGCACGCCCTGGTGGGACGACTACTACGGCTACCTGGAGGCTATCGGCCTGGACAAGGAGGTGACCTTCGAGAACGTCACGGAGACTTTCAAGTTCGGAGATGGTGGCACGGCGGATTCAGCAACGAGAGTGAGGTTCCCGGTTGCGGCGGCCAAGGTTCCACACTTCATTAAGGCCTACCTGTTGGACATCCCAGGCCTCAGCCTACTCCTTGGACGAGATTACCTGGAGTCAGTACACGCCGAGATCAAGACATCACCGCCGAGAAGGATCACCATTGGACCACATCGAGCAGAGCTTTCACAGGACAAGGCCACTGGGCACTACATGTTGGATTTGAACCCAGATGCCTACCACGTGCTGCGCAGCCATTCCAAGACCAAGAGCGAGTTGGACGAACTTCCCCGAAGGCTTCGACCAAGGACGAGTGGCAAATTGGCTTCCAAGATCACGGCACTCATATGTGGAGCTTCGGCCGTTACCGGGACCGGAGGCCAGACGTGCAACGTAGAGGTGGTGAAGGACTTCGTGAGTATCAACGAGGTTCAGAGTATGAAGAACGTGACCTTTCCCACGAGTGCGGAAGTTCAGGACACGACAGTTGAGACGATTTGTGGAAATGAGTGCTACGTATGTGCGAGACCGACGAGTTTCACTTGCCCTTGTGGGTTGCATTCCTGCTCTGGGTGCGTGCGAGATGGATTTTGCCCTGGCTGTAAGTACGACGTGGACATGGTAGGTTTTGTGGACGGCGATTTCTCCAACAGCGTTCAGAATGGCACTTGGAAGTTTATGAAGCGTGGCCAGCACAAGCAGAATCTTTCGGGGATCACTAAGGCGAAGACGCTGCACGACCATAACGTGATCCCGAATCGTGTGAGGAAGTTGATCCAGCTCGAGCAAGCAGATGAAGTTCATGGACAGGCAGTTGCAGCTATACGACGGGGACGCCCAAGGAACTACAGCCTGTTCGAGTTGGCATGCGAGCCCAATAGCAAGCTGGGGAACGAGTTCAACAAGGCCGGACGGACAGATAAGGCTTTCAGAGTTCATCTACCCAAATGCGACCTACGCAAGAAGGGTACTGTCGAAGGGTTGTTGGTGAAGATCAAGCGCGAGAAGAAGAATGGCAACCTACCGGTTATTTGGATCAGTATCCCCTGCACTCCGTGGTGTACATACCAGCGACTTTGGAATTCAAGGACGTTGGCACAGCGAGTTCGACTGAAGTTAAAACGTCAGGAGAACAGAAAGATACTTCGCAATGTACTTTGGCTTCTTCGAGAATTACGCCCACTTTCGATACCGACAGGCTTCGAGCTACCCTTCCAGAGCGACATTTGGAATGAGAAGTTCAAGCCGAAGGAGTTGAGCCAGATCGAGGAGATCCTCAACTTGCAGACGAAGTTCGACGGGTGCCAGTACGGGACCAGGACCAAGAAGGGCGAGCCTATTCGTAAGAGGTTCAAGGTACTGACGAACCACCAGCTGGTGGTCAACAAGCTCTACAAGAAATGCGACGGGAAGCACGTGCACGCGAAGGTGTTCGGCGGCAGAGAGCTCATGGAGACCGGGAGGTACACGCTGGCGCTGGTGAAGGACATCGCCGCTGGACTACGAGCTCCCCGCCAGGGACACGATGTGCTGCCCGTGGCTTACGACAAGGAGATCACAGCTCGCGCCAAGGAGGTCCTCGACAAGATGGACCCGCAGGAGCGCGTGCAGTTGGAGCGCGTGGTCAAGCTGGTGCACACCAACACCGGCCACCCGACCAACGCCAGCCTGGCCAGGGCCATCCGCCTGCAAGGTGGATCAGCCGAGGCGATCGCGGCTGCCGAAGCTCTTCAGTGTCCGGACTGTGCGAGGCGGAGGCCGCCCGACATCTCGACGCCGGCCGATTTGAGGTCCAAGTTTCGTGAGTTTGGCGACGGGGTGGCCACCGACCTGATGATGTTAGCCGACGTCAAAGGCCACCAGGCCCAGCTGCAGAACAACGTCGACATGGCCACCCACTTCCAGCTGGTGGCACCGCAGACCGACAAGAAGCCGATCACTTCGTGGACGACGCTACTCACGAGGTGGATGGGCTGGGCTGGCCCTCCTCAAGCCAGCATCGCCGACCTCGGCGGCGAGTTCGAGAGGGAGTTCCGCGGCGAGCTCGAGGGCATGGGCTGCGAGCTGATCGCCACGGCGGCGCTGAGTCCCACGCAGAACAGCGTCTGCGAGAGGCACGGCGGCGAGTGGAAGTACATCGCCAAGGCCATCATCGACGAGTACCAGATCGATTTCACGGTCCCAGGCGTGCTGGAGTGGCTTTGCACCGTGGTCAACTGGGCCAAGAACAGCAAGATTGGCCCCTCAGGATTCAGCCCGGCGCAGTGGGTGCTTGGCCGTGGCTACAGGCTGCCCTACGGCATCCTGTCAAACCACGCGAGGCTGTCTCTCCACCAGCGGGCCAGGGACGACCAGACGTTCCAGCAGCGCATCGGCATGCTGGCGGCGGCGCAGCGTGCAGCCCAGGCGGTCGAGTACGATCGCCGGCTCTCGGAGGCCTTCCTGGCCAAGAGCCGAGGGAAGTCAGCAAGGCCATCGAGCCTCAACTTCAGCATCGGCGACCAGGTCTTCTACTGGCGTGGTCTCAACAAGGCCAAGAAAATGTGGAATTTCAAGTGGCACGGTCCTGGAGTTGTTATCGGCTACGAGGGCAATAACGTGTGGGTTTCGCATCGCAACGCCACCCTCAAGTGCTCGCCGAAGCACCTCAGACCGGCCACGCCCGAGGAGTGCGTGCCCTGGAACGAGATCTTCGACGCTCTGGCCCACAACCTGGAGCCCGAGTTTGAGGAGGACACGCCATACATGGAGGCACCGCCTGGTACGGAGACCGACTACTATGACATGACTGTCGACGAGGAGGAGCTTCCCGGGCCGACCAACACACATCCAACCTCGGGAAGACGCTCTACGGGGAAAAGTCGCGGTCGGTTCGGCTACCGACCTGAGGGCTCGGCCGAGGAGGAGACCCCAGGACCCCCTCCTGATTTTGATGCCGCTGCGGGTCCTGACGAATCAGCCGAGCCAGATGCCAAACGAGTTCGATTTCATGATGACCAAGATCAAGAGCCGGGAATGCCACAAGTACCTCAACGGGAAGCGGCACCACCCCATCAAGAAGCCGACCCAGAGCCGGAGACGCCCTACTTCGACCAGGAGTCGCCCATGGACGCGCACAATCAGCAGGTTCCCGAGGACGAGATGGATGAGGAGACGCCCTACATGGAGCCGCCAGGAGCCGACATCGAGGAGGAGACGCCCTACATGGAGGAGCAGGCCTCGGAGCAGGAGCCACAGACCGCGGAGGAGACGCCGTGCCAGGCACCGGCCGCGGAGGAGCCCCGACCTGCACCACCTGGGCACGCTGTGCGACGGACAAGGTACAACCCGCTCGACGACCTGCCCGTCAGCATCCGCAGGAACCTCGAGTCCAGGAGGATGGCGGCACAGTACGATCCACTTGACGACGTACCGAGGGTGATTCGGCAGGAGCTTCGACAGCAGCAGGACGCCAAGAAGCACAGGGTCAACGAGCACATGATTATGGAGCTCTCACTCAAGGAGGCGGCCGATTTAGACTTCTCGACTCCATGCCCGACCAGGTTTAAGCGCGTCGATCTTGTGGGCAATTCGAGGAGCAAGGAGCTGACGTTCAAGAACCTCACGGGCGCCAACCAGGTCAAGATGCGTAAGGCTATGGCGTCCGAATGGGACAAGTGGCTGGCATTTCATGCAGTACGATTTTGTTCCAAGGAGGAGCTGGACGAGCTCATGCGCGAGAGGCCGAAGCTCAAGATCGTTGGTACCCGCTGGGTGCTGACCGAGAAGGACGTCGACAACTTCAAGGCGAGGCTCGTTGTTCAAGGTTGCCAAGAGAACGACCTCGGCATCCGTACAGACGCCCCGACTGGCAGTCGGGACGCCTTCTGGCTTACGGCCGGGTTCGCTGCCCAGCCGGGCTGGGACGGGGCTTTCTTCGACGCGAAGAGTGCCTACCTGCAGGCCGAGGGGATCGATCGCGTGTTGATGATCAAGATGCCGCTGGAGAATCCCCCCCCAGGCACCAAGCCAGGCCAGGTTTTCTTTGCGACGGGCAGTATTTATGGCACTAAGGATGCTGGCAGGGCCTGGTATTTGTATCTGAAGTCTGTGCTTAAGGAGTTCCAGATACACGAGAGCAAGCTGGAAAGAGGTTGGTATTACCTGGCACACAAGGGCGAGATCGTCATGGTCATTCACTCGCACGTGGACGACATGTTTTTCGCTTGGAAGCGCTCGAACGCCTACGTCCAGGAGATCATCCCGAAGCTCGAGAAGCGCTTGTACCTTGCCAAGAAGACTGGAGACGTGGACTACCTGGGCACTCGAGTTCAGATGACGCGCGATTTCATCAGCGTGACTCAGGAGAAGGCTATCAGGGCGATCGACACGATACCTATCCAGCCGAGCCGTCTGAAGACCCCGGACGCGGAGGCTACGCCGGAGGAGATCAGCAGTTTCAGGGCGACCAACGGCCAGGTGCAGTGGGTTGCCACGCGCTCGAGACCGGACGCGGCCTGCAAGCAGAACATGGCCGCCCAGAAGATCAGCAAGCTCAAGGTTAAGGACCTCATCGACATGAACAAGTTGGTCAAGGAGCTGAAGGAGAACTCCACGCTGGGCATTAGGGTCGTCAGGAATCGGGTCAGGGTCTTGCACGCGCAGCTGCTCTTCTACGGGGACTCCGCATTTGCGAATGCCGAGGGCGAACGCTCTCAGTGCGGATTGGTTGGAGGTCTCACCCACAAGCCCGAGGAGGTAGCCATTGGGAAGTTCAGCGAGATGATACCTCTCACTTGGTGTTCAGGTCGGGTGAAGCGAGTTGTTCGGAGTACGCTCAGTGCCGAGGCCTACGCCATCAGCGAGGCTTCCGAGTACGCCGACTGGTATCGCCAAGTGCTCACCGAGCTGCGCCTTGCCTCGACCCTCAACGGGCCGCCGAAGCTGAAGGATGTGGAGCGCGAGTCGGTGAAGATCCCGATGACGACGCTCACGGACAGCAAGAACCTGGAGGAGACCGTGGAGAAGGACGCCGGAGTTGTCGCCGACAAGAGGCTACGTATTGTTGTGAGCATGCTTCGAGAGAGTTTTGGATTGCCTCATTCGGTTTTGCGATGGATTCCCACACATACGATGGTGGCCGATGCTCTCACGAAAATCATGGAGGCTGGTATCCTTATGAGTTTCATGAGCGGCCGCGATTACAAGTTTACTGCGCCGACGCCGAGGGCCAAGAAACTCATCCAGATGCTCACGATGGTCTCTCTTTCAAAGGGCGCCGCTGGATACGAGCATATACCGAAGTACGAGGTCAGTTGCACAGAGTTTGCTGTGGACACTTTTGAGTATTCTGAGCAGTGGATATTTTCTTGGATGATGTGGTTTCGAGGTGCTGTGTGTGGAATTGGTTTTACTTTGGCTATGTTTCTTATCATTTGGATTTTCATCAGATTCAAGGGTGTGTTGACGATCACCCAGGACGAGGCGATTCTCGTGCCAGTCGATACCGAGATTGTATCAGTGAAGCCGAAGACCGGACCCAAGGGCATGAAGGTGAGAGATGTGATGACCATGTCACAGACGACTTATGTCAGGAGCCACAGGCATGTGGCGGTGAACAATTATGAGGGAGATGTATTCACAGGGACAACCTACACACGTAAGTGACAATATCGAGGACTACGGGCCCTCCTTTCGAGCTCCCCGCTGAGCCCAAGGAGGTACTTCACACTACGGGCCCCCTTTTGAGCTCCCCGCTGAGCCCAAGGGGGCACTCCGCGTGAGGCTCGACCTGGGTTGAGGTCCGAGCCGGTGACACTGCCGCGGCCACTTGGGCCTGCGGGACTTGTCCGCCACTGGGGCGGAATGCAAAGACGATTTCCCCCTCCATCCTCGATCTCTTTCTCTTGAATTCACGATCGTTTTATGCTAGCAGGTTGTTTCACGAAAGAGTTGTTTCACGAAAGCCACTTGATCTAAATGTTTTGTCTCTCCCTGGGCCAGATATACGCTGTCACGGTGTCTGCGCTGACCCCTCTCTTCTTTAGAGCCCTGGGCCAGATATACGCTGTCACGGTGTCTGCGCTGACCCCTCTCTGCTTTAGAGCCCCGGGCCGATATATGACAGAGGCACGTTCAGACCGTCAGCGACGGACCGACTCCTTTTAGATTTAAACAGCGTTTAGATCAGCAGAAATGTACAGCGTACATTTGGAGGAGTGTGCGTGATCCATTGTGTAGCAGCAGCGCTGTGCATGATGTGTGCTCTGTAATGTTTCGGCTTAGGCGCTTTGACCAGTTTTAGCTACATATCAAAAGCATCGAGCGATATCAGCGATATCCGCCACGTCATTAATATGTGTTCGACACACTCGATTTTGAAGTCCCTACGAAGCCGAATTAAGGATGTTGAAGGTTTTCGGCATGCGCGAGCGCGACGACGCGCGCATGCGCACTTCGTCACATGTTTTGCACGGGATTATTGAACATTGTTGATTCTCGATCAACGAGTGTGCGCTTCTAGTGCAAGGGATGAGGGAAGATTACCGCTTTGCCGCGGATCGTACGAACTCATGATGCGAAGGAACGACGGGGCAGGATCGCATGTAAATAGCACATCCCCAAGGGGGACGGACAACCCCAGGGTGGGGGGGGGAAGGGGGTAGATCCAAAGTGATTTTCAGAAAACAGAATATAGGTGAGGCGGCGGCGGAGCGGCGACGAGGCGGTGACGGGGCGGCGACGGCGAGCGCGGAGCCGCCAGAACGCCACCTAGGCCCAGACAACGAGCGGCGACGAGGCGGCGACGGGGCGGCGACGGCGAGCACGGAGCCGCCAGACCGCCAACTGTGCCCAGTTCCTTAGAACTTAGAACAGAAGTGAGAACACTGAAACAGAAAACAGAAGCGTAACCTTTTGGAGTTCCGCGCGGATTTCTTGGATCTGCGCCGAACCCCCTCCCTGGCGCGCGGAGCGCGCCAGGGACGGCGCCGGAGGCGCCGCCAGGGGTGCCCAGCGCCGATCCAAGAAATCCGCGCAGAGCTCCGAACGTTCAGGTCTCTGTAGTTTTTCCTTCTTCGGGAGAAGGGAAGAGGAGAAGGGCGTAGGGATAGACGTGTCTGACTGCTGTCAAAGAAAGCAGCGCTCACGAGCAAGGCAAGCGTCTGGGCGACCTTCCCGTCCTCGATCAGGTCTGGATTGAGGCTCAGGTCGCAGGCCTCCACGAGGAGGGCAGGAGAAACGCAACTGGGGAGATCAAAGCGCACCGATACCGCTGCTCCCTGGACCTCTCCCGGGGTGGGCTCTGACCAGGATTCCGAGGCGAATCCAGCGGGGGCGACGCTGGCCGCCCAGAAGGGTCAAAACGAAGGAAAGCGAGGGAAGGGTAGAGGCATGGGTACGGTAGGTTCGCGCGGCGTCGGCGCGCGCAAGGGTTTTTGACACCGCGTCGATCGTTCAACCCTGAATCGATCGCGGCCCCGATCGTTCGAGATTGAATTCCGTCGGGTCCAGTGGCGTTACCGTGTCCATCGGTGCTTCCGCGTCGCAGAATTCAACCTTTAACGCCTTCGCCGTCGACACGGCGCGCCAACGCCGCACGAACCTACCGTGCCGTTTCCTGCCTCGAGGAACGGCGACACAAAGTAAGACAAGAGGCGGAAGGCCTGCCCCGCTCGCGTCCTCGACCCCATCTCCCCGCTCCTTCCACCCTCTGGCATGCCATACTGGAGGATTGACAAACACCCTTTCTAGAAAAACGGCATCTGTTTGTGATCAAATTTCCTATCAAACAGAAAAACAAAACACTGAAAACTTCCAGGGGCGCTCCACATGCGCACGGCACCGCATTCCGAGTGGACCTGGGTGGCATAGCCAATCGACGTCCAGAAACAACCGAATGTATGTGGCGAGACGCATGCCGATCAACGAAG
The DNA here is from genome assembly GCA_963575745.1 of Prorocentrum cordatum. Taxonomy (NCBI): domain Eukaryota; class Dinophyceae; order Prorocentrales; family Prorocentraceae; genus Prorocentrum; species Prorocentrum cordatum. Next base: position 12,413 of record CAUYUJ010015408.1, read on the forward strand.
CCGACTGGGGGGCTGCACAGGCACACTGGAGTGCCAATGCCGAGTGAGCAGGCGCAGAGTTCCTGAGTCGACCTGTCTGGGTGGGCGTTCTCTCGATGCCCGACATAACACATCCTCTCCCCTCCCCCATCCTTCCATCTGAGCGCGCAAAGACCAAGCTCAAGACCCGCCAAGCTTTGCTCTGCGAATCCCCCCATGCTGACACAGCTCACTCCAGCAATGCGTACAAAGCTCAGACTGTTACCCGAGAGTTCGCACCTGTGCATCAAACACATGGAAGCCTGGGGCGAGGAGAGCAAGCTGGTGTTCTGAGTTCTTGGCGCTGACAGCTCGGGGCATGTTGGAGAATAATCAACGTACGCTTTGCAATGGGAATCCGCCAGCCCCGGTGTGGGGCCAAAAGGCTGCGAGCACGAGGCTGTCCAGTTCCCTAAAACAGTTCCACTTACTGGCTATGGTCATAGATGTTCTCTTACCAGCTGAAGTCCGCGCGAAGGGGCGCGCCAGAAATGCGGCCTCTCCCCTTCCCAGTTCACGCGCCCAGAACTGCAGTCTGCAATCAGAATGGCCGTTTCAACCAGCAGCGGTGGAAGCTATCGCGGTGTGCCAGCAGCCAACCCCATAGCGCCAGGAACGCTAAGGGTCCCGTCGAGCACGGAGGGCTGCGGCAACTACTGAATTCCACATGTTGCACCGTTCCCAGCTACTCCTCCTCCTCTTGCCACTCCCCCAACCACTTCCTCCCCCTCCTCCGCCGCGCTTCGGGCCTCCCACACACACACACACACACACACACACACACACACACACACACACACACACAACAACCAAAGACAAGTACTGCACACACTTCACATTCTAAGGAAAATGCTTCTACAGTAGGGGAGTGGGCGGCCGACAGCATAGCAGCCTTGCGCAGATCGTAGACATCCGTAGACAGCATGCCCTGCAGAACCACGCGGCCCAAATGTACATCTATCCGCCACCGTGCACCCTGGCACGTTGAGGCGTGCTAGAATGCCAAGTGCTGTCTGGTAGGGTTGTTGGAAATCTTCTAAGAGAACCCCCCTCCGGGCCGCACCTCGTCGCCCGCACCGCCCCCTCTTCCCGAGGCCCTGTCGGCGCCCAGACACGTCCCCGGCGGTCCCCAAGGCGCCCAAAATCCCCAATATGGATTCCAAGACGGACCTGGGAAGCCACGAAGGCCGCCAAGATGGCCCATTATGCCTCCAAGCCAGCCGAAGACGCCCCAAAGAAGCCCCGAGAGCGCTCCAAGAGGACCCCCACAAGGGCCCCAAGAGGCAAACATCGATGATTTCAATTGTGTTTTCGATGCTTTCCACGTTATCCCCTTTTCGAGCTTCCGACCCTCCAAGACGGCCCCAGGGGCCCGCAAGACAGCCCCAAAACGGCCCAAGAGGCCCGCAAGAAGGCCCCTAGACGGCCCAAGAGACCCAAAACACGGCCCCAAGAGGGACGCAAGAGCGGGAACACGAACCGACAATTCCAGCCTTCCGCCCGAAGAGGCCCCCAGACCCCAAGAAGCCTCCAAGGAGCCCAAGAGGCTCCCAACAGGCCCTCCAAAAGGCTGCCAGACGGCCCCCAAGAGGCCTCCAAATTGCTTATAACAAGCCCCCGAGAGGGCTCCAACGATATCCCAACGATCATCATCATCATCATCATCATCATCATCATCATCATCATCATCATCATCATCATCATCATCATCATCATCATCATCATCATCATCATCGTCATCATCATCATAATCATCATCATCATCATCACCATCATCATCATCATCATCATCATCATCAGCAGCAGCAGCATCATCATCATTATCATCTGTATCATCATCTTTATCATCATCATCATCACCATCACCATCATCATCATCATCATCATCATCGTCATCAGTATCATCAGTATCATCCGCATCAGCATCATCATCACCACCACCACCATCACCATCACCATCACAACAATAATCAGAATCATCATCATCAGCAGCAGCATCATCAGCATCATCGACATCATCATTGCCAGCATCATTACGATTGCTAGTGTCATCGTCATCACCATCATCATCACCATCATCATCACCATCATCGGCATCATCGCTATCATCAGCATTAGCATCATCAGCATCATCACCACTATCATCAGCATCAACACCCGAATCAGCAGCATCATCATCATCGTAAGCATCGTCACCATCATCGTCATCAGTATCATTACCAACATCAGTATACACATCCGCAGCAGCATCAGCATCAGCATCATCGGCAGCATCAATGCCATCATCAGCATCATCGTCATCAGCGTCGCCATCATCATCATCATCATCACCATCAGTATTATCACCATCATCATCACCACCACCACTGTTACCATCATCACCATCATCATCATCATAATCGTCATCGTCATCATAATCGTCATCATCGTCGTCGGTATAATCATCACCATCACCATCACCATCGCCGTCATCATCATCATCATCATCATCATCATCATCATCAGCATCATCATCATCATCATCATCACTGTCGTCGTCGTCGCAATCGTGATTGTCGTCGTCATCAGCATCATCATCAGCATCATCGTCATCATCAGCGTCATCGTCATCGTCATCACCATCGGCATCACCATCGCCAAGACCAGAATCATCAACATCATCATCTTCATCAGCATCATCATCATCATCACCAGCATCGTTATCATGGTAGTCATCCATCGCAAGTGCGGCCCCCGATGCCCCCTCGCAGGAGAGCCGCCGAGCATGCTGGGCTGGCAGGGTGGCGGGACTTGCCGCCGGCAGCTGGATACAGAAAAGGAGAAAGGCTGTCATTATGCGAACGATAACTACGGAATTACAAGGGTTTGGCAACAGCCATGCCGCCATGCAGGATGTCAGCGAACACCTTGCTGCGTCTTACTTGGACCGCTCGTTTTTCTACAGCACCTTTGACATCATGCTACGCTTGAAACTTACACGCGGCCTCTACTTCCTTCATACCCGCCATTGGCTGGTGTATCAACTCCATTTCGAACTTGTTTGCCAAACACTTCCAGCCAACGCGTTCGCACGCACGGCTCAGAGTGACGCACGTGCTCACGAGCAAGGGCAACTTCGCCTGAATCGCGTCCTTGTACAGCTTCACGGCGTATCCAACACGCTGGATCCGAATGCAAGAACGGATTGCATGATGGTAGTCGACATGGTCGGGTTTGAAAAGGTGTTTCCGCATAGTCTCGGAGATAGCAATGGCTTTCTCGTGTTGGCCGCTGAGCGAATAGACCCTGAGCATGATGCTATAAGATCTGGCATTGGGAGCCACCGCACGGTCAATCATCTTCATGAACAACTCTTGGGCTTCTTTGTGCATGCCAAGCTGAAGACGAACACCCAACACCGCATTGTACGCCGCCCGGCAGAGCTGAATTCCTGATCCCTCCATCTCACTGCAAACCTTCAAAACCAATTCTGGATCGGAACGCTCGTAGGCCACAACAACGGCACGATATGCCCATTTGCTGAGGGTGACACCATCGCTCTTCATCTTTACGAAATATTCCACGACACTCTCCGGAAGCTGACGACCATTCCACTCAGCCAGCAAAGCGGTTCTGCAAGTCAAACGAAGCGTTGATCCCTTGAGTTCGAACTAAATCGAGAAGCCGCAATCCGTCTGTTTAGATGCGTTCGTCATCGACAGTTTCAGCGACGAGCACCCTGCTTCCAACCGCGGTCTCCCTGAACGACTGGGTCCCGATCTGGAATGCTTCGGGGGGGCGTTTTGGGTCCATCTTAGGCCGTCAAGGGGCTCTGTTCGGGCCATATTGAAGCCCTGTTGGGTCGTTTCTGGGTCTCTCTCAGACTACCAGGAAACCTTTCGGATAGTTTTGGGCCAATTTGTGGGCCGCCTGGGCGGTCCCAGACGCGCGAAAAAAACCGAAGAACAAAGCGTTCCAAAAGTCATGCCAGGCCCGTGGGACGTCTTCGGGGTCTTTTTGGGGGGTCTTTTTGGGATCGTCTTCGGGCGTCTGGTGGGTGTCTGGGGCTTGTTGAGGCCCTCGGGGCGTCATTCGGCCGCCTTCGAGACCGATGTGGGCCCGTTGTCTATGCCCTGCATGGGCTTCCAGAAGATCCGGAAAGGGGGCCGTCTGCAAGGGCGTCCAGAGGGGCCCTGGGGCCACTGATCCAGGGGGTCCAGTTTAGGAGGAGGGGGTCTGCAGGGCCCCAGGTTGTAGAAATATGTTTAAAAGGGTATAGATGAGTATCCACAAATGGTGAGTATGTATATATTTTCTAGGTGGATAAATACCTATACACTTGTAGATCTACATTCATGCATGTATACCAACCGAGATAAATGCGTACATGCATGCATCTATACATCCGTACATATAAACATACATGCGTACATACATGCATGTATACATACATACATACATACATACATACATACATACATACATGCATGCATGCATGCATGCATACATACAAACATACATACGTACGTACGTACGTACGTACATACATACATACATACATACATACATACATACATACATACATACATACACACATATGCATATATACATACATACATACATACATACATACATACATACATGCATGCATGCATACATACATACATGCATACATACATGCATGCATGCATGCGTGCATACATACATACATACATACATACAGACATACATATATACATACATACATACATACATACATACATACATACATACACACACATACATACACACATACATGCATACATACATGCATGCATACATACATATATACATAACTGCATACATGCACACATGCATGCATACGACAGACAGACAGACAGACAGACAGACAGACATCTATATAAATATACACATACATACATGCATGCATACATACAGTCATACATACATGCATACAGGCACACACATATATGCATACATGTGTGCAAACATAGATGCATACATCTATGCATACGTACATGCACACATAACTACAGACATGCATACATGAATGTACGCAAACACACATACATACGTTCACACAACTACGTACATCCATACACTCATTCATACATATTTACGTATATGCATATACACATCGATGCATACATACATATACATACACACAAAAGGCAAGCAAACACGAAAGCTGATCGACCACCATTCCTCCCTCCCTCCTCCCCCTCCTCGTCCCCCTCATCCTCAATCCGCCTCGTCCTCGTCCACTTCCTCCCACTCCTCCTCCATCCTCCATTCTCTTCCACCCTTGTCGGCCTCCCTCCTCCTCCTCCTCGTCCTCCTCCTTATGATCTTCCTCCTCGTCTTCCTCCTCCTCCTCCTCCTTCTCCTCCTCCTCCTCCTCCTGCACCGAATGCCAGCCGCGGCCATGTCGGACCTTTTGGTCCTCACGGGGCTGTCCTGAACTCTGGCTCCTTCCTATAGGCCAACTGAACTACACTGCTCCCGCCTGCCTCTCGCAGGGTCGCCACGTCGTCGCGGCAACCTACGCTGCTGCAGAGCTGCCGCGCCGTTGCGCTGCGCAGCGCCACGGGCAACTCTGCGCCCCAGCGCTGGCAGAGGCACGGCAGGCCGCCTCGGCCCCGTTTTCCTCCACCAACTACGCCTGGCGAAGGTGGACAGAGGCGGCCTCACCGCGCCGCCCGCCCGTCTTTGGGGGCACAGGGGGCACTGGCCAAAGACAGCGGCCTTCGGGACACTGCTGCCGCAGCCGTTGCCGCTACTGCCACCGCGCCGCCGCGGCCGGCGGCCACGGACAAGCTCGCCACATCTCCTACCGCTGCGCACCAGACTGCCACGTCTATAAACAATCGCGGACAGCCAGCACACTGCGCCTCCATGTATTGTATCGAAGAGGGCACCCCCTCTGCAGGGGACAACGACCTGGCCGCAACCCGCCGCAGTTTCGCAGCGAAGTCGTTGCCCACACGCTGGGCCTGCGCGCAGGCCAGCTCGAGTACGATCAGCGCGAACAGCGCTGGGCGAAACCAAGTCTGGGCCTAAAAGCGCGCGCGCGCTAGAAAAAGCCTGCGTCGTTCACTTGTTGCACCGCGGCCCCTGGCGCGGCCAGTTTCCAGGCGGCGGCGCGCGGTCCGCCGCGGCGCAGGGGCCCAGCCTCGCCTTGTCCTCGCGCGCGGAGACGCTGCGCCGCAAGGCCGAACAGTTTACTTGGTCAAACCATCGCCTGCGCGTTGTTTGCACCTTGGCGCGAAGTGCTTAGGCGAGGGTGGCCCAGGCGGGGAGAAGGCTGGCGTCCTCGCCCGCTCCTCCGCCAAGCGGCGCGGCGCCAGGCTGCAGCTGCAGCTCGGACAGGAAGCGGGCGCCACGGCCGGCAGCTGCCAGGGCCTGCCTGCTCCAACTCGCCGAGCGCCGCCGCAGGCCCGTGCCGCGGCGAGGTTCTGGGTCCAAGAGTCCGCCCAGGCCGCCAGCGCGACCTGCGCCTGGCTGCGGAGGCCCTGCCCGCCGAGCGGCAGCGGCAGTCTGCACTGGGCGCGACGCAGCTCCGCGAACGGGCCCAGCCGGCGCTGGCGCTGGCAGGCCGTGAGGAGCGCAACGTCACACTCAGCCGCGGCAGCCGCTGCGCTCGTTCGCGCAGCATGTGCGTGAGCTTGCTGGCGCCGCAGCTGGTCTCGCCGGCATGTGCTGCGACGCCTCCTCAGGTAGGTCCGCCAGCTCTCCTGGTGAGCGGCCGCGCGTTCCGCCGCGCCCTCGCAGTGGTCCGCGGCGCAGTCGAGCGCCTCCAGCGCCACCCAACGCTCATCGCAGGGCAGCGCTGCAGCCAGCGGCGCGCCCGCCAGCGCGGGGCCCTGCAGGCGCCAGCCATCCGCGAGTCTCCGGGAACAGGCCGCGTCCGCGACCAGGCCTGCGTTTTGTGGTCTGCAGCTCCAGGCCGAGATCCTCCAAGACGCACTCGGCGGCGGGCACCACCTGCGCCGCCAGCGCAGCCGGGACGGCCGCGGCAGCGACATCGCGGTAAGCGAGCACGCGCACGCCCTCGGCCGGCAGACCAGCGCGCCCTGCCGCCGCCCGCAACTCCCCCTCCTCCAGCCAGCGAAATTGAGGTTTCGCCCCGCAGGCGTAGCGGCGCCAAGGCGTCCATTTAGTCCACACCGCTCGTGGCTGTGAGGCGCAGCAGCAGCCGCTGCCGCTCAAATACAGGTGAGTACTGGGACCGGGAAGCGCGCCAGCAAAATAATCCCGCGAAGAAGGGGAGGAGCTTTGGCGCATCGGCTTCCGGCTCGGCGAAGCAAGCAGCGATGTCCGCAGGGCCGCAAGCGCTTCTGCCATCTAGAGCCGCCAGCACCAAATATGGACGACACTCGGCGAACGCTCGCGCCGTGTGCGCCAATAGCTCCATGCTGCCCGCCGTGCGTATGGCAAGCTGGTGTCTGCCCAGGCCCTCTGCGAGGTACTTCTTCCACGGCTGCAGTAGCGCGCGCCCCGTCAGCCTCTGGACCTTCAAGCGCCGCGGTGGGCCACACGCCGCCTGTCGGTTTCTGGAGCGGCGTAGGCCGCGAGAGTGCCAGTGCCGATG